>CM052799.1:147442716-147460606 GCA_028533885.1 Nasua narica
AGTACATTATATGCTGGTATTTCAATTATGAAACTATAGCAAGTATTTGCCCTTAGGGACTTAATTAATAGGGAGATAAAAGTGGTATGCAATCAGCTTACCAACAGAACGAAGAAGTGGGCATTTCTTAAGTGATTGTAAGCAGGTTAAACAACCTTGGTTTCCTTATAAACCTTTCTAGATTATCAGTTGAAACAGAATAACCTTTCTTGATAAGAAAAACCAATAGAACCCTTTCAAATCCAAAGAAGGGATATGTGACCTACAGAGGTTTCCATGCTTCCGCATTTTCCCCTATAGGTTTCTTCATTAAAGGAGCTAATTGGCTAAGTCCACATCCCTGGTAACAACACCTTACAGCAAAATGTTGAACAAGGTCTCCTGGCAACTGGCGACTACTGGCCATTGCCCTTTTGCACAGAAAAAGGGGGCTACTGTTGAACCGGGCGGAACCCAGCAGACACAGGCGGGCAGGCGGGCAGAGCTGCCTGCTGATGCTAATTATCCTAGCCCAGCGCTTCCCTTCTGGGGAAGTAGGAGGAGAGAAATCCATGCCAAGTTCTTGCACAAGGTCAAATGTTTCTGGAGGAAGGCAGCCAGGGTTAAATTAGCAGTCAGAATGAGGTAGAAAGCTGGGTGGAGAAAAACAGGCTGGGAGAGCGGGTGGTGGTGGGGGGGGGAGTCTGGAAATTCAAATAAAGACGACAGTAAAAAGTAATTACTAACACATTCCCAACTTGGAAAGCCAGCCACATCCCACACCAGGGCCAGACTCGGAACCGTTCTGTTCCAAGAGGGTTGGAGCAGGCTCAGGGACAGGAAGGGACTGTGCAAGCCAGCTGCCTGTCCCTGGCTTTGGAGCTGTGCTCCCTGAAAAGGAAAATCCATCTTGAAAGGGAAAGCAAAGGACCTGCCGCCTAAATTCTCCATTAAGATAAACATTCTCCATACATTCGATGTAGCTGTCCTTTCAGGACTATTCAACAGCAAAAAAAAAAAAAAAAAATCATCAAACATCAAAACAAAGGAAACGGAAGTCTAGGAAAATGTAAGCCTTTGTGAACCTAAAATATCTCCCTTCTCTGCTGTTCATCAACATAACTGGAGGAGAGAAACTGTTTGTGGGAGGGACAGATCTCAGGGGAAGAGGAGGAGGTGGGGGGAAAAAAGGGAAAGGAGAAGCAATGCTCTCTAGTGTCAAGAAGAAAATCACGATTGGATTGACTGTTTTGGATTAACTGTTTTGACAGTTGATTTTTATTATTTTTTTCTCCCCTCCATCTTCAACACCATGACAGACGATTGCCGAATATCAAATTGATGAGTGAATACTTCATCAGATCTGGTTGCCTTAACAACTGAAATAGCCAAAATGTTAAGACAGTCAAATAAGATTGATTATTTTTGATACAATCTGTGGGTGGTTGACCCAAGATTTCTTAGCCTCATCACACATATAAACACAGGGGCTGTCTCGGCAGATGCAAAAGCAGCCAGGGGACAAGTGAGAAATCCGTCAATCACCTGGATGCCTCACCGCTGAGATGCCAGGGAGCAGCACGCAGAGAAACACCCACAAGAGTCTCTGGATTGCTTCTGGGTGCCGGGTGTCTCGGGAGGCAGCCAGCCTGAAAAGCTGGGAATTCGGATCCTTTCCGTTTCTAGCAAAAAGACAGAGTGTGGCTTGTAATGGAAAAACAGATTCCCTCAAATGGTTATCTAGAGGTGCTGAATCATACATGAATGTCAGCAGATGACGCCAAGCAAGGCGTCGTTTCGTGGGGACTTTAGCCGATGGGAACCGGGAGAATTCGACTTTGTCAATTTTCTTTAAACAGCCACAGATCATTGTTGTGCTATGTCATATACCAAAAGGAAAATTAAATCTCTCTCATAATTGGATTTGGTATTCGCGGGCTTTCCTGAAGACAAGGGAAAGGAAATTCATTTTAGATTTTTTTTTTTTAAATCTTAAATTAAAGAATTGTCATCAGAGGACCGGGTGCCTATCTGAATTTCAGCCACCACTGGCAGAGAGATGAATCCTTAGTGTGATGGGGCTGGTACAAAAGGTTCCAGAGCTTCACAATTGTTTGTTTGTTTGGTTAAGAGTTTTCTTTTCATTCTGAGTTCTAAAAAAAAAAAAATGCATATATATATATATATATATATATATATATTATTTGATAGCTTGGTGGCAATGCAGTCTGTGTTGAGAAAATAGGAATTGATTAAGAAGTGAGAGACTGTGTGAGACTGAAAATGAGTGGGGAAAAAAGCCTACAAAGCATTTACAGTGTAATTTTCCAATAGAGATTTGAGCAGACACCACATCCAGTTAGAAACAGATGCATTTTCAATACTTTATTACTGAACGAAGAATAATTTCTGTTTTCCCCTTTGAACCAGAACCCAAGAAGATACAATGCTAAAATCTATACATTAGCATGGCCTTCATTTGCATACCGAATCTCTTGAAACTTGAAAGATGCCTTTTCAACTCAAGAGATCCTGATACAGCTAGCACGTAGCTAGTGTTAGGGAAGAACACTTGCGAGCATCATTTATGGAAACAAAACATTAATCTGTAAACACAGCCTGCTAGATTAATCAGCGAGGATGTTAACTTGATGTATTGATTCTTAATGAATCTGGGGATACATTTGAATGTATGTTTAAAACATAACAGGGGCACTGGAGCATGTGATTCTAGATCCCGGGGTGGTGAATTCGAGTCCCATGTTGGGTGTGGAGATTACTTAAAAAATAAAATCTTTTGAGGCATCTGGGTGGCTCAGTCAGTGAAGCGTCTGTCTCGGCTCAGGTCATGATCCTGGGATTCTGGGATCAGGTCCCATGTCAGACTCCTTCCTCAGTGGGGTGTCTGCCTCTCCCTCTGCCTGCTGCTCTGCCTACTTGTGTTCTCTCTCTCTCTGTCAAATAAATAAAATCTTTAAAAAAATAAATAAAATCTTCAAAAGAATACAATAAAACGTAATATCATATCTTCTTAAATAACTTGATATTTTACACTACCTTTTACTTTTCTTATGCTGATCGATCCATGCCACAATCCTTGAAGGTCAACATCTACATTGGGCTATGCTGATGAATATGTAACCATGACTGACGACTGACTGCCTTTTCCTCCAGGCTAAAATTGTTAAGGGCTGAGTGTCTCTTTATACTAGAGTGGTTGCTAAGCGAACAAGAAAAGTGACCCAAACAGATAATCCACTAGGAGACCAGAAAATTATCATACTCCTAAGACGTTGAACCAGCAAATTCCTAAAGAGTAAGACAGTGGTGGAAGCTAATGTTGAAATGCCCTGATGTTGAGAGAAGACCATGATGCTAGCTCAGGTTCTAAGAGAGTAAAAATTAGGAATCGTGAGAAGTGACAAGGAAAAGACAGAGACAGCAGAAGGTGAGCAGGGAGGAGGAGGGAAAAACTGAAAGGAAAAGAGTAACCAAGTCAGATAAATACAAGAGGACTAGAGTGGGACTCGGTGACCTCCATTTCCAGTTCTGGGGCAGCTGCCATTCTTACCCTTCATTTGGTTTTTCCCAGCAACCCTTGGTAACATGAGTGAGTTTCTATTCCTTGCATCCAATGGAGTTTGACTGAAAAAGAATGCTCTCTTCCATGTTGCTCTTGAGGGAACTAAAGCAAAAAGCCAAAGCAAAAATCCTTTCCTAGTCCAGCATGGGGAATATAGGCAATGGGACCACAAAGGCAGTGTATGGTGACAGAGGGTAGCTACCGTTGTGAGCACAGCATAACATCTAGAGTTACTGAAGTACTATATTTACACCTGGAACCAATGCAACATTGGGTGTCAGCTATACTTCAATTAAAAAAAAAAAAATCCCTTCCTGAAAGGATGGGTTGTATTATTACACATGTAGATAGTAGCGTGGCCAACACACGTGCCCAGTCTTTTCTAAAATTGATGCTAATTTCAATTTATCACAATATGGCATCTTAAAAACATGATCCCCAAATCCTTCGACACTCCTCCCATCAAGACGTGGTGTCTATGCCCCTTGCCCTTGAATCTGGGTGGGAGTTTGTGACAGCTCCAACCAATGGGGAGCAGCAGAAGTAATGCATGATTTTTTGAGACTAGCTTAGAAAAGATTATGCAATGTCTTCTTGGCCTTCTTTTCTTTTTAAAAAGGACTTAATTAATTAATATATTTATTTGAGAGAGAGAGAGCACGAGCAGGGAGAGGGGCAGAGGGAGAGAGAGAGAATTTCAAGCAGACTCCTTGCTGAGAGCAGAGCCTGACACAGGGTTTGATCTCATGACCCTGAGATCATGACCTGAGCTGAAGTCAACAGTCAGGACACTTAACTCACTGAACCAACTCTACTTGGCCTTCTGAGAATGCTTTTGGAACCAACCACTGTGCTATGAGGAAGCCCACCCTAGTCCTCATGGAAAGACTGGAAATACGCTAAGACTAGAGAAGAGAGAGAGAGAAAAAGAAAGGTTTTCCAGCTCCCAGCTATTCCAGCCCCCACTTCCCTCTCACTATCCCCTCCATTACCCCCACTCTGCCACCCCTGGGCCACTATTCTAAGTCCACCACTGTTCACTGCAAATACATGGGAGACCCAAGCCAGATCCGCCCAGCTGAGACCTTCCTGGATTCCTGCCTCACAGAAACCATGAATAAAATAATTACTGTTTTTGGTTCAATTCTGAGCAGAGCAGTAAATATTTGGTGAGAGCATTATTACCAAATGTGTACTATAACCAGAGCCTTAGGAGGTCTACCTACCAGGTTTGGTGCTCCCTCCTTAGTGGTGAAAAGGCCAAGATACAATTTCTTTACCTGGAAGAAGATGTCTTGGCATGCCTCAAATCACTAGAGCGGTGACAATGTCATTGGTGTGGCAGCTCCCCGGATCTTCATTAGATTCATCTCCCACCTTCTGCAGCTCATGTGTCTCATTAAAACCTCCAAAATACTTGCCACCTCATGCTTATTTGACCTGATTAACATGATGTCACCAACCAGAAGGACAGATGTCTGGTTCTCTGAAGTGCCCAAATAGGCCGGTCACTATATTATGAGAGAGGGAGAGAGCTAATTGAGCGCTGGGGCCAGAAAGTAAGGAGGTATTGCTGTTAATCCCACGTGCGGATCAATGGCTGCACGCCATGTACTAGAAGCCATACTAATCGGCTCCAGCAAATATACCATTTTGGCATGGCCCCTACATTTGGGGTTACTCCTTGACCGATTTGTGGTGGCTCACTCTCAGACCACCACAGGATCTATCAGGTTTTTGTAGGTACCAGACTGGCAAATTCAATGGGGAGAGGGTGGTAAATACCAAAGACTAAGGAACCAGTATAGCTGTTGTGTCCCCTCCTGATTCCAGCTGTATCTTCAGGGACTGGAGAGATGACCAACAGTTCATGGACCTCCTGATGCTCAGCTGACCCACTGTGAACCGGGTATCAAGGTCAACACACAATTCTTGAAATATTGGAGTATTCGTTCGCCTTTCCCCAGTACAGGCATCCCAAGGCAGGTGATGGTAGATTCCTCTGGAGAAGGACTGGGAGAATCATTACAGTAGTACTTGCTGTGATCCTGCAGGGTCCTTTTTATTTTCATGAGAGCCAGCCTTTCTTTCAGTTGATCGGCTCTGGGTTGACAATTAGATCCGATCCAGAAACTTAGAAGGGATTTTGACATTTTATTGGGGCAGTAGCCCTTAGCCTTTGTTTCTTTTTGTTGTACAGATTGAGAAATAACTGTTGCCCGATCATTTGTCTTGACCCTGGAAATGCTGTATTCCATTAACTATCTCCATAGCGCTCTATGAGTCATGCCTCCTGGCGCCGACCTCGCCACTCTATAAGAATTGAGCTCACTCTACTTTTGATAGTTAAGTGTTACTAAGTAGAGTCTATTTTTTTCAGGAGTCTATCAGCATTTTGCTAACTGAGAGCTGGTTCTGCAACAGCCTCCTTCCCAAGTCAGTCCCAAGTCTGTAGAGGTCAGCCATCACAAAGGCAGTAACAGTGCTGGTGTCCCTAGAGAATCCCATTTTCTTCGATAAATGGAATGTCCTCTGAAGTTTCTCACAGAACACAATAACCTAGCAGGTTTTCTGATACTGCATGATAGAGCCATGCCAATATACCTATTCTCCCTCAGCCTTTTCATCCCTTCCTCTATCATTGGCCACAGCAATGTTAGCATGTCTCCAGAGGTTCTTGCTAGGATCTTAAATCCTGACTAAAGGGCAAGTGCTCCAGTATCTGTAAACTATTCTTTATCCGACTTTATATTCCATCCCCTTTAATCCAGCCCCCCCAAGAATCCAGTCTGTTCGTTCTGCTATCCCTTGCCAGTATTTGTTGACTAGATCCTTCAGCTCCTTAAGTATATGATCCCTTTCTTCAATTTGTAATCCCAGCACTTCCCCATTTGGGTTACATTGTGACTTGACCCTAAGCTAGTCTTCTGGTGATTATAGGAGGAGGCAGGGTAGATTTTGAGGGGTGCATGTTACCTTGCAAGGTAGAGTCTTCTGCATCATCTTCAAGTAAGAAGGAAGAATTAGCCTTTGATAAAAAGGAATACCTCCCCTCTTTTACTAGACTCAGATAGTCCAGTAGAATCTGAGGGTGTAGATTTTTCATCCTGAATCTTAGGGTAATCTCGCTCCCAAACATTACACTAAGTCATAGGCTTAGTGTAGGAGACTTGCCAAAGAGAAATTTCAAATTCTTGGAGAGGAACTTAACTAAGAGCTCCCTAGAATCTGGGGGAATGATGACCTTGGTTCTGAAAGACCAACAGTTCTTTGGTATATGACAACATTCGTTATCCTACAAGATGATGTTAAAAACAAGACAACAGGCCCAAAATGCAGTTGCTTATGCTAAGCTCCATGTGTTCAAACCAAGACTTAATTATGGTTTCAGTTCTCCAAGAAATGGAATCTTAAACCAGTCAATTAAATCAGCAATTGCCGGATGAGCACTAGTTAAGTAAAATGGAATCTTAAACCAGTCAGTTAAATCAGCAATTGCCGGATGAGCACTAGTTACGTAAAATGCTTGATAGACCCCTGCCATTTTCTAAAGAAGTTAACTTTACAATAACCAACCTTTTTTTCTTCTTTTTTTTTGCCTAATATAACTGGTTTGATCTTGCTCCCCTCTCTCTATATATCTCCACGGAACTCCTTTCTGTCTGGTATATTGGATGCTGCCTGATTCATGAATTGTTGAATAAAGCTAATAAGATCTTTAAGATTTTCTTAGTGGAATGGTATTTTTTAACGACAGTAACTATTTTCCATCTGTGCATTAAGGCCTACCAAATATTCCCGATTGGCTGGCTGCTTCCCTCACACCGGACAGGGCAGAATAAGGGGACAGGTAGAATCAGAGAGTGAACATTTGGCATTGTGGGGTCCCACAGCACAGGAAGGGGTCTGAGAAAGGGCATCCTATTCCAACCTGCCCGCAGGTTCTTTATCAGATTAGATATGTCACACACGTTCCAATGGTGTGCGGAAGTAAAGGCTATCTGTGATACTGTAATGCATAAGAAGAAATACATATTTGGTTATTGTCCACTGTCCCTGGCACAGCGCTCCTAGAACCCTTGGAATTTCCTAAGTGATGAAATCAATACAAGTGCCTTTTGTTAATGAGGTGACTTTAGAAAGCCCCTAAGTAACCACAGGATGAGGGCTGGTTGCCAGGGGAACCAAGCAGGTGATTAGAGGTGATCACAGCTATGGGGAGGGGAGAGGGGCTAAGACTGGATTCAACCACCCACGACGAAAGATTTAATCAATTGTATCTGTGTACTGAAGCCTCCATACAAATCCAAAAAGACAGGATCAAAAAGCTTCCTGGTTGGCCAGCACAGGGAGATCCAGGGAGAATGGTGTGCTTGGAAGGGGCACGGAAGTTCTTTGCTTCCTTCCCCACTACCTTTCCCTATATGGGTCTCCCATCCGGCTGCTCCTGAGTTAGTATGTCCTTTTATTATGAACTGGCAATGTGGTCAGTAAAGTGTTTCTCCGAGTTCTGGGAGCTGCTCTAGCACATTACTCAAACCAAAGGAGGAGGTCTTTGAAACCTCCAAGCTCTAGCAGGTTGTCAGAAGCAGACTTACCATTGGCATCTGAAGTGAGGGGGCAGACTTGTAGGACTGAACACTTATGTTGTGAGATCTGATGCTATCTCCAGGGAGACGGCGTCAGGATGGAGTTGTTTGCCGGTTTGGGAAAAAAAAGCCCATATGGAGTATCAAAGCAAAACTATTTGGACTTTCAACATCATTTGAGCCACAGTCAAAGGATAACAGCAAGGTAGAGTGGGACAACCTACCACCCTTGGAACCGGAAGATACAGAAATTTGGAGTCTAGTCCTAGCTTTGCCACTCATTGCTAAATACTTGGGGAAAATTCACTTTAGCTCTCTGCATCTCAATTTTTTGAACGTAAAATGAGGAGAGTATGACCAAGTTGTGTTATACTCATT
The DNA here is from genome assembly GCA_028533885.1 of Nasua narica. NCBI lineage: Eukaryota > Metazoa > Chordata > Mammalia > Carnivora > Procyonidae > Nasua > Nasua narica. The sequence goes on from CM052799.1 coordinate 147,451,246, forward strand.
TTGCAGGCGGTTGTAAGAATCAGAGGGGAAATATTTGTGACGTATAAAGTATTGCTATTGTTTTGGTTAAAGGGTGATTTCTTTTAAGGATTGTAACAAAGGCTCTGGATTGACTTTGTTCTTACTCTTCACTAGCTTTGAATCACTAATTGGCAATTTTTCCAAATTATATTATTTTGCCTTAAAATTTCTCCTCTCTCTGGGATTCTAAAGATAAACCCAAAGGAAGCCTTGCCAGATTTGACCTTCCAACAGTCAGTCTAGGATGCTTTGGTTTGGAAACCTCCCCTCGACAGTATAGAAAGGATCAACTTCAAGCAAAGTATTTAACAATAGGAGACGGTCATTTTGTACAATAACAACCAAAAATAAGACCTAAACTAATGCTCACTCAGTCTCCTAGGTTAGCAAAATGGAGGGAGGGAAAAGGTAGACAAACTGGAATGATAATAATACTTTATGTGCATACAGATTTTTCCCTCCATTGATTTCCAAGCATTTGGCAAACTTTAACTGGCTAATCCTCGCATATCCCTTTGAGGTTAAGTAGGCGGCAAGTATTATCCCTGATTTTCAAATGGAGGTATAAAGGTACAAAGAGCTTAAGTACCTCGCCTGAGGTCACAAACAGGGATGGGGGGGCTAAGGGCTTGCACCAAGGAGACACGGGACCTGACTTGCAATCCACCCCTCAAACTTGGAGATGTTCCTCAGCAGAGTCATGTGGGTCTTTTGCTCATCTTTCTGAAGCAAAATCCTTAACAATTCATTCTCCCAAAGACGGAAGGTGTACCTTTGTTCCTCTGTAGCACCTGCCCTCAATCAAAGGCAAAGATACATATTTTCAGGCACGATGAACTTTTCTACAGTCACGCAAAACTCAACCCCGGCAGTGAAGAAGCCTTTTGTGTATGCGTTTAATTTCCAAGTAAGACATTGATGTTCTTTTCTGGAGCTGAACACTCTTTGAATCCAACAGCAAGGCAGAGCCTGCGAACAGAGCCTTCCTATTCACTTCAAACTGTAGTATCTTTGCTCAATATTCTTCAGAGAATTCCCAGCTTTGTTTCACAGGTTACCAAGGCTTCTCTTCAAACTTCCCAGCTGACCCATGTTCATCTAGTCTCCTGGATGTTGCCAGGAGAAACAGACTGTCCTCACCAGATTAAAGCTTTCTGTGGGATATAAGACAATTCTTCATTAAAAAAAAAAAAGAAAGAAAGAAAGAAAGAAAAAGTACACTCTGACGAGAATTACAAAAAGCCTTTAGGAATAGAAGCAGGTAGAAAAATCTATGACTGAAGTTAGCACAGAATTATTTCACCTTAATGAGACTCACAAAACATAGAATATTTTAGAAGCTGGTCATTATGTGCAGAAAATGAAATTTTCATCCAGATTCCATTAAGCACTGTGGTGTGTTCGCGGTGTCCTGCCATGATCTCCGTCAGTCCTGTGGCCTTTCACTTGGAGGCCCGTGGCACCCATGATGCCATTACATGTCCCTAAGGGAAAAAAAAAAAAAGAAAAAAAAAATGCGAGTTTCTTTGAACTGGAAGTCCAGAGGAAGAAAGAAGGAGTGGGTTTTGGGGATGGGGAAAAGGGGGAGGAAGGAGAAAAGGCAAATTGTAAAAGAACTATTTGGACCACAGCAAATTGGTAATAATTCCCAAGCCTTCTATTGAAGTCAAACCATGTCCGGTGTCTGGTGCGAGTGTATGTTGTATTAAAAGATAAACTGAGGGCGCCTGGGTGGCTCAGTCAGTAAAGCGTCTGCCTTCACCTCAGGTCATGATCCCAGAGTCCTGGGATCAAGTCCCTGAGTCCCGAGTCCCCGCATCCAGCTCCCTGCTCTGCGGAGAGCCTGCTTCTCCTTCTATCCCTCCCCCCTTCTCATGATCTCTCGCCTGCGAGCTCTCTCACTCTCTCTCAAATAAATAAGTAAAAATCTTACCCAAAAAACTCCCACTTGTATTAAAAAAAAAATTAACTGAGCCCTATTAAATGTATTAAATGTTTTACAATCTTGTTTGAGCACTTCTTTATTTGAATGGGGCAATGCCAAACCTGAAAGGGTCAGGAGCTCTCCGCCGTCGGGAGCCTGGGGAAAGACTTATATAGAAAATGTGTGGAAGCAAAAAGAAAGGAAATTATCGATTGCCTGTAGCTTAAAGCCTAGTTGCTCGTTTTGTGATTGGTTGTCCTTAGCGTTTTGATTTTGTACCCTGGAGGCATTTACAGGCTTGGATTTGGGGTTTACTTATGTTGGCCACCATGGTGTTAGGCCCTCACCGTCTAAATGGTGTCCTTCTTTAATTAATTTAACAGGAATCAGTCTAGAGCTCACTGAACCAAGCCCTAGATGTCCTGGTTGGGGTCCAGCTCTGCCAAGCACAAGGTCAAAGCTTGACCTTGGGCAAGCTTTTTGATATTTATGGCCCTCAGTCTCCTCATAAATCAAGCAAGGGGACTAGAGGATTTTTAAGTTGTTGTTGTTGTTGTTGTTTCCTAACTACCTCTGAATGACTAGTAGCCAAGACAACCAATGAGCCGTCCCTTCCTCTGTCCCTCCTTCCCTTCTGATCATCTTATGGCCTGAAATAAGGCCAGTACTCCCTCTAGCTGGGTTATCCAGACTTGTTTCTTGCATCTTAGAGCACGTTCCTTCCTGACTTGCCCGCCCCAAGCTACCGAAGTCCATCCCTGAGGAAAACGGGAGAAAGAGCACTTAGGGGGAAGGAAAGAAATTGTCTTCATTGATGGCTCACTCTCTCAAGCAGGCCCTTTACGTACAAATCTCATTTGCTCTTCAACCCTGAGAGGAAAATGTTGTTAAGATCACTTTATAGATCAGAAAACTGAAAGTCAGAAAAGATAAAGTGACTTGTTGAGATCACGCAGTCCTAAGAAGAAAGTCAAGGCTATGAGACTGGCGGAGCCAATGGCAAAAAGAAAGTTCAGGGCCCCTTGTTTGAACATTATTTTTAAAAATTATTTATTTATTTGAGGGAGAGAGAGGGAACAAGAGAGAAAGAACTATGGGGGTGATGGAGAAGCAGCCTCCCTACCGAGCAGGGAGCCCGATGCGGGGCTCCGTCCCAGGACCCTGGACCATGACCTGAGCCGAAGGCAGACGCCCAAACCACTGAGCCACCCAGGTGCCCCTTGTTCGAACATCATTAAGAATTTCAAGACAGTGACAGCAGAGAATGGGACCAAGCGTGGGTCCTTCCACGCTCAGGCCTCTGTGACTGCACAGGTAGTGAGCCCGTGAGGCCATCCCCGAGAGGAGTCAGAATACAGACTTGCTCTCTGCGTGCACTTGTGTCTGCATTTTCTCTGTGTGCTCCTTCCGACCCGCTCCTCCGCACCAAACTCCGTGAGGGGAGGCTGCGCTCTAGCACCAGGCCTCTGGTTCCGGCAGGGCTTGGCCAATGAGAGGCGCTGGAAGGAAGCTGGAGGGTAGGACGGTGTGAACTTCCTCCCTGTCGGGTCAGAGGGCGCTGCAGTTTGGCTGTGGCTGTGTCGTTCCTGCTCCTTCAGCCCTGTGACCAAAGTCACAGTTGCCACTCCCATAGATTTAGTTGCTGGTTCCTTCCCTAGCCCTTCAGGGCTCTGTTTCCTCTGTTCTGAGTCCCAGCCTTCCCCATCCCTCACCACTGTCCCCATCTTCGGAAATAACCCTCTTTCGAGAGTGCCGTCTGTTTCCTATGGGTTATCCGTTGTTTTGCTTGGCCATTTTTTTGCTTTTCTTTTGGGACCTGCAGCCTGCTTTTTCTTGGGGGAGCTCCTGTCCTGCCCTCAAGGACCCAGGGGTCACATGACTCAAGCCTGGTCAGTCAGAGTCACCTGACGTCCCTTGCCACCTTGCCTGAGTCAGGGATATGCCCATCTCCTGGGGACAGTTCTGCTGGAATTGGTGGAGGGGGTGAGAGCCCGTCTCTTCCCTGTCTGGAGTCAGGAAAATTTTTTGTAAAGGGCCACATAGTAAATATTTTCAGGCGTTCCAGTCCACATTGGGTCTGGTCTCATAGCATTCTTTGTTTGCTGTTTTACAACCCTTTAAAAATTTAAAACCACTTTAGCTTGCCATGTGTGGAGCTGAAGGTGTACAAAAACAGGCTAGTAGTTTGCCGGCTCCTTAGGGACATAGTACAGAAAAAAATGAGGCACAGAGCTATCTGCAGCCATTGTCTCTAGTGGCGTAGAGGATGCCAGTATGCGTGTGGGACAAAGGAGAAATTCTGGAAGCACTGAAACTTCCGTTGGAGTCACGAACGCCCTGGTTCTACAATGCCTTCCACCGATGACCCACTCCCCCACCGCTCTTCCAGTTGCTGAGCTCACTCGAGCTGGTTTGAGTTGGGTTTCTATTAGCAATAACCGAACTCCAGCTAAGCATCTTACTAACCCAGAACCCACAGCTCCCTTGATTCCAGTGGTCTTAGAGCAATCCCATGCAGCCAACGTACTTCTACCACTCTTGGGCAAGGATGTCAAGGGTGATGAAGACTGCTCCTGCTGGGACTTTTACATGGTGGCCGTTTTGGATAGAAAATTGGAAAATAGAAATTTATTACCAAAATAAATGTGAGGTCTCTTTGCGTTAACATTGAGTGCCACCGCTCACAACCCAGGCAGCACTGTCCTTTTTTTTTTTTTTAAAGATTTTAATTTATTTATTTACTTGACAGAGAGAGACACAGTGAGGGAGGGAACACAAGCAGGGGGAGTGGGAGAGAGAGAAGTAGGCCTCCCGCCGAGCGGGAAGCCTGATGCGGGGCTGGATCCCAAGGACCCTGGGATCATGACCTGAGCCGAAGGCAGACGCTTAGCGACTGAGCCACCCAGGCGCCCCAGCACTGCTGTTTCTAAACAGGATCCCCATGGTGCCACAGATGGTAACCAGAGGCCTCTGACTTGGGAACCCGGGCTTTGGGAGCAGCAGCTGCTCTGCCTCTAATCCAGTCGGTCCCGGTGAAGAGTTGCTGCTCTCTGGCAAGTAGGCGTGGCAGGTCGTGTTCCCAAATTGCCATTGCAAATGGCCTAGTGTCCTCCATGGGCAGCGGGAAGAAACAAGCCTTTAATGGGCAGCGGCCGTGACGGTCACTGGAGCTGGGGGTGGGGGGCTGGGTTGGCCCGTGCACGAGCCCCATCAGTGCAGTGCCTGACCCCCAGAAGCAACGTGGGAAGTTCCTCTGGGCTATCTGTAGGAAATCTTTTTTTTTTTTTCCTGTAAAGAAACGTTTTGGCAGAAAAGCTTAGAAAAAGCCACCACACAGCCTTATCCGGGACCAGACTGGAGAGTGGACTTTTTTTTTTTTTAATTTTTTTTTAATTAATTTATTTATTTATTATAGAGCGAGAGACTGAGAATGAGAGGGGAGAAGGTCAGAGGGAGAAGCAGACTTCCCGCAGAGCCGGGAGTCCGATATGGGACTCGATCCCGGGACTCCGGGACCATGACCCGAGCCAAAGGCAGTTGCTTAACCAACTGAGCCACCCAGGCGCCCGAGGTGGGCTTTTTAAAAGCAACACTCCACCCTTTTCGGAAAGAAGAGAGCAAAATCATTATGAAATATGATGATGAAATTCCATGTCCAATAGTCTGTCCCCTTGCTCCCAGGAAGAAAATCCACATTAATGTGACCACGGGTCTGGGTTGGGACTCTAGCAAACACGTTCGTTACAAGGACAACATTAGGAGAGATCGCTCTGACTACAGCGGCGTGGCTGGCTGGCCCTTTCAGGGAGGCAGGAAGCCTCGACTAACTAGCCTGCAGGGGCCTCTAAAACCTGATCTCCTGGGGATCTTGCTGGAGTGCAGAATCCAATTCAGGGGCCCTGGGGGTGAGGCCTGAGACTCTGCATTTCTAATAAACGTCCAGGTGGTCAAGATGAAGCTCATCTGTGGATGCCCATTGTGGCGAGTGAGGAGATAATAGTGCCTTCATGGTGGTGACATTTGGTCATTAATAAATGTTGATGCTAATAGGTAACACGTACTGAATGCCAATGACAAGAAGTGAAGTCCCAGAGCTAGTGAGGAGAGTTGCTAGAAACAGTCTCTAAACCCCATGCTTTTTGCACCACTCCTCGCTGGTTCGCTGCAGAGCAGGGAGGCAAGGGGGAGGCTCCGGCTTCTCAGTCCAACAGGAGACCCCCTTGCAGCCCAAGGAGCCTACAGCCCAGGGGCAGCGCCTGGCAAAGCCGCCGGGCAGAACCTTCTAGACGGAAGCTTGGCCTGGTTCGGTGACAGGCATTCTAGGATTTAAGAAAAAGTACATCTGGCATTTCCAGATGAACAGGCTAGTCTCCCTGTTCAGCCAATCTGACTGTTTGGGCAGAAATGAAAGTTCGAAGAATCTGACTGAAAAATGGCTGATTCTGTACAAAATACAAGTAGCATAATGAGTTGCTCCTTTGGGGCAAAGGCAGGATGTTTCTGCCTCGCTCACCTCAGCCCCTCGCGTGGCACAGTATTGTCAGAAGACAGATGCCAAGGCGTGGTCTCGACTCCTGCCTTTGCTTCTCCAACTGACAGTAAAACATGGGGTCACGATGATCAAATCTTCCAGAGCGAAACTGCATATTTTGAGCAGTTTGTCTCTGAAAAGAAGCCTGGATTCCAGAAACTTTTGTGAAGTGGGTGTATTGCCTCAGTTTTTGTGTGGATCGGATGCGGGTGATGGTGAGCCTGCACGATGGGGAAGAAACGTAATCAGCTTTTCAGAAACGTCTACCCCTGGAAAGTTTCACAAAGGACTTGCTCCTCTTTAGCCTCCTTTCTGAACACTTTCTGTGGTAGAGCTCCAGGCAGAAGCAGCTCCAGGCGAAATTGGGACACAGGGGGAAGTTCTCACTGAGGTTTTCCCACCTCTTCCATCTGCTCTTTCCTTCCTACCTCCAGCCTCCTTCACCTTCCAATGCCATCCACAGGCACAAGGTGAGTGGAGTAGGAGAGGGAGGGAGTGGGAACCATCGCTCAGCTATTACAGGAATGCGGATTTATTTTCTATATCGATGAACACGTGGCCATTTTTATTTAGTTGTCACAGAGCAAACAGAACCATGATTTATCATGTGTATAACTGATTGCACGTACTTCTAAAATTTGTATCAGATTTCTGACCGTTGTGAATCATTTTCCCCATCTGGAAAGATAAAGAGCACGTTCCCTCTGCCTCTGCCCAGCGGCAGCATCTCAGAGTTTATAGTTCCACATTGTTTTTCAACAACAGTGTTGAAATAAATGTCTTGGCCCGAGAAGGAGCAACTTCTGCCTCGGGGGCCACGTCAGCGACCCGAAACGTAGGCAACTTTGCTGCGTCTGTGAGATCCAGTCAGCCAATCGCCAAACGCCAAGCCAACATTGGGCTCTGTACTTACTCCCTTGTTCCTTTTTCTTGATTCTGAAAAAACTTCCTGCCTTCCACCCCATTTTGCAGTTCTCCAAATGGACGGTGTCCCCTTTGTGAAGTATTAAACAAAGTTTGTTTGCATCACCTGAATTGCCTTCTTCAATCATTTTAAACAGTGGTGATCAGTTACCTGACATATTTACTGATGCAAAGTCAGCCTGTGTGGCTCCCAAAGACCACAAAGCCTATGGGGCTTGAGAGAGCAAGGGAGAGACAAGATGACCCCAGGTCATTTGCATCTCTAGTCCATCAACATAGGTCAATGTAGGAGACCCTGAGGAAACCAGGTAACCAAAAGCCTTGTAGTTTTGGAGAGTAAGTTGAGGCTGCTTTCTATTAAGGGGAAGATAAGTATTTCTACTAAATGCACTTACTCAACAAAAAACTTTTACGACAATAGCAAACAACTGGAAATAATTATCAATAGTTTGGGAAGCTGAACAAAACATTATGAAACTGGTAAATAAATCATGAAACTGTCACATGATGAAGCCATTAAAACAAGAAGTTTGAGCTACACATGCTGTTAGGCATAGGTCTCTAGGATATTTTTAAATGAGGAAAAATCAGAAATGCATAATTTGGTCCTATTGTTTTTGAAGACTCGTAAACACTGGGTATCTGTATCACATTTCTGGAGTCATACACAGGGCAACATGAATAATGATTGTTTCTGGCTAAGGGAAGCTGGTGTCTTTAATATATACCCTTTCATAATATTCTTGCTATTGTTTATATTAATACTGTTAACATTTATTGAGTATTTCCCTGTGCCAGGCAATGGTCCAAGAGTTTGGTATGTATTGTCTCATTTAATCAGCCAAAAACACGTAGAGCAGATTTCAGTGTTTTTAGTTTACCTTTGTATAAACTGAAGCAGAGAGATGTCATGTAACTGGTCCAAAGTCACACAGCTAATAGGGGACAGAGCTGGTCCTTGAGCATCTACAGTACTTGCAATCCATCACTGTGCAGTCGTGCTCTATTATTACCTCCCGATGTAGTAAGCAATCAAGCCTGGATACAAACTCAGGTAACTATGCCTCCTGGTCTCTCTTGTTCTATCTGAATTTTTACCAAGAAGATGTATTAATATTCAGATTTAAAAGATCTTGACAAAAAATGGGGCGCCTGGGGGGATACAGATGGTCAAGCATCTGCCTTTGGCTCAGGTCATTATCTCAGGGTCCTGGGATCGAGCCCCATGTCAGGGTCCTTGCTCAGTAGAGAGTCTGCTTCTCCCTCTCCCTCTGCCTCTCCTTCTGCTTGTGCTCTCTCTCTCTCAAATGAATAAATAAAATATTAATAAATAAATAAATAAAATACCTTGACAAAAAATGGAAGCTATTCTATAGTTTTAAAACTTCTTTGAGAATCTACTATCTGTTAGTTCCGTGCTAGGAATAAACAAGCTTGCCTTGCCCTTCAGGCCTCACTGTGGAATGGGAGACACTTGGAAATCCAGTGGTAGAGAGGGAAGTGCGAGGTGTTTTGGCTCCAGCCCCAGGCTGGGGAGGGAATGGCAAGGAGGGAATCCCAGCCCTCTAACATCTGAGAGGACTTCTTGAAGGATAAGTAGGAAGGACAAAGTTGGCAAATTAAGAAGTTGGTGAGTGGGGCTAGGGCTGGGGGTGGAGGAAGCAAAGACAGAGACTTAAGATAATAGGCATCTCCGAGAACTGCACAGTTCATGATGGTTTCAGCATAAAGTGAAGAAGGCTGAGTAGGTAGAAATCAGTCCAAGGAAGTGGCCAGAAGACCATCAGTGTATTTCAACTCAAGAACTGTTGGTCTCCAGATGGGATAATACCTTGTTGGGTAAAACTGCTTCTCCCATTCAGGATGTTTTAGCAATCCCTGCCCTTGCACACAAAGTGTCAGTTATATCCTGGTCAGTGAGAAACCCCAAATAACTGGAAAGGGATGAGACTGCTAGATCC
>CM052799.1:147461106-147482872 GCA_028533885.1 Nasua narica
CTAAGACATGTACCTAAATCACTTATGAAAAAGGGCAAAAACAAAGATGACTGTTAAAGCATTATAAACACATTTCTAGAAGATCACTGAGGTTGGCAGAATTCTAAGATGGTCCCCATGACCTTTGCCCCCCATGATACTTGTGTTGTTATGTTATCTTCTGTAGCAAGAAAGATATTCCAGATGTAACTATAGTTATTAATCAGTTGATCTTAAGATAAGGAGGTTATCCAAATGAGCCAACCTAATCACACGAGCCCTATAAAAGCAGAGATTTTTCTCTGGCAGCTGGCAGAGAAACACCTCGATTTCAGGCTGAGAACCTAAGCGGAGAGCTCAGTGAAGCCTGCCCAGACTTCTGAACTATAGGACAATGGGTTAGTAAGTGGATGTTGCTTTAAGTCACAAGTTTGTGGGGATTGGTTGTGCCATGGCAGAAAATAAATACCATCGCATAGATAAAATTTCTACTCAAGCCCAAAGACTCAATTTATTAAACTTGTCATTTATATATATTAATTATATACAAATGACATATATGTATAGATATGTGTATATACATGAAGTACAAATGAAGTCATCTTTAAGGTAGGGAGATCTCCAAATATAAAACCTAGTGTTTTGTGCGCTTTCCTGTTGGAACCAGGAAGTGAGACTAAGCTTAGGAAGGTGAAGTCTTGCTTGAGTTAGAGAGAGTGTAGGAATACATGTAAAAATGTTTAACTGGAAAAATCTCAAAGGCCCACAGAGTTTTCCTCTCTTGGGAGCTTTGCCAGAAATGTCTATGCCATTTTCCTGATGGCATGAAGCATTAAAAGGAGATGTCTTCTAGGTCGGGTATTTATCAGTGTGAAACATTTTTGTGTATATTGTTATCCAATTGGCAAATTACCTAGCAAGACTCTTGAGAATGGAGTGCAGGGCAGGTAAATGCTGGAAGGGAAGGACTGGGAGAGAGAAGATGAGGACATAGGGATGCTTCTTGGGGGGGTGGTACAAGTGGGGTCTACACTGAGGGGCCCTCTGACTTGGAATCATGCAGAGGGAGGGGACACAGCAGCAAAGAGAAGGAAAGGTATAGGAAACTTGATGAAGGAGGATGTGTGAGTCCACTGGCCTTTTGTCCAGAGCTTGCCCACACCCAAAGACACACAAGCGAAAAACCGTCTGCTTTTATTTTCCCCATGAAAGTCCATGTACAAAGGAAAGGAAAGAAAGTTCTAAAACAACCACTTTAATGTTGTCTGTATTTCTCTCCTTATCCTTTCTGAGATGTAGTAATGACTTGCTCCTACAATGTCTTTAACTCATATGGCACTTTAACTTTTTCAAAGCACACATTGTACAAAGATCTTTCATTTCCTGACTGGACATGAGGATGAAGTTTATAGTCTTTTTATTGCTTTTATTTTGACATTTTTATACACTTGTTCCCACATAGCATAGAACATGTTACCCCTTATAATTTCTTTTATATACTACTTGACTTAAAGATTGTTTCAAACCTTCTTGCTTTTAAATCATTTTTATTTTTAGGCAGTCAGAACAAGGGAGAGGTGGTTTTTAAAAAGTACCAGAGTGTTTGAGTTGAAGGTTTTTTTTTTTATTCCTTTCTTATGTTTGTCTACCTAAAATGATACCAATGGTTTATGAAGAAATGAGACAAAAGATATTTCTAGTTTTATCTTATTTAAGTCCAATTATTATTATATGATAAATATATTTAAATAAGTATATATATTTAAGTATTCATTAAGCCTTCTAGACTAGCTTAGCAGATAATATAATTTTGAGGTATTTTCCCAAGAGCTTGTTTTTACGTTCACTATTTTTGTTTTTACTAGGATTTAAATCAGACAGTATGTCTGATGATCTCATCACTGGTGTTTTTATAAGTGATAACAACAATTAACATCTCCAGAATGTCCTTAGTGCACCAAAAGTTTCATAGAATCTCTGACATGGCAAATTTTTTCTCAGAATCTTATTCAAGGACTTATTATTCTATAGCCTATCATTTTAAATGGTGAGAAAATGACTTAATATTGTAAAATATTTCATTCCCAACTTTTTACCTTAGTTGCCCACTAATGTGTTAATTTGTAATTTTAATTAAAGGTCTCATCAATCTTTACTTAAATATAGTTTTTGTCATAAAAACTGTAACTCAGAGTAATGATTACAAATGTACACTTTTCATAACAGGAGACTAAGTTCCTCAATCAAGCACCGGGCACTTCAGCTGTTGGTACCTCAGTGTTCAGACCTCATGTCTCAGGTTCAGAGGCTTCAACTGTGAAAAGGAACAAGGAATGTAAAACAGTAAGCTTTTGACCCTGTATTCATTATGTTGCCAATGATTATGTGCACAATTTTCTTATGTACAAATACTGATATTGAATGACCATTTAAAGAGTTTTGTGAATGCAACAAGCCAAGTTCTCTAAGAATGTGGGAGGGAGATGGTTTAGATGAGGAGGAAAATAGAAACAATTACTAGAAATTATTACCAGCAACTATATGCCAACAAATTCAGCCATCTAGAAGAAATGAATGGATTCCTAGAAACTTGTAAACTACCAAGACTGAAACAGGAAGAAATAGAAAACCTGAACAGACCCATAACCAGCAAGGAAATTGAAGCAGTAATCAAAAACCTCCCAAAAAACAAGAGTCCAGGGATGGATGGCTTTCCAGGGGAATTTTACCAAACATTTAAAGAAGAAAGAATACCTATTCTACTGGAGCTGTTTCAAAAAATAGAAATAGAAGGAAAACTTCCAAACTTGTTCTATGAGGTCAGCACTACCCTAATCCCAAAACCAGACAAAGACCCCATCAAAAAGAATTACAGACCAATATTGCTGATGAACATAGATGCCAAAATACTCAAAAAAAATCCTAACCAATACAGTCCAACAGTACGTTAAGAGGCTTATCCATCCCAACCAGGTGGGATTTATTCCTGGAATGCAAGGGTGGTTCAACGTTCACAAATCAATTGATGTGATAGAACAAATCAGTAAGAGAAGAGAGAAGAACCACATGGTCTTCTCAATTGATGGAGAAAAAGCATTTGACAAAATACAGCATCCTTTCCTTATTAGATGAGGAGGAAAAATAGAGTCATTGCCATAAGACAGATGGTGGGGTTGATCTCCCTCACCCTTATCAGAGAGACCTTGGACATATTATTACTTAACTTTTCCAGATTTTGGTGTTCTCATCTGTAACAACAGTGTCAGCAACAATAATTGTTATTATGTATAAGGAAATTAAGAATTAAGTCTCCTGATATATACAAACCGATCAAAAATATTGTTTTATTTTTTCATAGTTTGTTGTCTGTAATGTCTCTGAAAGAAAAATTAATACTAAACTTACTTATATAAAGATTCATAGGCCAAAGCATGTGTATGACTCTGCTCAGGCTGCCGTAACAAACGTATCACGGACGGGGTGGCTTGAACAATGAACATTTATTTTCTCACAGTTCTGGAAGCTGGAAGTCAGAGGTCAGGGTGTCAGCATGGCTGATGTCTGATGAAGTGTCTCTTTCTTGGCTTGTAGATGTCTGCCTCCTTGCTGTGTCTTCACACGGTGAGGAGAGAGAGAGCTTGCTCATAGAAGCACTGCTCATAGCTTGCTTATAGGGGCACTAATCCCATGGGACGAGGCCCTACCCTCATTAGCTCCTCTAACACTGATTCCCTCCCAAAGGCCCAGCTTCAAATACTATCATATTCGGGGCTGGGGATTCAGCATATAAATGTTGGGAGAACGTAAAAAACCAGTCCTTAGTGACAAGTTTTGATCCCCATATCAAGTAAGGTGACAGCATGAATGGGGAGAAAGGAACACATATGGAAGCTTTTCCAGAATAAATTTTGATATAACTTATTGATTAGCTACGTACATTGCTATCTTTCTAAACCCCAATTAAAACACAATTTCTGGGCACCTGCATGGCTCAGTTGGTTGAGCAACTGCCTTCGGCTCAGGTCATGATCCTTGAGTTCCAGGATCGAGTCCCGAGTCGGGCTCCCAGCTCCACAGGGAGTCTGCTTCTTCCTCTGACCTTCTCTCCTCTCATGCTCTCTCTCGCTTTCTCTGTCTCTCAAATAAATAAATAAACTCTTCAAAAAAATAAAAAAATAAAACACAATTTCTGATCCATGGCATATTTTTTGAAATAGCAATGACTTGGGTTGCCAAGAATAGCTAACCCACTTGATGACATCTCAATCAGTGAAAGGATTTGATTTTTACATCTCAGTGAGTTCAAGGTAGGTAGTTCCAGGGGCAATCCTGTGACTCAGTGACATCTCCAGAGATTCAGGTCCTTTTCCATCCTGTTCCTTGACCATTCTTACTGAAATTGCTTTTATCCTCATGTTGCCCCCTCACAGTCACATGACTGCCTCCACAGCTGGGGCATTGTTATGTTATGGATGCTGGATGTTATGACACCATCATTGTAAGCAGGAAGGAATGGGCAGAACCAAAGGTTTTTGTATCTTTTATCCCACAAGCTTTTCCAAAAGCCTCTTTTGGCTCATTAGCTGGACCTGAGTCACATGCTCACTCACTCCTGGCTGAAAGGGAATCTGGGAAAGCAAATCATCTCACTTTTTCAGCCCCTATGGTGGAAGGTGGATGACTATAAAGGGGAAGAGGGGACGCTGAGAATTACCGTTGCATTAATCAAATAATAATGTTACTCACTATATGAGAACAGGACAGAAATTGAGATGCTTTTGGAAACTGCTGGACATCTACCACTGTAGACATGGGGGCTGAAATAGAGGATTTCCTGAGATGCCTGAAGTTTGGGGCATTGTGGTGACAGCATTTATAGAAATCGTAATGTTGTTGAGAAAATCAAGCCAGGAGTTTTAAATACTATTTTTTCTTCCAGGCCTGTTCTAGGAATCATGAGATGATGATCTCTTTGATATGATTGAGATCCTTTTGTAGAACCAGGGCTGGAGAGTGTCCCTGGGTGCTTCTCTTCTAGCCTGGAGTCCTCTACTACTTCCTTACCTTTAGGGAGGAATAGATTTTCCTATGTGTTCCTAGAAAGTACCACTACAAGACATTCTGGAATCTTCCAGAATGATAGTTACCTAATATATTCTATGGCATCTTAAAAGATCTCCAAACCACGTTTTTAGTCATTTCTGACTACCATTATAGAAGAAACATGATTGTAGAAATCCATTTTACTAAACATTGGGAGAAAAAAACAATCTCACCTTCAGAGCTGTGTCACTGGATGGTTAGGATTTAAGAAATTATGGGTCAGTTTCCTGAGACTAATGACCTCTGTGGAACAGAGTAAGCATGTCAAGGAGGACAATGTGATATTTGATTTGTGGGTTTTGTGTGCACAGGCGATTTTACCTCCTGTTGCTTATCATAATCATACACAGGCAGTTATTTAGCTCTTAGAAGTTGTAAGTCAAGAAGCCCTGTACTAACATTAGCTTAATGGCTGTGAAAGCCTTGAATTGAGAGGCTATTTTTATATAAGTGGAAGGTGTGGGTCCTCCTCCTTCTTAATTCTGAAGGAAGCCCATGTTTTCTAAGTGACGTTTCAGTGACAGGAAGGAATGATGCTGTGATATACCAGTCCTCTTCCTGTCTCTGCCCCGAAACCAGGGCCATTCTGTGATGCCTGGAAGGGACTTTTCATTGCTGGACAGAATTTTCCTGTGTGTGGGCCTTCGTGACTTTCACGTCAAAACACAGTGACACAATCTCCACACTCCAGCAGCTCTGTCTGACTGTCCCTCACCTCTAGGTAGGCATTACTCCAATGTGAAATGTGATCCACTAGACTCATAAGGTGTCTTTGCAAGGTTCGTGATTAACTGACCCAGGACTCACAAACATCACAGGAGCTGTCAGCCTAACAAGTCAGGAGCGATACTCTCGGATTTTCACCATGGCTCCTGAAGCTAGTTAGGGAAGACAAGAAGCCATAAGTTCTCACCTGAAAGTGTGAAAATCAAATTCCTTTATAACCTTAGGAAACAACCATGTACGTTCTCCTTTACCATTTGTATTATTCTGTAAATAGCCACAGAACAAGATCATGACTCATACTTCCAAGGCAGCGGTTCTCACACTTCAACGTACATGAGAATCCTGAAAGGCTGGTGAAAACACAGAATGCTGGGCCCATTCCCAGAGTTTTGCTTCGGGAAGCCTAGAGTGGGGCTGGGAATTTTCATTTGTATTGAGCTCCAGATGCTGCTAGGGGCCAGGGGCCACACTCAGAGTCATTTCCTAAAGAAATGATATGGAATTCTGGGTCTCCCCATATCACACGTTTTTGGTTGAGTCTGAGTCGCTAACATTTATCATGGTCTGAACTGCTTTTTCTGGTGACAGCAGGTCTAAATTATCCACACACTTTAATTGTGAGTCAGCCCTGGGAAAAGAGCTCTGGCAGTTTGGCCCTGGCTGTGCTAAAAAAACATCAAGGTTGCATTAGTGCCCTTCGCGAGACCCCACCCAACTAAGGCATGGCGGCTTCACCCCAGAGAGGCTGCAGCAAGGCCGCGTGCACAAGTACCCCCTTGGGTGGTGACAGGAGTGTCACGCAGATGCCCTCCCTGGCTCTGGATAAGGAAACACATTTCCTCAGCTCAGTGGCAGGGTCTCTCCTACATCTTTGGATGTACTTTGCAGGAGAGGTGGCGGGCTCCCGGGGAGGTGCTGCTGCCGTTGTGCTCTCGGTGGTACAGCAAATTATGTCTTTCCACAGGTTGCATTGACTTGATTTGAGAGGGGTTGCATTTCCACATGAAGCAGTTCCTTCCTGGGGCAAGGAAACTGCTCCACACACCCACCGCTGTTTTTTTTATAAGAAGGGATATATTTTTCTGTATGTGTGTGTGTGTGTGTGTGTTTAAGAAAACCTCCAACACCTTAATTACAGGTTTCTTAATAGCACGGTATGAAAACACCCAGAGCTTATAAGCATTTATATAATCTGGGTCCTTTGAGTATCTCTTACACAGCTTTTTGATCTTTGAGAGTTTTTTTTTTTCTTGTTTACTTTGCTTAACTTAGATGAAATTCATTTTCCATCTGTGCCACAAGTTTCCTGTTAAAGTGTCTGAAAATTTCTGGCTGGGAAAAGCATGATGAGACTCTAGGTTTTCAACTCTACTGATTTTCTATGATACGCACCTTTCCTTTTCAAGTCTGCAGCTCTCTGTGGAGAGGGCACACTTCGTCTCTGAAAATGAAAAGAACTCCACTTGATGCTGCAGAGATAAAAATGATGGGTTTATCATTAGAAGTCAGTGAGTGATCAGCTCAAAAACCGTAACTAGGAGGGCATAATTAATCCTCTCCAAGTTCCGTACTTCACATCCCAGTTCCTCTCCCAGAGGGCCATTCTGATGGGGTTTGAAGGAGGGCGTGGATGGCTGCCATTCCATCAAGCTCCGAGGACTACAGATGTCTCCTCCGAACAAAAGTCATTTTCCTTAATAACCAAGTAGGAGTCTACCATCTACCAGGCACAGTGACTGACACAAAATAGGGGCTCTTAAGTGACTCAAGAGTAAATGAATACATGAGTGTTATTAATAAATAGAGCTAAGCCCTTCTTGAATGTAGGAATACATCCACACTATTACACCTCATGGGTTAATGAGTTCCATAAATTTACTTTCTGCTTTGGAAAATATTATTTTCTTTTCCCCCTTAATAGTATCTTTTCCAGAGGATTGTAGAGAGGAAGGAGAGCCTATTTCTAATATCCTGGGAGTTGTTCAAAACCAAAAAATCTCAATGCACGTATTTGTTACATTTTGCTGTGTAAAAAATTACCCCCAAAGTTTATCAGCTTAAAGCAACAAACACTGATTACCTCACAGAGTTTCTGAGGTATGGCTTTGGCTCCGCGTTTCTCATCAAGCTTCAGTCAAAATGTCCTAGGGCTGCAGTCATCTGAAGGCTTGACCGGGGCTGGAGCATCTGTTTCCAAGATAGTGCATTGCATGGCTGTTGGCAGCCATTCTGAAGTTTCATACCACATCTCTATAAGGAACTGGAATGTCCTGACATGGCAGCTAACTTCCCAGAGCAAATAATCCAAGAGAGTGCAAGCAAATGAGGAAAAAGCCACAGTGCCTTTTGTAATCTGAAATTCTGGATTCTGATGTCTTACTCCACCCCCCCTCCAACTGTTTTCATTTCTTAGAAGTGAGTCAGAAAGTCTAGCCCATATTCAGGGAGAGGAGAATTAGGCTCTGTCTTTGCAGGGAAGAAGGGCAGCAAAGCATCTGTGGACATATTTTAAAACCACTGCAATAAACAATAGAATTAGGGGATGGAAGTACTTTTAGCATATTTAGTGCCTGGCAAAATTAAGCAGCAGATGTATAGGACCTCAACAGTTTCTGCAGACACTGAAGGTGTCCTACTGGAGTTAGGGAGGATGACATGATAATTTGAAGTTAGAAGCAATTTTTGGCCCACACACTTCGTTCAGGTGTGTTAAAGCATATCTAGACCATACATCTAGTCAATGTTTGAGTTCTTTCTACCGGCCTCTGCCTGGACCAGGGAAAGAAAACGTTCTGCTTCCTGGGGAAGCCCAGTATATTTGAAGAGAATTTTAATTAATCATATTCATTCATTTTGTTCATTTATTCAACCTTCACAAAGCACCTATAATGTGTCAAACCATCCTAAGCCTTTGGTACACAAAGCTGAATAAGACATCTATTTCAGAGAGAGTAAAATCTAATGGAAGAAAAAGTCATTAAAAAAAATAACTAACCAACTAGCATGAGGGGCTTTTTATATATATTTCATGTAAAAGGAACCAGGGAGTCACAGCAGAGGGAAGTAGTAACTTTTCCCTGGGTGGAGGTTGGAGTGGGAGAGGGTGGGAGAAGGATGAAGGAAATTTGACAAAGTAAGTAACCTTTCAGTGTAGCCTAGAAAGACAGGGAAAAGTACACTAGGGAAAGGAAGGGTAAGGAGATTCCAGACAAAGCCAGAGGATGGGCAAATGTACAGAGGCAGAAAGCCAAGTGGATCCACCCAAGACATACCAAGTATTGTGCTCTGGCTAGAGGGAGCAACCATGGAGGAATGAAACATGGGGCTGGGAAGGCATTCTGTGGTCAGTTTTTAGAGCTCTCATACATTATGTTATAGAATTTGAACCCTATTATCAGGAGTCTTCAAAGTGGTATGAATCTACCCTGGTGAGTGAGTGATCTACTGCACCAAGGGAAGAAAAATGCTGTGGACTGAATGTTTATGTCCCCCTAAAGTCCATATGTTGAAACCCTACCCATAGTGTTATTATATCAGGAGGTGGGGTCTTTGGGAGGTAAGAAGGATGGGATGAGGTCATGAGGGTAAAGCCTTCATGAATGGCATTAGTGCCTTTATAAGAGTAATGGGAGAGCTTACTTCTGCTCTCTCTCTGCCATGTGAGGATATAATGGGAAATCAGCAGTTAGCAACCTGGAAGAGGGGCCTCCCCGAGAACTTGAACATACTGACACCCCGATCTCGACTCCAGAGCTATAAGAAATCATTGTTTATTAT
Organism: Nasua narica; assembly: GCA_028533885.1. NCBI lineage: Eukaryota > Metazoa > Chordata > Mammalia > Carnivora > Procyonidae > Nasua > Nasua narica. Next base: position 147,470,692 of record CM052799.1, read on the forward strand.
TTAAGCCATCCAGTCTATGGTAATTTGTTATAGCATCTAAAGCAGACTAGGACAAAAATACTAAAACTTCTATTGGTGCTTATTTATTTCAACAAAGAAGAAAAATTAAGCCTTGTTAATATATACTGTACAAATGGAGACACTGGTCTATTAGGCAAAAGCTTTTTTTTTTTTTTTTCATGTAGTACAGGTACTTCTGATATAAGATGAACAGAACTCCACTTACAAAGATGATGACTCTGAGGGTCCAACTTTGATCGGGAAATGATGGTGGGACTACGGACTGGCGTGCAGTGTGCGCACTCCACAAAGACATGTGTGGGAGTGAGAGTTAAAGTCTTCCTTGAGTACCGTGGCCCAATTTGATGTAGGTCTGAACCAGTCCAGAGAAGGGTGCCTTTCTGAAATTCACCCAAGTCCCAGTGTGTCAGTAAGGGCTCTGGTAGTGGTTCCATTCATTGGAACAGAGATCGAGGAAGAGTAGGTCAGGGGTGCAGGAAGAACCTTGAGTTTGATTTTAGGCATGTTGTCTTTATGTGTAGGGACAGACAACTGGGATGTCCTAGTGGAGACCAAAAATATGAATCTAGCGCTCAGGGTAGAGATGATGGGGAGAGATCATTTTGGAAATGAGTAGAGAATAGATTGTCATTGAAATCTTGGCACAATTCAGATCATGGGCAGCCGTGCAACTTGATGATATCCTGGAGGCAAGGCTAACTCAACTGAAGGGGCAAATAGAGGAGAGGAGTTAGTGGAACAAGAAATAATCAGAGTGAAAGAAAGCCAGGAAGGGGGGCATCCCAGGAGCTGTGGGAGGAGAGAATTTCAAGAAGTCAAGGGCCAAGGGAGAAAAGATCAAGTAAATGAGAAGAAAAATTTTTTCTATTGGATTTGGAACTAAGAAATTGTTGATTCCTTTCAAAAGGTTAATTTTCTGGAGCAATGAGTGCTGATACTTGATTAAATGATTGAAGAATGAAATGGGGGGAAAATCAAAATCGGGCCTGTGAAATATATGTGTTATAAGTAGCCTAACAAGAAAGGAAGGCTAGAGATGAAGTCTACATGAACTCTCATACACCTCAGGATTTCTTTGAACAAGTGTCCCTCCCTCCAAGCTGGATGTTCAAGGTGCAGGTGTAATGGCAGGTGTGAAGACATCCTCCTCCTCCCACTGGATTCTCCCTCCTCAGGTGCTTCTCTACATTTCCACGTGTCCAAAACTGAAGCGGTTTATCAGATGTGTACACAACTTCATTTTGTGCAAAGGTTAGGTTGAAGAATATTTTCCATTTTGTTTCTAATTCTCATTCTAGGGACAACTAGGGCTTATTTTCCTTTTCGACTTCAGCAATAATATGGACCCACATCCTTGGGGTACTTTATAATGCAACTTTCTCCCTTTCCAGAACACGCGTTCATGTACTCTGCACATAAAAGACGCTGAATATTCATTATTTGGACATATCACGTGAGAGTCTATAATTGTGTAAGTAATTTTTGTTCTCCTTTTTTCTTAAAGGTCTTTCCTCTTGAGTTACCTATCCTGAAGCTGAAATGTCACACTACGTCCCCTACTGAGTCAGTTGTTTGCTTTACTGTACCATTAAACTACCTGCCTTTGTCTTTATATCCTTGAAGGAATTCTTTCTGCTGCACTCCCTCTTGCTGAGCATTTATAAAATATGATAAGTACCACTTTTTCTTAGAGACTTTGCCACGTATGCTTTATTCAGAGAAGCACGGTTTGTCCCTATACCTTGATTTCTGTCTGAAAATCTGTTTCTTAGCAAAACGTTTGCCTTAATGGGTCCCCACTCCATCTCAGGCCGTATTGTTTTAAATGATCTTTCATATAAAGTCTTGTTGAAGTTTTTTTAAAATATGGAAATAAAGCAAGTTCCCTATCATCTCATATTTTTATGCCTAATACCTTAGAGCAGTCTGGTGGCTTTACCAGGAATAATCTCCTCTGAGAGAAACTGTATTGCTTTATTTGTGATATGCACTGAAATGTTCAGCTATTCTACAGTTTATGGTATATTTTTGCTCGGTTTTCCAAGGTCCGACTGCCAGGGGAGTCATCAAAAATGGCAGGATGCCCATTTTGATCAATATGTACACATTTCAGCTATAAATGGTCTCAAAATGCTTGGGTGGGTGCCTACGATTTATTTTTTTCCATTTGCCAATTAGGTCTAAGGGAATCAGGCTAATAGACTCACTAGAAAGAAACAGAAAGAAGGAGGAGAAGAGCTGAACCGAAAAGGAAAAACCTTCCTGCTCTCTAAATTTAGAATAAATCCATTACCATTTTTTGTTTTACCTCAATTAACTTTATCCCTTTGAATTCCTCTAGTCTCCCAAGAAATCTTACCGGTGTGGGGAATTCCTCTGCTAGTGGACTTTAAAAGTTCTTGTGAAATGTATATAGTCCGTATGATCAAGGAATCTGAGTATATTGGTAGTTCATTATTATAATGGCGGTCGTGGGCGTCAGGAAAGAAAATGCCTGTGTTTAATGGTATTTGTGGCTTGCCCCTGGCTTGCAATTACCTGCAAAGTGTAGGGACTGGATTGGAAGCATGATTGCAGCAGCCCATTTTAAGAGGTGTCCTACTGGCTCCTTGATGATAATTTGACCTACAACACGCTCGCACGCGGGTGTACGCATGCGTGCATGTGTGTATATGTGTGTGTGTGTGTGTGTGTGGTGCACAGCCATTTCCTGGTTCTTCCTAAGCAGTAACAGGAAACTTCTCAGGGAATTGAATAATTCAGATAATACATTTCTTCAATATCGGCTTTTCTCGGTCCCCTGAATATTCCTGGTGAAGCAGCTATGGGTAATCCTGAAGTTACCCCCACCCCCATGCGGAGCTACCCAGCATGTGGGGAAGGCGCTGGGCTTGCAAGCGGCCATGGCTTCGGAAGCCAGCATAGTGTCTGGTCTCAGGGGGGCTTCGTTGTTCATGGGGCTCAGCCTCTGTCGGGAGCTGCAGCTGAGTCACCCATCTGGTATTCATTGGTCCATGGTGAATGAGGTAGCAGCTGTTACCTTTTTTGCACTCTTAAAAAAAAAAAAAAGGCCTTGCATAGCTAAGACAACAAAGCAAGGTTACCCCCACCACTGATGGCTGAAATACTGATGTTGCGTCTACACAGAGTGGGCTGTGAACAAAGCAGACACGGGACCTCAGGTGCCTGCGGCTGTGCAGACCCTGGAGAAAGACAGTAGCGCAGAAATTCATGCAAACACACAAACTTCAGTCCTAAGACCCTCCTTTTTTGAGTGGACCAGTAGAAAGCTTATGGCCCTTGTTCTCTGTTTGATGTATTGCTTTAACAGTTTTCATTCTTTTAGTTGCACTTAGAATGGAAATTAATTAAAACGCCTGCCAGTTATTAACAGTTCATATGTTCCAAAGAACCTGTTTATTTTTTTTAGGTTTTATACATTTTTCTTATTGTAAAATCAATATGTAATCATTGTAGAAAAATTATAAAGCAGGAACAAGCGAGATAAAACAATATAAATAACTAATACTTACATTGTCTTTACCATGGGCTAGGCACGGTTATAAATCATTTCACACGTTAGCTCCTTTAATATTCCAAGCAATCCTCTCAGGTCAGTTTTTACTTCTCCCATTCTATAGGAAACTGAGGCACAAAGAGGTTAAGCAACTTTCTCTGTGTCCAAAAACAACCTGCCTCCAAAGTCTCTGCTTTTTGCCACCCTGTGTACCCCTCTCTGTAACTACCCACAATACCCTCCCCTTGTGGATAACGTACAGTTGACCTTGGTGGACAGTATCCCAGACCTCTATTAATATAAAAAATGAGTGTATGATTTACTAGTATATCATATTTAAATATATCTTCTATGTATATTGTATTTATTTCCTAATGGTACTCAAAATGGGTATTTTTATTTTTTCCGATATTAGGAATTGAGAAAACAAGCTTAAAGGGGCTGAGTCATGGGGCACCTGGGCGGCTCAGTCGTTAAGTGGCTGCCTTAGGCTCAGGTCATGATCCCAGACTCGTGGGATCAAGCCCCACATCGGGCTCCCTGTTCAGTGGGGAGCCTGTTTCTTCCTCTCCCTTGCCTGCCACTCCCCCTGCTAGTGCTGTCTCTCAAATAAATAAATAAAATCTTTAAAAAGGGGGCGGGTAGCGAGTCACTTGCTCCAGATCTCATGGCTTTGGTGGGAGAGAAACCTTGTCCAAGTATGCTACCTGCGTCCCAGGGCTACTCTTCTCTGTACCAGCTGCTTCACTGGTTTCCAGTTGGGTTTTGCCAGAAGCACCCCATTTGCTGTTGTGTTCTATGTCTCTAGCTAGAAGGAGATTAGGTGGTATAGATCTCAGATCTGCCCTAGCTGCTGACACACCTGTCCCCCAGATGCTGCAGGGTGGGCTAAGGACCCCTGCTGGCTGTCCACTTCTCTGAAGAACTGCCTTTGGGCATCTCAGGGTCTGTATCTAGCAAAGCTGACGTGGGATGGGTAGGGAGCTCCTAAATACCCTCTGTTGGGCAGAATTCAGCTCCCACACTGAGGTAAGAGTTGCCTTTCAGAGTTCTGCAACGTTTTTCATAATTTTCAGTCATATAGTTTGCCTTGAATCTGTAGGACTATTTTCCTCCAAAAAGTCCAATGGCTACTTTTCCACAATGTTTTATTAAAATGTTTTGTTAAGGTGACTTATATGGACCAAGGAAAGCCCTAAAAACCATTTTAAACACATCTAATTCAGGGTCATTTCTCATGTTTCCATATTTCTGAGCTTTAATACTTTCCTATTTCAAATCAATTACTTTCTATTCAGTCTTTAAGCACACATATTTCAGAGTTATAACAGAAGAACAGCTACGAATAACTAACTACTGTGCTTCCTTTCTTAATTTCACTGCACCCTCGTCCTCCTTTGCTGGAAAGTTCTTTGTCTCAATCACCATAATTTCATGGTTAGCTTTCTCTTGCCAGGCTGCACATCCAGCTCTGAAAGTGCTCGGTGATGTCACCATCTCACTTAGGCTGCTCTCCTGAGGCCACCCTTCCACTCCTGAAAGGGCAGATGTAGGTATGAAATTCAACATTTTAAAGTGGATTCTTGACTATAGCTACTGTCATCATTTTGTGACCCGGAAATGTGTGAGCAATGCTGCACTTTTTCATAAGTGAAGATTCTGTCACCGTATAATTTAAGGGTGTTTGGATTTTCCTATCTGTCTGTTTCCATCTCCAGCCCAGCTGCCTCATCACCGAGGACGGTTCACGTTATTGCGAGGGCCTCTGAGTAGAGCTGCTTGCCTCCCTTCCTACCCACATCGATCCATCCTCTTCAGGACTGCTAAAGTTATCTTCCTCAACCGCATCATGGCGCACGCATGCTCAGAAGCTCTCCCCTGACTCTCATTGCCGGTAGAAGACCATCTTGAAAACTCTCTAGATCAATCTGGCAAATCCCCAACATTGTAGGACTGGAATAAGTGTATAGATGAGATCTCTGCACACCCTCAACTCCGTGCCACCACAAGGGGTTGAGAAGGCGTGGGTGTGGATACCCAGCCTACGGTCAAATTGTGTCCATAACCCTTCATCCACCACCTGCAAGTAGTCAACCCCTTGGCCAGTCTTGGATCTAGCGGGTGTCCATCAAATGCTATTGATTAAATTAAAATATACAGCACAATTGGCTGAATGTCTTTTAAATGCCTTTCACCTGTAATTTCCTCTTCTATCTCTTTTTTACTCTTTGCAATTTTTTTTTAGCAAAAAAAAAAAATCTCATAGGGTTTTTGTCACATGGGGTTTCTCACAGTTAGGCCGTTGCTCAGTGAATCCTGTGATGTCATTTAACATGTTGATGTGTCCCCTGTATTTCCTGTTATTGCTGAGTATGGAACCTTGCTCCAAGTTAGGTTTGATATTTTTGGCAAAAGTACTTTCTCTAGGAAACCCCCCAAATCTCAGTGGCTTACTATGACTACTGTTATTGGTATTAATATTAATAATAATATCATGATATAGTAAATATAATATTAATATTAATACTATTTCTTGCTCCCTGGGTTTGCAGGTCAGCTCTTCTCTCCTCCAGGCTGTGGGCTACTTCAGGTTTTCCTGTCATGTCTTCTCACTCTGGCATTCAGGAAGCAGCTGCTACCTGATGCTCACTGTTTCCATGGTTAAAGGCAGAAGCTCGAGAAGGGCGGAGCCAACCTATGCAGATGCATCAGCTTCTGTTTGGAGATAGCATATGTCGGGTTTGCTCACATTCCATTATTCAAAGGCAGTCTCATGGCCAAGTTCAAAGTCAGTGTGGCATGCCAGGAAATCACAGCAAGCTTGGAGGAAAAATGAATAATTACATACAAATAAATGTTATATATAGTTTGTTTTGCTTGATTTCCTTCATTCCTTGACGACGTTAGTCATTAAATCATTAGGGCTACAAAATGGTGCTATTTTAATTCTACCGTTTTTCTACTTTTATGAGCTTCTTTATGAGAAACTTTCCCTTGTTAACTATTTATCTGAGGATATAATTTTTGAGGGAAAGACCAGATGAATACTTGATACTTCCTTTTAAAATGCTTATTATCCAAATAAAGTTTGTTTCCTAGTATCTTTCAAAGTAACCTATGAACACTCTGCCATTGGAGCGGGGTCACCCTGAACTCATGGATTTACACATATTTGACGCATTTCAATGGAGTGAAGTTATCCTTGTGAATGTTATCCTTGTTAAATGATCACGCTGTTTTTGGGAGCTTGTCCCAATTCCTGAGCCTTCAGACATGGCCCTGGTGTTTTTGCGTACTTTTTTTTTTTGCTTTCTCGTGTATGAAGTTTCAGGCTCATCTTGTTTATTTTCTGCCCTGGATCTGAAACCTGACATTTCTCCAAGAAACTCTAGTTTCTTTTAGTGGAAAATGGTATTCAGAGACTATAATCCTGGCGTTAGAAGTGTTCTTTTTTTCTAGGTTGGTCATTGTTTCTGGGCCTTTTCAGTGTACAGAGTTTTTAGAAATTTAGATACCTCAACAGTTTTAGATAAAAATATATCGTGAATTCACATCAAGGCTTCAAATTAAACTCAGGGTTTGTGCCTAATCTCTCACATACCCCAAATCTGATTCAAATAGTTAAAATATAATCTGACAAAGGAAAGTAAACACTGAATGTAATATGATGGTCATTAAGGAATTATTACTATTTAGATATGATTTTAGATATGATATTTAGATATGATGATGTTATTGTAATTATATTTCTAAAAAACCTCATGTCTTCTAGGGATACATACATTTAGAGATCTTTATAGATAAAATTCCATGGTATCTGGAATTTGCTTCAGAAGAGTCCAAGGGTTGGATAGGAGAAGTAGATGAGAGAAAACTAGTCATGAGTTGTTAGGCATTGAATCTGAGTGATGGGTACCTGGACATTCATTATTCTACTCTTTGTACATTTTTATCTATGTTTGAAATTGTTAATAATACTTTAAAAAAGATACACTTAAATTTAATGACATGGGACACTGTTCACATTATATAGCTAAGTGAAAAGTTAGGTTTGCTACTTTTGTAAAGTAAGTCCAAATTTGCAGAAGAAAAAAAAAGTTACAAAAATATATATGTGTATGTCCTTAAACTTCAAGGACTTACCCTAAATGATGAATGGCCCTCTCTCTGTTACAGATTTTCATTTTAGTCTTTGTGTTTTCCTGTATATTCTAATTTTTCAACATGAGCATATATTACATTCATAATCAGACAAGAAGATCCATGTTATTGACTAAGTGACTTTAAAACAATGAATCCTTCACCACTTCCTGTTTGTATGCTTTTATGATAATAGCATCTCCCACTTTCAAGCTATTCCCCAATGCTATTATACTGCAGCTGCCTGGAAGCCTGTGCTTTCTCCTTGCCACCTGTCATTTTCCTCCAAGTTGTGTCTTCCTTGCCTCGGGCAGCCCCCATCTTTCTTCCACTGCTGACTGTCCAGAGTTATGAAAGTCAAGACTTTGCTCAAAGTGGGAAAGGACCCGACTTCTCCCCGTTCAGTGTTTTTTCTCTCTTTCTTTTGTGGGTTCTTCCTTTTTCAAGATTCTATTTTTTTTTTTTTTGAGTAATTTTAGGTTCACAGCAAGATTGAGAGGGAGGTATAGAGACTACCCATATTCCTCCTGCCCCCACACAGACATGGCCTCCCCATGATCGACATCTCCCATCTGCGTGGTTCATTCATTACAACTGATGAACCTCATTGACACTATACATCATCACCACCCAAAGTCTTAGGGTTCACTCTTGGTATTGTATATCCTGTGAGCTTGTTCGAAAGCATAACAGCATATATCCACTGTAGGGAAATGTTAAAAAGAAACGCCCAGCCCCATTGATGGGATCACTTAGGTGAAGTGACCAAACCAGGGCTTAATACCTAACCTAATTATAGTTCTGACCTCTCTCAGAAATGTAGTCTTAACTAATCAGTCAGGAATTTTCTGGTCAACACCAATAAGGTAATCTGCATAGGGGCCAAGGGCAGGTTGCTCCAAGATGGGCCACTTTGGCATGAAGATTATTTTGATATATAAAGCAATTTTTTGACATAAAAACCCAGCAGATTCAGGAAAAGCTCTTTACCTCCCCTCACAACTGCCTAAAAGAATTTAGATAGGGGAGCTGCTCCAGGAAGAGAGCTATCACCATAGGTACCTACATTATGATATGAACTAGGGGTGGTAGATGGGGAGGAACCTGGCAAGGTCTGTTTCATCAAAGTCCTCTGTGTCCCATTGTTTCTGAGTGGCTCAGCCAGTATGTGTTTATCAAACAGCCTGACTCTTTGGAATTTCCATGTCTGTATGCATTCTTCGTATGTACAAAATTACATTGGATTTTACCCTGCTAATCTTTCTTGTGTCAATATGATTCTTACTCTGATTAGAAGGATCTTGAAGGGACAGGAATCCTTCCTCCCCAATATCGGTCCTATGGGTCTTCTCTATCTCTCAGAGGAAGATGAGGTAATCCACTTCATAAGATCCTTCTGTCCCCAGAGAGAGGTGACCTTCCCCGAATTAATCTTTTTTTTTTTTTCCTGTTTATGACTTCCTTCTTCTCTCTGTAAAAACTTCTCTTTTTCTATGGCCCTTTGAAGCATTTCTCTACGTGTTAGATGGGATGCTATCTGATTCATGCATGGCTTAACAAAGCCAATTAGATCTTCAAATTTACTCAGTTGGATTTTGATTTTAACAGGAGCAAAATTTGCTACCCCAAAATGCTTTGCTTTGGCATGTAGATGATTGTAGGCTATTTTTAAGAAAGAGAATACTCAGAAAGAAACTTTGACCTTCCTTTAAGTGCCTAAAAGGATTTAGATAGAGGACTTGCTCCAGGAAGGGAGCCAGGGCCATAGATACGTACAGCATAACATGAAGTAATGGTGGAGTTCCTCTTTGGGTCCCATCTTGTCTGCCTGCCCCAGCCACCAAGTGTCTACCAAACATTCACTCTTCTACCTTCCTGTGAATTATCTTCTTTTCCTTTGAAGTCCCAGACTCCACCCCACTCTCCTTAGCCCCGAATGGCATATAAGCCTCAATTGCCTGACAATTGGGGCTTGCGGGCCTCAATATTCTTAGGAGTTTTGGTAGGTACGTAATTAAATTTTATTTTCTCCTGTTAATCTGTCCCATGCCAATTTAATTCTTAAACCTGCTAAAGAATCTTAAAGGGTAGTATAAGATCTCTCTCCAAACATGGTCATTGCAGTACCATTCAGTGTATTTTCACTGCCCTAAAAATCTTTTGTGCTTTTCCTTTTCATCCCTCTGCACACACCACTCCTGGCCCCACCACCCTCAACCTGTAGCAACCCCTGGTCTTTTCACCGCTTCCACGGTAAAAAAAAAAAAAAAAGTTTTGCCTTTCCCAGCATGCCACGGAGTTGGCATCATACAGAATATAGCCTTGTCCTACTGGCTTCCTGCATTCAAGTTGCCTTCATGTCTTTTCACCACAAACTTACTTCTCAGCACTGAATAACAGTCCTTTGTTTGGCTTACTTTTTTGTCATCTCTGGTTTTATTTCTTATACTTACCATTTTTTATTAATAATTTTAGTAAAAGGGGTGCCTGGGTGGCTCAGTTGGTTAAGCGACTGCCTTTGACCTAGGTCATGATCCTGGGGTCCCAGGGTCAGGTCCCACATTGGGCTTCCCTGCTCAGCAGGGAGTCTGCTTCTCCCTCTGACTCTCCCCCCTCTCATGCTCTCTCTCTCATTCTCTCTCTCTCTTTCAAATAAATAAATAAATAAATAAATAAATAAATAAATAAAATCTTTAAAAAATATTAGTAAGGATACATGGCATTTGTAAAGCTTTTGCTTTTTCTAGGAACTTTGCTAATTATTTGACATATGTTAATTTATTTAGTCCTCAAAACAGCCTTAGAATTTCATAATTACTTCTACACCCTACGATTCTGAAACGTAGCAATTTCTACCCATGCTGACTGTGTGCGGCTGAGAGAGTTGATAAAAGTCGTCCAGCCACACTCCCAGGCAAAAGGCAGAGCTGGTTCGAATTCGTGTCTGTCTAGGCCCAAAGTTCAGGGTTTTCCCACTCTGACCCTGCTGCCTTCTTTTTAAAAGAAAAGAAGGGAAAGGACCTCTTAAAATACCCGAAAGCAGAGATCTGCAGAATCTTATGGAAGATTTCAAAGGGGATTGGGTTGTATTTGCTTAATTATTCTGTGTCCCAGGTGAATTTCACATCAGCCCTATCAACTTGCTCCTTTGTCCTCGGTTTCCTTCTAACCAAAGTGGGAGTCACAATGTTCGATAATACAATCTGAGGTTCAATGGTTTTCTCAGGCAGGATACAGAGCACCAACTGTGCTCTCTGCAGAAGGGCCAGTGAGAGTATCAATAGGGAGGAAAGAACCAGTAAAAGAAACGAATTACAAACCCCAGCAAGAAAGGAAGCGTTGGAGTCTCAGGGCTGCGCCCGACTCAGAGCTTGTACAAGCAAGCAAAGGAGAGGAAAAAAGTATATCCATTTCAAGGAAATGTCTGCACATCAACTTGAACATCCGGAGTAATGTCATCTTTGGCATAGTGCTACTTAATGAAAACATGTTCTTCCAAGCTGTAAAAAATTAGAAAGTCCCTAAAACATAAAGCACTCCTTTTAGAAATTACAATGAAAACTAAACAGTATTTCTCATGGAGGGCTCTCTGCCAAAAAAAAATGGAGTGTATTTTTGTTTTCCATTTTGCCCTTTGGGGCCGTCCGCCCCATTTCCTTGTCTGATGGCAGAATACTGCCACGGTCCCAGACCTGCAGGCCTCTCTGCGGCCAGCCCCTCTGCAGCCCACTCCCTCGTCAGGATGGAGACTGGTTGGAGGAAGCATTTTTCTTCTTATAGCCTCATACCTCTCCTTCCTTCAGAGACTAATTTGGTGCCCCTGGGACCCTGCTGTCCCGCAGTATCAAGTGGGAATCTGACAAACCATGGGGATGTTGCCAGTGAGTTACCTTTCCCAGGAATATATTTGCATTTTTACAGGAGTCTTGGGGAGAAGATCCCTTAAACTAGAGGAAGGGTTTTAATCATGGGAATTTCAGACTCTGGGAAAGGCTAAAAGAGGGAATGTTTGACACAGCCTAATGCACCGATCAAACCACACTGAGCACAGACAAGGGGACACCAACTCTTTAAACAGTAACACTTTTGGCACTGCTGTCTATGGACATTTTTATTACACTGAAAAAGCTGAGAGATGGATAAGGCAGTGGAGTAGAGTGGGAAAAGAAAGAGAGGAAAAGGATATTAACAAAAATAGTACAAGACCAGAAGTACACAGAGAGGAAGTGATCTTTAACTAGTGGGGGGTCTTTTTGGTTGAATACATCCTGGAAGTTTTTCTCTTCCCACCAAAAGCTAGGAGAGTCCACAAACCCATTCCTCCAAAGCAGAGAAAGTGGGAAAAGGCTAGAAATTTCCAGAAAGCTATAAGCAGACATTTTGAATAACTTAAGAAAAGACCCTCCTCCTGAAGACATAAAATTTGCCCGAATCTATGCAGTAGCACGAAGAGACAGAAATAGCTAGATATAGGGGAATGCAGCTGAAAAAAAAAAAAAAAAA
>CM052799.1:147483372-147498721 GCA_028533885.1 Nasua narica
AAAAAAAAAAAAAAAAAATCTGGAATCTATTCACCATATAGTGAAAGCAGCTGGTAATAGAGCAAAGCTCTCGCTTTTTGTTTTTGTTTTTTTTTTACTGAAGGCTGCCACGCTCCTGCTGGCTCAAGGGGGCAGCTTCTGGGGTGGCAGATCTGACTCTTTGGGAATCGCATCTTTGCAGACATAACCCAGTTAACAGGAGGTCATACTGGAGTAGGAAAAGCCCTACCCAGTGTGACCCGAAGTTCTACAAAGAGGAGAAGCCATGCAGAGATGCGCACGGAGGGATACGAAGAAGACGCTCAGACAGAGCGCCCTGGGAGGCGGAGGCAGGGACCAGAGTGATGCGTCTACAAGCTGGAACACCGGATGACCCACAAATGCCTGGAGCTACACGGTGCCGTGGGAAGGATTCTCTGCTACAGTTTTCGGCGGGAGAGTGGTCTAGCTGAAAACTTGATTTGAGACTTCTAGCCTCCAGAACTGCGAGACAAGACATTTTTATTGTTTTAAGCCACCCGCTTTGTGGTTCTTGGTTCTGGCCTTGCTGGAAAACTAATGCACTCTCCCAAGGCCACTCTCCCCTCTCCCATCGCCTCCTCCGCACCTGCCTGATGCCAGCCTGGCTGGGGAGTCAGCCCGGCGGTGTATCTTGCTGGCTGCCTCATGCCCTGGACTGGCCTCTGGCACAGCCTAGAATCCATGACCCTGGGCTCCTACCTGACCTTCCGGGAGGAAGATGAATAGGATGTGGACCTCCTTGGGCACTTTTAGGATTAAACCAAAGGTCCATCGGCTGGGAAGGAGATCAGAAGAGAAACCAAGCAAAGGCCTGACTTTCATCCTCAATTGTCTGTTTCTTTGTAGCTAGAGAAAATGGACTTTTTGCTTCCAGCAGGGCTCTGCCAGGGCGTCCCATGCCTGAGAATTCTCTGTGGTCTGAACATTCATTACAGCGAGGGCTGCATTTCCTCTGAGATGTGTGCAATTTGTCACAGAGGTCACCGGCTTTCCATGTGGAGGCAGAAAAGGAAGGGGAGAGGGACCAGATGGCGGCAGGGCGCTCTCTAACCTTCTCCAGGTCCAAGCAAGCGATAAACATTAAAAGGGTTCTTGGAGAAGAGGATCACAGTGATTATTCCAGAATGCCTGTGGTCTGCCTCATCTCACTTCACTCTCTGACACTCTGACTCTTGAAGTCAGTAGCTGTACAATATCCTGGAAAGAATAATAGTTCATGAAAACCACCATTTATCAATTGCTATACATCGTACACCTACCATTTTATATCCTTACGATAACTCTGCAAGGCAGACACAACCCCTGTTTTACAGGTTAGGCTCAGAGAGACTACAGAATTTGCCCCAGTGCACAGAGCCATGGCTGCCTGAGCCAGTAATCAAGGCCAGACGAGACAGACCTTCCATTAGAAGGCACTACCTGTCCACAAAGACAAGCACACTGTCACACCTTCAGAATTCTCTGGCAATCACTTTGTCCTTGAGTTAGGAGAGCTACCTGGGGGCTTAGCCCTTTCTTTAAAGGCCTTGTAGCACTGAAAAAATAAACATATTTGGGGGGGAAAAAAAGGGCTTGTAGCCTTTTTCAGTAGTCTTGTCTTTTTCCTCTCCTCTCCTCTCCTCTCCTCATTCGTCCCCTCCTCTCTCCTCTCCTCCCCTCCCCTTCTCTTCCCTCCCCTCCCCTTTCTTTCTTTTCTTCTTTAGAAATATGTGCATAGACAAAAATTAAGTAAATGAATTAAAATTCTCCCAGGTCAAGCAAAAACACCAGAAAATTTCCCTGATCCCTTCATGCTTTTGTGATAGTTGTACTTCATTCAAACCCAATTTACATTTTATTTTGGGAGCCCCTGGTGTCCATACAGATGGTCCAAAGCATTTCCGCACATCAACACAGTGTTGTGAATTTAGGGGAGCAGAAAGGTGGAGATGACCTGGGCCCCCTGAGGCATCTAGGTGCCTTTCACGTCTCTCCATGTGTGAGGGCATCTGGCAAAGGAGAAAGTTTGTCTTGCTTCTGGATTTCTAAAAAAAATATTTGATCAACACTTAGGCTTTTGCATATGTATTCCTAACTTGTGAGCCTGCTTAGCAATTAAGCATGTGTGAGAATTGTAAATTTTGGTTCCAGATAAGAGAGAGAAGGTTAAATCAAGGGGAGTAGGTAAGCAGGGTTATTTAATTTTACGAGTGGGTATTTAAGACTTCTCATATGAAGTTTACTCAGAGAGATGGCTATGATGGGTGGTTCTCTGTCTCCCCCGGGGGGTGGTGATAACTCAGGAAAATGGCCATCTGTGGTTGCTTACAATTTCGGCTAGTCATGAAATAGAGCAGTGATCAGGAACGTTTCTCTCTAAAGAGCCAGAGAAATATTTCTTCAGCCTTTGCAACTACATGTGCTCAAGTCTGCCATTTGAGCGTGGAAGTAGCCATAAATCATACCCAAATGAATGAGTGGCTGTGTCCAATAAAATCCTACTCACAAAAACAATCAGTGGGTTGGGTTTGGCCTGTGGGCTCTAGTCCTCTGACCAATGACACAGAGCCACCTGACGAAAAAGTTATCGAGACAACGGAAGACTTGGCTGAGGTATCCACTTGGCTGTGGTTTGTAAAAACACAGCGGGCAGGCTCTTGTTTGGGTTGACTTGTATGTGTTGATTACTCCATTTGGTAGACCACTGTTCACACTTTGCTTTAGGGAGCCCTGCACACCGCCCACTTTATATGGTTCTTAAAGGTCATGTCAGGGCCTCAACATGAACGATCCTACACTGAGGACTAGCACAGGGCTCCCTCCCAGTTTCAGTCAGCTTCTTTCCTGAGACCCACCATTCCTCCACATATCCTGGCCCACGTCCTCTAAACAAAGACGGCATCTGTGGGAGGGACAAGTGTAAAGGACGGGGCAGCCCTGGAGTGTGGGAGGATTGGATCCTTGCAAGTACGTGGGTAGGAGCAAATGCAAATTTATTAACTTGTCGAATCCCTTCTCCTAGATAACGTCTTACAGATCTGGAAGGGAATTGCTTGAAAAAAACCCACAACGATGGGGAAATGTCAGATGGACCCAGGAGCTACCTGAAAGAACTCCCAGGGGCCAAAGCTGGAGCAATCTGAGCACCAAAATGTATCATGTAGTATCAGGTTAGAATCCACATTATCAGATAAATACTAATGAGTCCGTATTCGTAGAAGTAAATGATTAAAGAAGTAAATAAATGAATAAGGCAGACAGGCAAATTCCTCATATAGAAGTACTCTAAATTATTTACTCAGATGTTTACCTCAAGGAGGTGAGTATTCCCCCCCCGCCCATCTTTTAAGTGTGAGTTGTGGATGGTGACTTCCTCCCCAAGAATACATTATGCGAAGGAGAAAAAAAAGAGTAACTTATACAGTGGAGAAGGCTGATAAACACAACCTTAGCAATGAGATCAAGGTTAACGCAAACAGTGGTCAGTCATGTTGGTAAGATGTACCCTTGATATTATGTGATGAGAACGGCACTTTATGTCTGTGGTCTTTTCCCCCCAAAACCCCACAACCCAGGTCTCATCATGTGAAAGACGCCACACTCCAATTGAGAGGTATTCCATAAAATAGGGAACCAAACTGTCAAGATCATCAAAAGCAAAGAAAGTCTGAGAGTCAGACACACTCTAGATGAGCCTAAGGGGACATGATGACTCCATTTAATGGGGTATCCTGGATGGGGGAGGGGGTGGGGTAGGGAGGTTGTTAGGGGAAAAGAAAGGAAATCAGAGAATGGTGTGAACTTTTGCTAATAATTACATATCAATATTGGTCGTAACAAAGGTACCATGCTAAGTAAGGTGTTAACAGTAGAGGAAACTGGATGTGCGGTGTCTAGGAATTCTGTATACTATCTTGGCAATATTTCTGCAAATAAAAAAAAATTATAAAATAAAATGTTTATTTTTTTAAATGAGCAATAGATTTAAGCAGATACTTTGTCAAAATAGACATACACATAGCTAATAAGCACACAAAAGATCCCCATTAAGCACACAGAAAGATCATTATTTCTCACCAAATGCAAATTAAAAGCACAGTAGAATGTCACTATACTTTCCCTAGAGAGGTTAAAATTGTAAAGACTGACAAAAACAAGTGTTGGCAACAATGGAGGAATTGGAATTTTTATACACTTCTGGCAGGAATGAAAAATCGCATAATGACTTTGGAAAAGAGTCTGGCAATAGTTTACCATTATAGGTACACTATCATATGATCTAGTTACACTTCACTTCCAGATATTTTCCTAAAAGAAGGTAGGATATAGATCCACATAAAGACTTGTACATGGACGTTTATAGCCATGTTATTTGTAATAACTCAAAAGTGTAAATAACCCAAATATCTATCAAGTGAATGGACGAGTGAGTTGTGATGTATCCATGTAACCGAATACTATTGGCCAGTGAAAAGAAACAAGCCACAGTAACACCAGGGATGACTCTCAGACCCACTGGGCTTAGTCAGACACAGAAAAGTACATGCTGCACTATGCCACGTATATGACATTCTAAGAAATCTCAAGGAATAAAGAGCAAATCAGCAGTTCATAACCAAGATGAGGAGCAGGAATTGACTTTGAAGGGGCAAGAAGACTTTTGAGACAGATGAAAATGTTCTCTATCTTACGTGTGGTGATCCCATGAGGGGATGAATGGAACTGTATATTTATAATGCAGCAATTGTCTTATTTACATATACTTTAATAACTTTTTTTAATAGAGGGAGTCCTGGCAGGAATTCTGAGGATGGTCTTCTGAGGCCCTTTAGGGATGACAAGTAGACTTGTCTTGCTCCATGGCCCTCCCACCAGCCCATCCCATCCCCACCACATCCACCACCACCCCAGGGAGTAAGGGAGCTGCTTCATACATCCTCCTTTAAGATTGAGCATTCCTACTCCTCAGGTGATTTTGGAAGGCAGAAGTTCTATGGAGTCACCTATGCCAGTAGGGCTCAAAGAGATTTTGTAGTGTTCCTGGAAGATAGAGGAGGAAGGGGGCACACCTTTCTCAGTTCTCTGTGACTCTCAGAAGGCAAAGGAAGACCCCGTGCCCGATGGGAGCACACATTAGCAGACAGGAGGGCCCCCACCCAGGAGGCCAAGTGACACGCAGCCGCCCCTCTGTGGTAAAGGAGTGCTCCATGAGGAGATGAGTGGGAAACAAAATGTGTCCTCAGGAAACCACATGTATAGTTTCCACGGAGACTCTAGAGCAGCAGATGCCACAAAAATAAAGTGGCATCAGATCAGGTCCCGGTCATCCACTCACTACTGATACTCTCAAGCAGGCACAAAAAGAGGATTTCTCTTTCTTCCCTGCTATGCTCAGAGTTGGCGATGGTAGGGTAGACAGTGTTCATAGACAGGAAGCTTGGAACTATGAACAGTGACAGCTAATAATACTGAATTTTGACAGAAGAGTCAACTGAGAGGGCCTTGGACTATAATAACCAGAGTAGATTAGACCAATCAGCAGACTAGACTAATGTTTAAATAAGAATAGGCAAAAAGTAAGATGCACGCTGTGGGTGGATGGGAAGATTCAGAGAAGTTCTGAGAACACGGCAAGCTTCATTTAAAAAATATTTGCATTAGTACACCTCGGTCCAATTGTTATATTTACAGACGAATAGTATTTTTATAATATACTGTTTCATAACTGGCTATTTTCACTGGACTATATGTCCTGAACATTTGTCCCTGTCAATATATAGTCTTCTACAACATACTTTCTAATGTCAATGTAGTGTTCCTTCATATAAATGTGCATATTTTACCTAACTAGTAGCTCATTGTTGGACATGAAGGCTCTTCCAGTTTTTTGGTGTTATAAATAAATTTGATGAATAGTCTTGCACATGTATCTTTTCACACATCTCTAATTATTTCCACGAGATAAATTCACAGTTAAGGAATTGCTGGGACAAAGGATATTCACATTTTAAGGCTTTTAACACCCTTTAGAAAGTTCATACTAATTTACACTTCCATTAGAAATCAACCATTTTTAAAAGCTCTTTTTCTATCTATCTGTACCTCTATTCTGGCTCAGTGATGATTCAGATGGGCTAAAAGAAAAGGTCACAAGGGGCGCCTGGGTGGCTCAGTCGGTTAAGTGTCTAACTCTTGATCTCAGCTCAGGTCTTGATCTCAGGGTGGTGAGTTCAGGCCCTGTGAGGGGCTCCATACGGAATGTGGAGCCTACTTAAAAAGAGAAGAGAAAAGAAAAAGAAATGGTCATAAACTTATTTCCCTTTCGTTATTATGTCATAGTTAAGGTGAATTCCACGCTAGTAGAATTAACAACACTGGCAGTATTGGAGTTTTTCCTTAGTTTGACACACACAAAAAATGGCCACGTCCACATAATGATAATAATAACAATGACGTTAACCTTTACTGTGAGATTCTTATGCGGCAAGCAGCATGTACAGTACTTTACCGGTACTAATGGTCCTAGGAGATAATAAGTACTATTATTCTTTCCATTTTATTTTATTTTTTAAAGATTTTATTTATTTATTTATTTATTTAGTTAGTTAGTTATTTTAGAGAGAGCCTGCATGGGAGCTCTGGGAGGGGCAGAGGCAGAGGGAGAGAGAATCCTGAGCTGATTTCACGTTGAGCACGGGGCCCCTCAACAGGGCTCTATGCAGGGCTCGATCTCACGACCCTGAGATCATGACCCTGAGCTGAGACCAAGAGTCTGATACTTAACCTACTTAGCCACCCAGACTTCCCTATTCTTTTCATTTTAAAATACAGGAAATTCTATCTTCAGAAGGGCAAGTGCCTGGATCAATGCATTTTCTCTGTATTACTATGTATCAACATATCCTGGATTGTTTCAGTATCTCTGCACATTGTATTTCTGTTCATTTGCATGAGATCTTACTGAGTTTATTTTCTCTCTGACAGATTAAACGCCGACTCATGGGACCCACTGAAATGTTAGCTCAGGCTGCCCCAGGGCCAGTGGGCTCTTGGTGTTCAGCCAGCCCAGAGGGAACCCTTTTTGGTGGGGCTGCTGTCACACAGCAGGGAGGCGGGAGGGGTATGTGGAGGGCACAGATGACCACTGGGGCTTCTTCTCCCTTAATGGTGAACGGGCATATGTCGCAGCCTGGCTGAGGTTTATGAGGGTCTGGGGCTCAGACCCTCTCAGAAATGAAGCTTTGGGTCATAGCCCTGGGTAAGCCACCAGGAGTCTGTTCTTTGTCCCACATTCTGCTCTAAACATGAAATACTGTGCTTGCCGTCTTGGAGCCCACTGCAGCAACATTATATAGACTGTCCCTCACCTCACCTTCACCTTGAAAATGGGAATAGATTACAGCTCAGTGTTGTGACACACTGTCCTAGTCAGTCGTGATGTTTGCCGCAGTAAGAACGTTCTATGGTTTGCAGCGGGTCAATTGGAGTGGGTCCAAGATTATCCCGGTGCTAAGTTCACCCTCACTCCCAACCATTCCAGTGTGCTTTCAGAGAGGGACAGAAGCAGGAAAGGAGGAGGAAGGCAAGCGATCTGCAGCTTGTCTTACCTCTGGACCTGGGGAGTGGGTGGCCCATGCCTACATGGGTTTCTACAGGAAAAGCATTGGGAACCATAGGTCCAAACTGAAGGAATACAATGGAAGGCAAGTCAGATGGCGGTAGAGTGGGAAAGGTGTTTTTCTCTGAATACAACAAGAAAAAGTTTTCAAGCCTTTTCAGTCCCAGCCTTCTTTCCTTAATTAGTATCAAGAAGCCAAATTCAATTCCCTACCAAAAAGAAACAAGACGTGTGCACAGAGATGGTGAAAGTACTATGTTTATGCTTGAGCACGTCAGAGACCATCAAGATGGTGGTGAAAAGAATGGGACCTCCCGAAAACCTTGTTGTTCAAGACACATTTTCTCATCAATGAACAGCTTTCCAAGGCCAGAAAAGCAGCATAAAAAGGAGCGGGGGGGGGGGGGGAGAAGAAGGCTTCTACTTGTTTATTGAGAGAGTTGTTCTTAATAATCCATTTGCTTATAATTTCCAGAAGGAAATTGCCATCCCTGGTACATGTCTGGTTGGGAAAGGTCTGCTCTCACAGAGCTGGGTTATCAGTGTTCTTGCTTGCTGGTGAGCAGTTAGAGTCACTGTTTCTTAACGAGGTCAAGGCCACGGACTATACATCTAATTAGACAGCTATGTCATTGTATTTCATAGTTACAAACTGGATGCCTTCTCCCAGCTAGACATCCCTCAGTGTAATGCTTATGTTCAGCAAAAGCCCAGCCTCTGTTGGAGAAAAAACTCGAAGCAGTGTCATTTCAGTGTATATCTTGGTGGACGAATCCCTAATCACTGTTATTTTTCAAAGAAAAAAAACCCTTTTTTTCCTACTTAAGGGCAGCCTGATTAAAGCATTCCTAACTCTCAAGCTCCTTATTGTTTACATGGTTGGATCTCCCTGTTCTTACATGCATCTTGCCCCAAATGACTTTTGTTGGAGATTAATATCAAAGGAGCATCCACCCGTGATGCAACAATCCTCTGGTTTCCAGGCAGTCTTTTTTATATGGGATGAATTTTCTTTAATGCTTTTGCTTTTTCCCCCCTTTTAATGAAAGTCACATATATGCACTGTAGAAATAATAAAAAATGCAGAAAAGTGTACATTTTAAAATTAAACCTCCTCGAGTCAATGTGGGAAGAATTGTTTAAAGGAACTATCACTGAATACCAAAGCAGCTTTAGCATTTAAGTGATTTGATTAAGTTATGGATAGTCTTCTGATTAAACTCTATATTGTAGGAATGATTCATAACCATCTCCTCATGCCATTGTTTTCACCTAGTTGTTTATTTGAAACATCATGATGGCTGTTTTCTCTTGCATAAATGTCAATCTCTGCTGAGAAATGCCATCAGGTGCTTTTCTGAAAATCATAGTTTGGAGTGTATTCTTTTTTTTTTTTAAAGATTTTATTTATTTATTTGAGAGTATTTATTTGAGAGAGAGAGAGAGAATGAGAGGGGAGACGGTCAGAGGGAGAAGCAGACACCCCGTGGAGCCGGGAGCCCGATGTGGGACTCGATCCCGGGACTCCGGGATCATGACCTGAGCCGAAGGCAGTTGCTTAACAACTGAGCCACCCAGGCGCCCGGAATGTATTCTTTAGAAAATTACTGACATTAAATATTACTGGCCTTGTAACAGAAAGAGGCTATGATAATGCTGGAAATTCAACATTTCAGGGCACCTGGGTGGCTTAGTCAGTTGAGCGTCTGACTCTTGGTTTCAGCTCAGGTCATGATCTCAGGGTCATACAATCAAGCCCCACATGGGCTCTGTGCTAGGCCTGCTTGAGATTCTCCCTCTTCTTCTGCCTCTGTCCCTCACCACTCCCCTGCCCCATTCTCTCCCTGTCTCTAAAACAAAGAAACAAAGAAACAAACAAACATTTCAGAAGAACGTTGTGTAAATAAAAACAATAATAGTTACCCCTGGAAATCATTATGCCATACACCTTAAACTTACACAGTGCTGCGTGTCAATTATATCTCAATAAAATCGGGAGAAAAAGATTTATACATACGTAAATATTTACCACTTGAAGAGATTAAAAGGAATTGGCTATCTTAATTAAACTCCCTTGTTTTCTAAATGATGGAACTGAGGCCCAGAAATGGTCGGTGACGTGCTGAGGGTCAAAGTTGAGTGACTTAAGCGTAGCCCTCAGAAGAGACTTCAGGGCTCTTTGCTTTGCTGGTTCGTGAGTACAGTGAACACAGTTTTTTTGGGAGGGGGTGAGAATGCTCGGGATATAGATAGAGGAGGTAGTGGAACTCAGGGCCACTGGGTCGTATACTTGAAAATGGTTAATTTTATGTTATGTGAATTTCAGTGTAATAAAAAATAGAGTAAAGAAAAAAAAAAGGAATTAGTGAATCTCAGCACTTAGGACTGTTTATATCTAATACCTAGGAGTCATCATTATTCAATACCCCCAGTAATCATAACTATGAGAAACTTGATTTCAAAATGGTGTGATAGAGAAATGGATTTCAACCATTTTCACCTTTCCTGCTTTGCTTTGGTAGTAGCAAACGTGAATCATATTTCTACTCTTAATAATAAGTCAAAGTGGTTGGTCAATTGGTTGCATTTCCCATTTCCATGTACATTAGGAAAAACACCAGACACTTCCGTGACTCTAAAGCAGAAGTGCTTCTTTAGCATAACATAATGATTTTCAGTTCCAGCCCAATTTAAAAATTTTCCAAGAAAAGAAGACAAGAAAATAAAATGGAGAAGGAGAGGAGTAGCTAGTGTTTACTTCATTAACTTTGCAGATCTCTGTAGGTCAAGGTCTGGGCATAGCAGGTGATCCATTTCTCCTTTATAATTGGGAGCCTCCCACAAAGGTAAGACTGCATCCTACAGGTGCCCTGAGGGGAAATAAATAATACATCCTCCCATTCTGACTCAGGAAAGAATGATCTGTTGCCAGGAGCTGGTCTTTTGGACAGCACTGCCTGGCCAGATGCCAAACTGTGAGGTGGGATGTTGGGGTTCTTGATCTGGAGAATTGCAGAATGGTAGGAAGACTCTAGAGGTATGCACCTCTCATGGAATTTGGATGAAAGAATAACAGTAATCCAGTAATCTCTCCTTACGAAAGTCTTGTGTATCCAAGAGAACGCCTTATCCTCTGCAAGGAAGAATGGCACAAGAAAGAATCAGAAGATCTGTTTCTTTCCCTGTTCACTTGTTCCCTGTTTCCTTGTTTCTTTCCCAAGATTCACTGTGTGTGATCTTGGACAAGTCACTTCATCTCTCTGGATCTTTAGTTTCCTAATGGATGTAATGCGATCCATTCCAACTCTGATGCCACATGATTCTCTTCATATGTGGGCCTGGAAACCACAGGGTTGCTGGGTAACCCTGCGAATCCTATTTCAGCCAAAAGCTGCTGCTTGGAGCTCACACACTCTGGGTTTTATAACAAAAGAAAAACATGTGTCGCTGCCTCCTTGTTTTCTTATTCTATTTCACTTACGACAGTATTGATACCTACCTTTTTGACTGTAGAGGTAACAACAAAAAGGTCATTGCCATGAGGAAATGACAAATCACCCAAAGCTTCCTTTCAATGTCTCCTTGCAGTCTGGGTGGACAGCAGCCTTTGCTCTTCAAATAAGAAAGGCCCAAACCAGGTATCGCCCCAGCTGGCTCCTCTTTTCGTGTCTATGGAAAGGATGCCTCATCCACTCTGGAGCCTCAAGCCAGAAACTGAAAGAGGCCCCTGACCCCTCGCTATTCCTCAATCTCCTGAGGCATCTGCCGGTCACCAAGCCCGCAAATAGTTCATCCATTTCTCTCCATCTTCAATATGCCAGGCCTTGTCCAACCTGCTGTCCGTCTTTTCCTTGAGTTATTGCAGTAACTTCCTGATGGTATCCCCAGGCCCCATCTCCCACCCATTCTCCCCATCACAAAGTATTCTTCCTAAAATATAAGTCAAATCACTTCACTCTCATGCTTCAAAGTCATCAAGAAGTCTTCCCATTGCATTTAAGATGATGTTTGAAATCCTCACTTGGGTTTACAAGACCCTCTGAGAAGCTCTGCAGACTCTTCTCTCATTCATCACGTTCCCTCCTGAAAGCCTTACCTGTCTTGTCTGTGATGTGCTCATTCCCATCTTCTGCCTGGATAATTCCCACTCACTCAGTAGCTCTCCGCTTGAACATCATTTCCTCAGACAGGCCTGCCTTTCTCCCCCTCCCCAAATCCAAATAAGCCATGTCCTTTTACAATCACTGCAAATCATAATTATGTGCTTTCTTGTTCACTTATTTACAACCTCTTTCCTCAGTGAGTTTCTGTGAGGGGATGGACCGGCTCTGTTTTCTTCCTCATAGTAGCCCAGAGCCCACCATCATGGCCTGGCAGCTGGGAGCAAATCTTTGTTGAATGACTGGCCAAGGGAAGACCCTTTAGTGAAAGTCTCCTTCTTCTGGCCACATCATTTCCAGCTTATAAACTATTGTCAGGAACAATGCTTCCGATGAGAATGTCTGTACATTTTTCACTTTTTCAAGAGCTCCCCCCAATGAAGATCCTTTTGGTTTGGCCCAGGCAGGCCTCATGTGAGAGTTGCCTTCCTGTGTTCACACACCCCCTTCTTTGTTTTGGGATGCAGAAAGTTTAAGAGTTTGCGGTAGACATGTCTTCAAGACATACAGCATGGTGTTCAAGGACAAGGGCTTTGGGGTGACTCACCACTGAGGCTGCTGGTTGCTAGCTACCTGACTTTGGGCTGGTAACTTCCCCTCAATTTCTTCAATTATAGAGTGGGGATAACAATAGAACATAACTGATAGGTTGCCTGAAGGATTTAATGAGGCAACACATGTAAAATGGCCAGTAGGATGCCCGACACAGAGCAAGTGCTTGATAAACATTAGTTTCTATCAATATGTTTCACACAAGCCCAGAAGGAAAGTCCAAACGCTGAATTCTAGGTCTCCGGGTGGGGGGGTGGGGGGGGTGGGAGTCGGGAGGTGGGGTGGGAGTGGGGAGGGGTGGGGGGTGGGGGGAATTGAGGTAGGGGGGCATCTTTCTTGGTCTTCTGTTTCCACATATACTTGACCCTACTATACTTCATGGTTCCCAAAGATGGCAACAAAAATGTGACAACCTTTCCCACACTATTCATGGGAAGCCATAGGCATGTCTGAAATTTCCAAGCTAGCAGTATAAAATTGCTGATGACCATTATTTACACCTCGGCAAGAAGAATCATGTTTAGGAATAACTAATAATATTGGAAAGTCAAGTCACTCTTTCCTAGAGAGGGTTGGAGCCCCTGCATTTGGGGACAGTTCAGTACAGAGCCTTCGGAGGCAGAGAGTGGGTGATACTAACCTTATAAACAGAAGGCGCAGCCCACGCCCGTGCCAGGGTACCGAGAGGGATTGAACATTCCGCGCCTCCCTGCCTCCCTGCCTCCCTCCCTCCCCCACTCCCCGATTTCCGCAAAGTCCGGTTTGAAACCGAAGTACAGCCCCAGTGCTCTGTGTAGGCGGTGACGGGGGTGGGGGTGAAATGCAACCTTTATTTTCCTGGCTGCCTGTTATCCAATTCCCCATTTTCCTCTGACTTTCATGAGTGATGAGGTCATCCCGGCGCAGGAAAATCAAACTCCTATTTTTCAAACCCAATAAAGGCCGGCATTGTATGTCTGCGTAAACAGAGCCCAGACGGGCAGGCCGACGGGGACACGAGTGGCCCGCCCCCTGGCGGTCGCCTGGGACAGTGGCTGCCCGAGCTCCACCACCGCCCCGAACCACGGCGGGGAGGCGGAGAGGGTGCGTGCTAAAATGTAAGTTAAAATTAGATCAATAGTCAGCTCGGCTCTCTCAATCAATGCTTCGCAGGGCGAGCGTACAACCAGCTATTTATAAGCCAAACCCGGCATTATCTTCCTCTTTTAGGACGCACAGATCCATTACTGCGCGCCGCAGGGGAGCGGATGCTGCCGGGAGCTGCCGCCCGCCGCATCTCAGCCCCGCGGGCTGGCCGCGGCGTCATCCGGCCTACGATCCGCACGAGGTGGGGAGTGGGAGGAGACCTCCCGACCCGGGGCTCCCCCGGCTCTCTCCAGGACTCCTTCCCCCACCTGCCCCTCAAGGGCTCGCTCCCGCCCATTCCTTACCTCCGAGGGCTCCTTAGTGTTTAAACAGAGGGAGCCCCAAACGCAAACAATCATCAGGGGCTCTCCTGTCGATGCAGAGTGCGCGCGGGCCGCTTACACCTTACAGCCCTACAGGGTGTGACTGCCCCTTGACAAGGTGTCCAGCCTACCTGCCCCGAGAGGCCGCATTACTCAGTCATAGCTGCCATCTCCCTCCACCCCCTTGCGAGCACGGATGGGAATGGATTTACAGTGATCTGTCTGACCGCACCGTATTTAAGGCCTTGGTGAGAGGGGAGTGTGCTCCATCCAGCCCCCGACGTGCTGGGACAACTGGACATTCCCAGGTCCATTTGCCCCACTGGGTGGAAGTCGTCTCCTATACACGAAGAAATGTCCATACGTGGTATTTGTGTCGAAGTTGTTAAATGATTTTCAGTTTTCAGAAGATGCTACAGAAAAAAAAAAGGCACAATCTGATATTGCACAACCGCCTCAGAAACACAAGACCAAATCATAGTTCTGGGGGAAAATGTAGGCATTCTAGTCTTAGAAATGTATACCGCAAGATTTTATATTATATGTGTATTTATATTGTTTCTCTTAATTTTTGTTTTTCTCTTTTTTACAGTTTCTTTAATAAGCATGTACTATAGACAGCCAAAGAATTTTAATAGTAACTTAAATGTACATTAGGTGTATTTATAGAATTAATGTATTGTTTGACATAAAAGGATTTTGAACTAAAGATAGGCACTAAAGCGTTCTTCATTTAGAAACAACCTTTTTCTTCCTCTTCAAATTCTTGTTGGCTTACCACCAGAAGGTATCCCGCATCTGTCCCTTTCCCCACATCCAGTCGGCCTCTAGCTTGGTTCCTTATCCTGTACCTGGATTCCAAAAATCTGGACTTTCTGGCCTACCCACTCCACAGAGCCACCAGACTGCTCTTGTAAAATGTAAATCAGATGTAAATCTCTTCTCTTCCGGAAGGCTTCCTTGGCTCCCCATTGTGCTTCACTTAGAGCCCCAGTTCCTCACTAGGACAAGAATGGGGTGTCTGGTCTGACTGGGATCCACCCTCGCGCCTCTGTCCTCTGCTCTTGCTCTCTCACTTCCTCCCGTTTCCACAGCGCATGATTTCACTCGGGGCTTTCTTTCTGAGCTTCCTTCCAGCCCACGGAGTTCTAGCTCCTGCACTTCACTCTGGGCAGAATCTCTCTCAGAAGCCCTCCTCAGAGCTGCCTCCACCTCAGCTCAGGAGACAGAAGTCTTAGCTGACCACTGTTTTTCCAGAACTCATCATCACTTTACCCTATTTTATTTGTAGTGAAGCAGTTGAGCCGAAACTGGTTTGTTTATCCTTTGGGTTATGAGCTTACTCTCCCTTTTCACACACAAGAACGGAAGCCTGGTGAACACAGGCTTTTGAAAAAATTTCTCTTCTCCACTCTTTCGTTGGGTTCTAGAACAGTGCCTGGCCCACAGATGTTATTCAATATCTATTTTTTGTATCAATTACTGGGTGTGACTTCTTAATATCTATAGAATTATGCATATTCCGCCTCAAATCTTCTGGTTATTTTTATATCCATATGCTTCCTTCTTTC
>CM052799.1:147499221-147597146 GCA_028533885.1 Nasua narica
CGGAGGAAAGACTGTCAGCACCAAATTTGGATGAGCCACAGCCTTTCCACGAGGGGGACTGGTGAGCATATGTTTGCATGTATAATTTATATAAACACATATGTGATTATTTTTAAAAATAAGTGAGCTATTCATAAATCATTTAAAGAGGCAAGCTACCTTTCTGACATCCTTCGGGCAGTCTAGTTTGTGTATTTTTCCCCTTTTTGAACAGAGGAAAGCTTGATTTGACTTTCGAAGGCAAGTAGGACATCACGTGGCAGATTCTAATGTCTACTCCGCTCATCCTTTCTTCTCCATCTGCATTTCAAAACCCCGAGTTCTTCAGGAAGTCTATTTTTAAATGGCATATAGAATCTTTCTCCTGGCAAACGTTTGCAGGTTCTGCCCTCTTGGATGGCTTCCCTAAAAAGAAAAAGGGTGGGGGGGAACCCTTCCTTGGCTGTGTTTGCCACCAACATCAATAACGGCAGCAAGGCATCCTGACTGCTATTTATTCTGTCATAATTACTATCACCAAACTTACATGATTACAGCGTTAGTAATTCTGTTGATTATAAATAGCACTAATGCTCTAATTCATCAGCAAAGACTGGCAGCGTTATGGAGACATGGTCCATACACACACGGAAAGTTGGACCTCGGAGGATTATAACTTAAACATTTTCCAGAAAGCTTTATCCCCTGTGGCCTCTCTTTCCAATCCCCCCAATGAAGGCTTCGTTGAAGCACTCCTACCTTTCTCCCTGCTCGGTGTCTCTGTGGCCTTCTTGAATGTCCTTCATGCTGTCTAGGCTGTGTTTTGTATTCCAGAGATAATCCCTTGATAGTATATGGACCTGGTAATGTCCTGGTTTCTTGAATTTGCTAAAAGCAGGGGCACTGGATTGTGAAAGCCCACTAGAGTCGATTCTATTTCTATTTGCACAGTGATATATCTTCCTTTTGCAAAGAGTCCTATTGAATAAATTCCTGTAGCATTGGACCCTTCTCTGTTGTTTTGCTTTGTTCTTATTTTTTTAGGGAGGAGGGCAAAGGGTACAATTGGGCCTTGAGGAATGGTTTCATACCAAAGAGGCAATCTGCATTTACTGAGCCATTTTCATTTTCCAAATGTATTGCGAGGGGTCACCTCCGTAAAGAGAATTCCCCTACAGAACCATGGGCCTCCACCCTTCCCCAGAGCGCGCTCCCTCTCTGAGGAACGACATTTTCATTTAAAATGGTGTGTATTGAATAACTTGGACATTTTTGCTGTTTGCAGCCATCTGCCTGATTCTTGGGAGCACTTTTAAAAAAAAAACATAAACCTTTATCCATTCAGAACTAGAAAAATATTTAACGTGGTGGTAACATTTAGTAACAAAGGGGAGTGTGTTTATGGCAATTCTCTGGCTCACGGTATGAATGTGGATGAGTCTGTCTATATGTATAAAAACCTATTTGAGGGGCGCCTGGGTGGCGCAGTTGGTTAGGCAACTGCCTTCGGCTCAGGTCATGATCCCGGAGTCCCGGGATCGAGTCCCACATCAGGCTCCCAGCTCCATGGGAAGTCTGCGTCTCACTCTGACCTTCTCCCTTCTCATGCTCTCTCTCACTCTCTCTCTTTCCTAATAAATAAATAAATAAAATCTTAAAAAAAAAAAACCTATTTGAGGGGCACCTGGGTGACTCAGTGGGTTAAAGACTGCCTTCAGCTCAGGTCGTGATCCCAGGGTTCTGGGATCGAGCCCCGCATTGGGCTCTCTGCTCAGCAGGGAGCCCGCTTCCCCCTCTCTCTTTGCCTGTCTCTCTGCCTACTTGTGATCTCTCTCTCTGTCAAATCAATCAATCAATCAATCAATAAAATCTTTAAAAAAAGTTTAAAAACTTACTTGATTGATCCTGAGGTGGGCTTAAAAAGACCAAAAATATATAAACTGGTACCCTGATCATTTAGACTACAGTGTGACATCTTATGAATTCATTTTCTGCTCACATTCAGATATGGTGGTCCCACATCTTGAAGTTTTCAAGGATAATCAAAATCTCAAATATTCTGTTCAGTTGTTAGATCACTCATTCTGATTTGAGGGCACAGAACAGATGTCACCTGAGGTAAGGACTGAAGAGTGGAGACTTGTAAAACGTGATAAAAATACACAAAATGTAGGAAAGCCTTATCCCAATCTTCATTTCAAAATATGTATTTGTTATACCAGGAAGAGTTTTGAAGCAAATAAATGTTTCGATTGGCTCCTAAATTTATTGCAAATTAAATTCGTGCTCTGCTTTCTCTTCGTATCCCTCTGCTGCCATAGGCAGACACCAAATGAGTGCAAACAATGAAGCCGGTGGGTAACTAGCTGTCTTGCGTAGTCCCAACCTAAAAGAAACAAAAAGTGATGGATAATCGGTATTGTAATTTTATTTTAAAAGGATAAAGAAAAGTCAGCGTTATGTGGAGCGTATTTGTAGCGTGAATTAATCTTCAAAACAAATAAAATCAATCTTCCTGTTTGTCTTGATCCTGCCTCAAACAGAATGGAGACCGTCCAAGGTTACTGCCCCTTTCTGAGTAGCAACGGACTTCAGATTCTTACACTAATTATTACAAATCTCAAGTAGGAAGATTCTGATTGCACTTTCTGGTCATTTCTATAACTATGAAAAGACTTGTCCCCGAGGCCCAGAAATTTTGGGTGCAAAGTAGAACAATCCAGTCGCTCAAATGGCGGCTTGGTTCTCATGGAGACCAGGTCACGGTGGTAAGTGGGCTTTCATTCCGATCTTGCTAGGCTTGAAGATCTCATGACTTGAAAGAGAGATGAATTCAATGAATTCCAGAACGCTTATGGGTCCCTGGACAGAAGAGGAAGACTGTGGTTAAAAAGCCTTTGGTGAGAGTCACACGTTACTTATTTCTTTTTATAATTTGAGGTCTTGCTCTGTGTGGGGCTTATCTTCAAATCTGAACGACCATGAGGAGATTTTATTATAAATGTAAACACCCCAGAAGGCACAGCTTGCCCAGAAGGCAGGCAGGTCAGGCTGTTTTTCGTCACTGATTTGATTCAATCCTCTGGCGGCTCAGATATAACTTAAGCGTGATTAAACTTTAGAACAAGCTGCCAGGAGGACTGTGAAATCTTCATCCCTAAAATTAGGAGAGACAACCGCTTGGCTTAGATGGTTTACCCATGCAAAGGTTTGGGCTGGATTAGTGATTTCTAGATGCTGATCCCCAGGCCTGACACTCACACTAACACCATTCCTCAGCAAAATGAGAAAACTATAAGTGATGTATCATGTTTTTCCTTAAGTCAAATTTATTCCATTTTAATTATAGTTTTTATCTGTAATATGATCCCCGTTGTTTTTAACACCATATTGTTGCTAGTAGCTGGAAATTAATTTTCTCATGCCTTAGCTTAGAAAAAATAAGAAGCAGCCCTCTATCTATCCCAATTTCTTTTTTAAAGTTTTAATGGGCCTTGAAATTCAAAAGTCTGGGAACCACTGGTCTAGATAATCTTCATTCAACAAATGTTCATTCATCTGCCTGTTCCTATGTCATACAAAAAAAAATAATAATAATAACGACAACTTTGTCCCACAAGAGAATGAAAATAATAAAATCAACTAACACTCATTGCACACGACACTGTGCTCAGTGCTTTGCTTTATGTACAGTATTTTATTTAATTCTTGCAACACCACTCCGACAAAGAAACCCAACGAAGATCAGTGGGGGTGGGTAAGCCCCAGGCCACCTCTGGCATAGGATTTCATAACTGACCTGCTTTTTCTCCCTCCCTAGAAAACAGACAATCGTAGTAGTTCCAAGGAGGTGGTGTGATACCAAAAACACTTTAAGCTTTAAATGAAACTTGACTGGTGGAGTGGATAGAGCATGCCAAAGAAAACAAACAAAAAATAAGGCCGGTGGAACTTTTGATGTGGAGAACACGTCCAATCAGTCGGTTTTCAGGTAATCAGGGACCATTTATCCAGATGGCCCAATCTTCCCATCCCGCCCATCCAATCACATCCGCCTCTGCCTCACGTGGTGTCTGTCTGGGGCTCTGTGATTCGCGAATACTTCTGCATATGCGGAAGCATTAACACGGTGTGAATAGGCTTTGGCATCTAGTTAATGATGATGGCTAATTATAGAATGGAAGAAATAATACTTTACTTTTGATCGAGCCACTTTAATCTTAATTCTGAATTCAAAAATCAAGTGTAGGAACATGGGTCTATGCCAAGGCCACTTGGAACTAGAGTCCAATCCTTGAGTCACTAAATCTTAAACCGGTAACTTAAGTCATCATTTTGATGCGGTTTTCACAGGTAGAGATTTAAGAGATTTGTTTTTTTTTTTTCTTTTTCTGCAGAAACAGGGGCGTGTTCAGGAAGTCACCTTAAGTCGGGCACAATAGGGGAGTAAATCACCTTAAAGTTCCCCGACTTAGTTGTTCTCTATGGGAGGGGGTGGGTGCAAGATCCCTAGAAGATAATCAGTTGCCATGTGCTGAATTGTGACCTCCCCTCCCCCCAGGTTCATACGTTGAAGCTCTGATCCCCAATGTGAGAATGTCTGGACATGAAACTTAGGGCGGTAATAAGGTTTAAATGAAGTTATAGGGGGGAGCAGCCCCTCGTGGTGGGATTAGTGCTTTGATAAGAAGAGGAGACACCAGAAGTCTCTCTTCACCCTGTGAGGACACAGTGAGAAGGCAGCTGTCTGCAAGCCAGGAAGAGAGCCCTCACCAGAACCCATCCATGCCGACACCTCCATCTCAGACCTCCAGATCTGTGAGGAAATAAATGTCTGCTGTTGAAGCCCCAGGCCTCTGGTATCTTGTTGTGGTAGTGGAGCTAAGACCACTGTCCTTAGGACTGTGTGCAAATACACCACTGCAGGAGAAGAGAGTTGTAACCAGCACTTTTTTTTTTTTTTTTTTTTTTTGAGGAAAAGCAACCCAACCCCAAGATACATGAGTCTCTAGGGAGGCAAAAGGAGAAAGGTCTGTATGCACAGGGGCAGATGTCTGACACGATTGTGACTCAGTGCAAAGAGAGCTGTGACTCCAATGAGTCAAAACAGGAGGGTCATCTCTGGTTGTCCCTGCCAACTGAGAGCGTCTGGTCCACCTCAGAAAGTGAAGGGCAGGGCAGTGATGGCTCGGCCACTGTGATAGGTCAGCCTCTGGGCCAGCTCTCGTTGGAGCACAGTCGTACAAAGCAATGGCAGTAATGGTGGCAGAGGACTTCCAGAATGTTCTCCCATAACTGTGCTTAGTCTTCCTGTGTCCTGAGTAGCTTGCCGCCTGGGACAAGTCAGTGAGAAGGAAAGCTCAAAAGGGAGGGAACAGATTTGCTGACCATCTGGCATAGGGTGTCCTAAACTGATACATATTTTTTAAATTAGAGAAATAGAAAAAATATCCACCTATATTTGTACCCCTAGTTTGAGCTGTTAAGATAAAGATAGAGGGGAAAAAATGGCTTCTTTTTGTAGGAAAATCATGAACTCTGCACTTTGGAAGGGCTCCGAGAGAGGTAGTACCACATGGAGATTACCTCATCACCTGGGTTGGAACTCCAATCCTGCCAATTTACCTGCTGCATAACTGTAAGCAAATTGCTCTATCTCCATGGGTCTCATCTATTAAATGGATGAAATGATAATGTCTTCCTTCAGGAGTTATGGTGAGGATTAACCATAAAACATTTAGAACTGTACCTTGTACAAAATAATTTATTATTCTCAGTTCCTAACTTAACATTTTATGGAATGGCTTCCCAAGACTCAGAAGTAAATTCCCTGAGGTCATAAAGCATTTTAGGATCACTAGTATTTAATAGCATATGTTAGGGTGACCAACCAGCCCACTCTTTCCAGATCTATCCTGATTTCAGCATGGAAAATCCCGCATTCATGGCAAACTGGTACGATCGGTCACTCTTCAGTGAAGAGGATAAAATCACATGAAGTGGAATCAGCTGAATGAGGTCATAACCATGGAAGAGATTTTCTTCTGGAAGGAGCAACGGTACTACTGCAGCTGTAACTCCAAATGCAAGTGCCTGGTGCGAGACTCTGATAACTGTTAAGAGACAATCTGTTGAGTTGTACATGACTATGTAAGGCAGAGGTTGTCTAGTGATGTGTTAGTTTGGCGGTCAGGAATTTTCCAGACAAGCTTTAAATGCTCTGGGGAAATTCCAGCAGTGCAGATGTGGTCTGGTCTCATAAGCGGAAGGTCTGTCCTGATATTTACAGAATGGAGTTCTGAATAATAATCTAAGATTGCATTTGTAGAGCATTTATCTCAAAGGAGTTCAGTGTTCTTGGCAGTCATTATTTAATTAATCCTCAAACTGTCTCTGTGCGACACAGAGAGGCAGGTGTAATTATCTCTGTTTTGCAGATTACATGACTTGGAGTTATGCCTGGTTATAAGGTGTGTTGGAAAGAGATGTTCCACTCTGATAATAGATTTGATTTGGTTCCCATTCTTTCCAGTGAGCCTTGGGCTTGATGGGACTCTAGGGAACCCTAAATGAACACCGTAAACAACGCCCTCCATGGTGACCTCCATCTCTCTTTGTATGTCACATGCTGCATTAAACAGCCAATGGGCAGGAAGCTGGGCCATGACACAGCCAGTAGGCCACGCCTCCAGAAGTCAGCAACCCTCCAACCGCTCCCTGCTTGAAAAATTTTCATGCTATGTCTTTGTGTAAATGGTGAGACCTTTCCTGATTGGTCAAATGATGGGTTAATAACTGGGAATTGCCGTACAACTTCGCCCACATTCTCGCCTTGGAGCAGTAAGTCCAATCAGGAAAGAGATAAACGAGGAAAGGAACTGATGTCCCCATCAGAAGAGCTGGGCTGACAAAAGGACGAGAGTCCAGGTGCCCTGAATTGTTCAGACACGCCCAGCTGCGCTTCGTGCAACAGTGCTAGACTCAGGGCTGGTGACCTCCTCCCATTCACACATTGAAGCCTAGCCCTCAGTGCGATAGTATCAAGAGGTGGGGCCTTTGGGAGGCGATTGGGATGAGGGCCCAGAGGAGAGGCCCCAGAGAGCTTTCTTGCCCCTTCTGCCATGTGAGGTTAAAATGGGAAGACAGTCATCTGTGAACCAGGAAGAGGACCGGCCAGATACTGAATCGGCCTGCACCTTGATTTTGGACTTCAGCCTCCAGAGCTGTGAGAGAGGAATGCCTGCTATTTAAGCCACCCACAGTCTATGGTATTTCTGTTATAACGGCCTGAACTGACCAAGATGGCCAGTGTATTTAAGCCTCACCAATAAGCAGGAGTCAATTTTTCAGTTAGGGAAACTGAGGCCAGAGAAGTTAAATGATTTGCTGAAGGTTACAGAACAAGCATCAGAGCTGGGATTTGAACCCAGGCTGGCTGCCTTCAGAGACTCTGGACTTAACCATCCTGCTATACGGAAGGCAGAGAAGCCAGACGTGAAAAGGAACTTCCTATTCAGGGAGCAAAATTCACATCCTGCCTAAATGATAAACCCGGTGGCTGCTTGACCTTTGAACTGTCATCACCTCCTCTAATTGGGGGTGCTCGGGGCAGGAAGAAAGTCGTGCCTATCTTACCTGAGACCAGAAGAAGTGACAATCATGGCCACAGCTGTGAGTCTGCCAGCAGGGAAGGCCTTTCTTGGCTTAACTACTGCCCCAAACACGTCATTCTGGCTAACCAGAAATCAACATGACTCTTGTATGCCCAGCGCCTCCACGTTTATCGGGCTTGAACACAGGGGTGCAAGCTTATCTCTTACTGAGATCATAGCTGCCGCTTCAAGCCTGTCCATCATGCACGTCACGGGAGGCATGGGAGTGGTGGAAACCCAGAGATGGGGAAAGACTGGGGACGCTCAGATCAGAAGGGGGAAAGGCTGATGGAACATTCTGCGTTAGTTCCAAAGGACTAGAGCTGTCCCTGTGGGCCCAAGGCATACTCCACGGTCAAGTGGCCCCTAAAAGCATTTGTGGCCATGGCTACAGGGCCTCATGAGCACAGAGCATTTGCAGACAATGGGAAGCACATTGAGGAAAGCCAGTTTCATGACGATCCTAAATCATTACAGGAGGACGTCATCGGCAGGTTCTCAAATCAAGCCCCTTTGGATTGGCAAGTCCAATCAGTAGTTTCTTTCGTGAAACTGTGGAAGTTGCCATCAATTTTCTGGGGTGAGAACAATTCAGGGCAACTGGTTTCCATGTCTGTTTTACTTTTAGAACACAAGCACATCACCTGCCAACTTGGAAATCACTGTTAGGTAGCCCCAGAAATTTGAGTGTCAGCAACCTTCAATCTTACTTAAGCTTCTTTGTTAAAAAAAATTAAGTTTCGGGGTGCCTGGGTGGGTCAATTGGTTACACGTCTGACTCTTGATTTCACCTCAGGTCTTGATCTCAGGGTCATAAGTTCAAGCCCTGCATTGAGCTCCACACTGGGAATGGAGTTTACTTAAAGAAAGTAATTACAATAATAATAACTATTATTATAATTACAATAATAATTATAATAATAAAGGTTACCAAGTTTGAAGACCATGAGAACAAAGCATTAAGCCAAGCTCAGGGCCTGGACATCTGCACAGGCTGCTGGCCAATGAAGCCGGCCCCGTCACAGCTCTATGACTTTGGAGGGCCTGCTTTGCTTCCCCCTGGCAGGCTCAGCTCACCCATCAGGATGCCTTTCAGCTTCTTCTTTTTTTTAAAGATTTTATTTGTTTATTTGTTTGTTTGTTTGTTTACGACCGGGAGAGATAGCAAGAGAGGGAACACAAGCACAGGGGAGTCGGAGAGGGAGCTCGGGGCTTGATCCCAAGACCCTGGGATCATGATCTGAGCCAAAGGCAGATGCTTAACGACTAAGCCACCCAGGTGTCCCTGCCCTTCTGCTTCTACTGCAATCCGAGGCCCTCCCTGTTTGCCTCTATACGGCTGGGGTGTGCTTAGCCCCTGGAACCCCCCACCCAGTGCCCCAGCTGCCCTTCTCTACTTCCCCAGCCTCCAAGAACCTCAACTGGCCGCCAGGCCCACTCCCAGAACTTGCTCTGCGGTAGAGACAGATCCATTTCAGGTTCTCGGTGTTGTTAGCAGCAACAGGGTTAGATCCACGTACAAAATTGCGGTCCACGTCTGACCTTGCTTTCCAAACCTCTGGGCACAGTCCTCTAAGCATCATGAGAGGGGGACACTCCGAGGATTACCCACAAGGGGAACATGGCTGCAGGGAAGGAGCCAGCCTTGCCCATTCAAGAAGCAACGGCTACTCCATTACCAAGAGGCCTCCGTCACGAAGCGGCTGGTACAGGAATACCCAGTGGGCTCTTTAAGCTCATGCAAAGTCATTCCAGGGCCCGGGTGTAAATGCCACATTCATCCGTCTCTGCTCCTGCCACTGCGTGACAGGAAGGGGAAGGTATGACTGAATGTGTGTTTGTTGAATCAGCTTCTGTGAAAAGAGAGATAACAAATGTGAGTCAGAAAGTGAAAGGAATAGGTCTCGCAAAGAGGAAGCAGCATCATACTTTTTTCCGGGGATGGAACAGGGATCCGAGTCGCCTGGACAGGATGGAGTTGGGTAAGCTTCTTTCGAGCAGAGGAATGAGGGTGATAAGGACTCACACCTGGGACTCATTACTGTGTGTGTAGGAAGAAGGGAACTGATACCCTTTCTAGTTTGGTAATGAAGAGGATTAAGAATGTGCTTTCCGAACTCTGTGGGCTCGCTCTTATTTTCTATGGCAATAGGAAAGGCTGTACGTGAACCTGGTTCCATCTTCCTACCACACAAAAATTCCATCAGATGACTTGATTTCATAATTTTATCAGATTTTGTAATTTTATCAGACGATATGGCTTCAGCATATTCAGATAATCTGAGATGGGGTCTATTATTTTGATACGATCCATGAAAGCGTGCAATCGATTTCTACTAAAAAGAAACTGTGACCCAAGGCATGGTGTTCATGCATGAAATGGAGGCAAGAGCCCATGGGAAAGTGACAGCCTAACAGGGTGGCGTGGATCTCAGCCCACTGAGGAGGATGTTGGCTTGGGATGTCAGCCGCGTGGGACTGCGAGGCAGGGCAGCACGCCCCATCGCCCTGACTTGGAGCTCTCCTCTCAGTCCTGGTTCATTTTGCTTGGTTTGGGTTTGGGTTTGGGGGTTTTTTGGTGGGGGGAGGTTTGTGGGGGTTTTTTGGTTTGTTTTGGGGTTTTGTTTTGTTTTGTTTTGTTTTAATTTTGTTTTGGGTTTTGTTTTTGTTTTTGTTTTTTTGTATCTTGACCCACCTCTGGCTACATTGTCCTTGATCTTGAAACTCTCTCAAGTGTTCATGTTCATCCCTCTGACTCTGGACTGCTTTCTGGTGGATGACAGTGTTCTAATTCAGCCCTGGTTCTGCACTCACTTGGGTGGGGACATCTGCAGCCTCCAGGTCCATCAGCTCTGGACTTGAATGTCCTTGGACAGGCTCACCCGGGACAGCGGGTTTCCACCTGTACCTTGTCTCCCATCAGCCGTCTCCCTTACCCACTCGCCATCCCACCCCCCCACTAATCCCTGCCAAGTTTGAGGCTTTCCCTCCACCTCCAGTTCAGCTGGTACCAAACACACAGAGATCCTGAATAAATATCATTGAACTAAAGCAGGAAAACTATTTTCTACTTCTCCTTCTTGGGATAGTTTTTCTAAAAAGTAATATTATTTTCTACAAATCCTGGATCCTACGAGTACCACATGGAGAATTGCTTTGAACACCGTAAAGTGCCGTCCAAACATTAGCTGACATGTTCCATCTAAAGGAACCCTTCTGTAATGGCAAGTAGCTTTCACAAGGGACCTACTTGCTTGCTCTAGGTTTGTGGTTTTCAAAAACATTCTTAAAATTCAACTACCACTTTAATATTTGAAAGTTCCCTTTATCCCTATCTTTAGTCATATTGATCTTAAAGAATTCCACCCAGAGTACATCCCTATTGTATGAAATTACAAAGTAGTCACTCCAGAGTCCCAGTGATCCCTGACTGACGAAACTACATGCCAAATACACTGTTACGACTTTCTGGTGAAAGCCCCCCTAGGATGACTTCTACTGAGATCTTTGTGACACACAAAGCCAGCCCGATGTGGGGTTCCCAGGCCACGTATGTGGAGAAACACACCCAAAGGACTTTAAAGATATCTACCCAATACTCTATTTCAATGGCTTATCAATAAAAAGTCAACATTTTTTTCTCAAATCATTTTTGCATACGGTGTCCTTACTGATCCAGTCTGATACATGATAACAATGTAAGATTTCACTCTAAATCAAGGTCTTAAAAGCCCTTTAGTGGTGGCATTGATTTCACATGAGCCTGTTTCATCCATGAGGTTTTCTAGTGCTCCCATGTTATAGGCAAGGACACATTTGTTTATGTAGCTGCCCTGGGTTCGTTCAACACTTTGTTAGCTTCTTGCAAGGACCTTGAAGTCTGAATAGAACAAACTGAAAAATATTTGGAAACGCAATTTCATGAGCCTGTTGTCTTTTTTAAGTACACTGTAAGCATTCTTTTAGGAAGTTTCTCACAGCCTTACAAGTACTGTATGTGCTAACAACTAGAGCTGTTGGCATAATTGTTAAGTAAGAACATTTTTTAATTTTTTTTCAAGTTTTTACTTATTTATTTTAGAGAGAACAAGACAGAGAGAGAGAGAGAGAGAGAACTGAAGCGAGGGGAGGGGCAAAGGGGAAAGAAGAGGGAAAGAATCCCAAGCAGACTCCTCACTGAGCGAGGAGCCCGATGTGGGCTCAATCTCACAACTCCGAGATTACGACCTTAGCCAAAGCCAAGAGTCAGATGCTCTACTCAAGCCACCGAGGCGCCTCCAGTAAGAGCATTTAAAATAAGATCACTCTAAATGTTCAGCTGTTGCTGTTATGCTACCTTTGTATATAGCATAAGATTTTCCACATCACACCTGTCCTTGATATGAACAGTTAAAAGTACGTGCTTCTAAGAAAGAGGTCCACCAGATTTAATAATTCTAAACCCGAATCGCATATTAGAGCCACCTGGGAGCTTTCAAAACTGTAAGTGTCCCGGCCCCTTCAAAGACTAATTAATTCCTTATCTTTAGATGGTAGCTCTCGAAGTGTGGTCCCTGAACCAAGAACTTGAGAATCACCTGGGCACTTGTTAGAAAGGCGTGTTCTCAGGCCTACCCCAGACCTAGCAGATCTGAGCTCTGGAGGTGAGCCATCTGGGTTTAAGAAGCTCTCCCAGTGATTCCGATGCTGACGTTCAAGAATCACTGTTTTAGGTACAAACATCTGTATTTTTCAAAAGCTTCCTGAGATGAAAAGACATATGAGGGGTTGAAACTCAGGGGGATAGTAGTGTTATATGACTTCAGAGGCATAAAAATAAAAAGTAAAAAAAAAGGAAGAAATTGCCAGAACAGAAAAACCCATAAGACTTCTATGTTTAGGGGAGCTACCCCCTCCACCCTAAATGCCCTCTCTGGAGAAATCCAGTCAGCGTAACTTGCTGAGGTCATGCTTAGCGACTGGAGTCGACATGGCCATTTCCCTGGAGGGGACATCAGCCACAGCCCTGGCACACAGCCCTGCTCCTGCTGCTCAGGACGGTGGGGACGGGGATGGGATGACCGAGCAGGGATTCAGGGCCCGACCGTAAGGTCAGATAGAGTAACGCCTTGCCTGGACAGAGTATTTTAGACTAGATGCTGAATTGGGGATGTCAGGCACATAATATTTTATATGAACTTTTACCTAATAAATTTCATTGAAATAAATATGTTAAGTGATTGTCTCGAAGGATGTTTGGGTAAATACATAATTAGGACAAAGCAATAAATGCTTCCACTTCATCAGGCATTCTGATGGGACACAATACATCACTTTCAATAATCATTTCAAAACTCTCCTCACGAGTGGCTCTTTAAGAGGCTGATAATAGGCATGTGGAAAAATACTGATTTGAGTCCATTTGATAGCTTACGTGGCCTACAATTAATTCCCCCTACTAAATTAAATTCTTGGTAATTAGATGTCTCAGAAAAGAAAAGACATATTAATTTTCCCTCTGGTTCAGTTAAACATATATATTCTCAGGAGCGTGGATGGTTGAATAGTTAACCCGTTGGCAGGCACGTCAGGGTTAAATAACTTCATTGAAATCCCTTCCTCCAGAAAGAGAGGAAGCCTCCTATTTGCACCCAGTACAATATATTTTAAGAATTATTTAAAATA
Organism: Nasua narica; assembly: GCA_028533885.1. Classification (NCBI taxonomy): domain Eukaryota; kingdom Metazoa; phylum Chordata; class Mammalia; order Carnivora; family Procyonidae; genus Nasua; species Nasua narica. Next base: position 147,512,517 of record CM052799.1, read on the forward strand.
GATTTATCTCAGAAAAGAGTAAGAAAAAAAGGTATTAGATTCAAAGTCAGCTCACTGCAGTAAAAACCTCCTAAATTGAAACCTTCTCATTAGTCTTCAACCAGAAGGCCGCCTCCTGCCTTGTACTCTCCTTGCATGTTGATGAGACTTCATTTAGTGCCATTTTTAATTCTACTTCGTGTCTGGAAAAGAGATCCTCTGATGCTTGAATCATTTCTGCTATGTCCCTCTCTAAACACTGCGAAGGACATGAAACCCAGCCCTCCCGACGCCGAGAGTGCTTCCTATTTTTGTCGTGAAGGTGAGAAAGTGTCTTTCTCAGGCTGGCCCTTTCTCGACCTTTCTATTGCCTGCATCTGTCTTGCTTCCGGCCCGGGGCACGTAGACCATGTCTAATCCCTCCACAAATATACTAACCCTTCACATCTTTGAAAATTGCTGCCAAGGTGAAATTCTGCTAAGATAAATGAGACGTTTTCTACTGGGAGTGAAGGAATGAGCTGCACACGTTCGAGACTGGAACAATAGGAGGCAACAGCCCAGATACTTTAGCTCCAATAAACAGAAGAGGAGGTTGAGGCTGAACACCAGCAATGAGCCCAGAGCTCACAACGCCAGTCACTGGTGGGACCAAGCCTCGACCTCCATCATTTTACACCAAATTCTGCTCCTTTTCCAACCTCTCCATGACGCCACCCTCGAGTCAGTTACGATCTTTTGGAGCTTCCAATGTAACGGATGGTTTTGTTGTCTTCGCATGTGGAGAACTGTTCACCGCCCTTCCCTTGCCTCTCCTATTAGGCCATGATTCCTTTTTTTAATGACAGAGATCCTATATTTAATTTAGTCTAATATTTCCCATAGTATCACACACACTGAGGTGCATAAAAAGTATTTCCTTGATGTGAAATGAAAAGTCAGATATATTTTAACATTTGTCTACAGAAGCAGCATTAGAAAGAAGAAGAAATTATCTCAGTGCAGCAATGTAAATCTTTTTTTAAAAAAAAGTGTGGTCTTATATTCCATATAGTCGCTGGTGCCAAAGATATGTCTTAGTTATAATCTTGGATCACTGTATTTCTTTTTCCTGAAGAGACGAATGCTTCAAGCACAATACTAACAAATGCCTAAATATTTTGCATTTTTCTACTCCCTTGATTAAACATGTGCCTGATCAGCTTCTCTGCCTCAGATTTTTTCCTTCTCTAGATCTGTCTATAAACCCCTTCCACGCTACTCTTTCTACATAATAAAATGAGTCTCCTAGCCTCCAGAGTTAATTGCATACTCCTTGGCATGGTTTAGGGAGGCAAGATTCTGCTCGTTTATCTCCTCGGCTCCCACATGGTGCTTGGTGCCTTCTCCAGCCCCTCCCAGTTCTCCTGCCCGGTGCTTGCCACACTCTCCCTGCAAAACTATGGAATATTAGCAGTTCCTTATGTGACAAGATTGAAAGATAAAGCATGGTTCAACCAGGACTGTGATGACCTGAAAAACGTATGTTTTTTTTAATTGAAGGCTCTGCTTATATTTGTTTTTATAATTCACTCTTTTGAGTAGGTTAGCTTTGTTTAGTTTTGGTTCTCTTTCAACTGTTAAAAAATTTCCAAAAGATGGGGTGCTTCGGTGGCTCAGTCAGTTAAGAGTCTGCCTTCGGCTCAGGTCATGATCCCGGGGTCCTGGGATCGAGCCCCACATCAGGCTCCCTGCTCGGCAGGAAGCCTGCTTCTCCCGCTCCTGCTCCCCCTGCTTGTGTTCCCTCTCTCACTTTGTTTCTCTCTGTCAAATTAATAAGAATATTTTTAAAAAATTTTCAAAAAAAAAATTTCCAAAAAACAATCTTCCAACAATAGACAAATCTGGCTCTTAATATGACTAGAAACCCTGAAAAGAACACATTACAATTCTTAATTACTCCATACACAGGACAGTATTGGCAGAGGAACTCTCATGGAGTCGTTTCCAGATACGCCGATGGCTCATGGCTAGGTGCAATGCTTAATTTTATGTGCGAAGTCGACTAAGCAAAGGGATGCCCAGGGAGCTGGTACAACATCATTTCTGGGAGTGTCTGTGAGGGTGTCTGCAGGAGAGTTCGGCATTTGAATCAGCAGACGTGTGAAGAAGAGCCTCAGCACCAAAACCATGAAGTCTCGAATAAAACCAAAAGGCGGAAGAAGGGCAAGTTTGTTCTCTTTGCTTGAGCTGGCACATCCATCTTCTCGTGCCCTCAGACATGGGTGCTCCTGGTTCTCAGGCCTTCAGACTCGGTCTGATTTATACCAGCTTGCAGATGGAAGACTGTGGGACTTCTCAGCGTCCATAGTCATATTAGCCGATTCCTGTAATAAACTGCTCTCTCTCTCTCCGTACACACACATATACATCCTATTGGTTCTCTCTCTCTCTAGAGAACTCTGAAAATACACTACGAGAAGTCTACTGCCCTGGCTTCTTATCCACATGGTGTTCTCGCCTTGAACCAAATGGTAATGTTAAGGAGAATAATGAGGAAAAGAATGATAGCTATTTTTCAAAAAAAAGATTGATGTGTTTATTTGAGAGAGAGAGAGCGCGTGCGTGAGCACGAGGGGCAGAAGGAGAGGGAGAGAGAATCTCAAGCAGACTCTGTGCTGAGTGTCGGGCTCAATCTCACAACCCTGTGATCATGACCTGAGCCAAAACCAAGAGTCAGATGCTCAACCAACTGGGCCACCCAGACACCCCGGAATGACAGCTAATTTTTCCTGAAAACCTCCTATATGCCAGACACTACTCTCAGCTCTTTGCTTGTATCATCTTACCTCCCTCCCTCTACAGTTGTATGAAATTGGTGCGATCCGTATCAGAAGACTGAGGCTCAGAGTAGTTAAGGAGCTTAGCCCGGGTCACAGAGCAGGGGTGCTTGGATCCATACAGTCTGACCCAAATCTCTGGTTTTTAGCCACCAGGAAACATTGGTGCCCCGGCTTCAAGGGTTTGTGAAAACCCACTTCGGAGAGATCACATGTGACTCTCCATTCTTATCAACCTGCCATCAGGATCGAAGGCTCTGGGCTGAGTCTCTGTACCTCAAAACCAGATTCTGCCGTGGTTCTCGCCCTCACTGTACCTGGGAAGCACCCGGTGTGCTCTGCCAGGCGATGTCTCAAAATAAAGATGGTGGGTTGTGGAGATTCTGATTAAGGTAGTCCATGGTAAAGTGCCAATATCAGTAGTCTTTAAAAGCTAGGGTAATGAGAACTACGGTGGGTCCAGGAAGCTACCAGTAAGGGCAAGGACCAAGACTTGAATTTCACTGAGGATAAGTCCCTAGTTCCACTCCCAGGGTGCAGACTGTACTCTAGAAGCGAGACCCCCAGGGCACCCCACCCCCACCTCCACTCTCCAGCCGCCATTTCTCCACCAGGCGTTAACTCCATTTTAGAGCCTGCGTTGCTGGCCAGAGGAGCAAAGAGAAGCATGCAGGGGCGGCCTCGAGCTTTCGGTCAGTGTCCCAGTCCCCGAGGCACCCGAAGCACTGGCAAGGGCCCAGTAGGCAGGTGTAATCAGAATGTCCCAGGGGATATTCAGAGCGGCGCCCTCAGCAAGTGCTGCTTCTAAATTTGTCCTCGAGAATGATTAATCTGTTTAAGCAAATTCCTAGAGCATAATTAAGATGCTCTAATCAAGGAAGGAGATTGCTACGAAGCAGCCTCGGGCACTGATTCGGTGGAAGGAACTCCTGACCAGAAGGCCTCGATAACCTAGTGGATGCAGGGAAGGTGACAGGGTGGGCTTCACCAGCCAGGTGGGAGAAGCAGGTGGCCCGGGGGGCTGTGAACGTCCGAGGAGAGAAGTCTGAGAAGGCAGAGGGGTCAACTGATGGAATGCTACTGAAGGTCAAGGGCAATGAGCTGTGAGGTCCCACCTCCAGATATGGGGGTTTGGGTTATTAATGGCCTTGGGGACAGCAGCTGTGTTTGTAGAAGTGGATGCTCTTCCAGAAGGAACAGCTCAAGGGAGGCGAGAATTGGCTACTGGGCCCCTAGGGGTCCCAGGGCTGGGAATTCACATGTCGGGGTCCCTTGTGGGGTGTTAAAGAAAGGGGGCTGGGGGGAGGCAGGGCCACCTCTCCAGCACGCGTATCTCTCTCTCTGGGGGTAGAGTTAGATGATGAGGGCCCAGATCATGTCTCTAGGCCCTGACGAGTGACAGTGATGAATCATCTCCCAAGTAGCCCCAGGTCCAGCCCCCCCGTGGCATCTTCCTCATCCCCGCATTGGCTTGGGGCGGGACCTGCCCCACACATATCCTCAAAGGGACACACCAACTCTCCACCGGTCGCAGGTCCCAAACCGCAGTGACAGGGGGTTCTTCTTCTCCTCTCCCTAGACTAGAGAATAGAGTGGCCTGGAGAACACAGACTCTGCTCCCAGGCCTGGGCTCGAGTGGGGGAGGCGCAGGAGAGGAGGAAGGAAAGAAGCCTGGGGGAGCGGGAAAAGGCAGGGTGGAGGGAGTAAACCATCATTGTGTCATCTCATCTCTGGCCCCGCTCTGCCCCTCACAGCACCAGACCCTCGCTACCTTCCTACCCCCCGGGCTGTCCCTCTGCCCCTCTGCACGGCACAGACACCATCTTGCTAGCCTCCTCCTTCAAACCAGCTGCCCCAGCTGAGGCCCAAGTCACTGAGGAAAACTTAGGGCTCTCAGTCAGTGCTCTAATTTCCTTCTTAACCCATGTGAGGCCCATTAAATTAAGCACTCTTGACATCAGGCTCTTAAAACGGAACCAGCTCAGAGGGCTACACGGTCCGAATAGAAAAGATGGTGAGGAGTTCCCCCTGGCCCCTTCCTTGGCCCTCTCATCCTTGGGCCACAGTTGGCATGGAGGGTCCCTGGGGGGCAAGCAAAGGGTTGAGGGGATGCTCCTGACACAGAGGATGGTATCAACAGGGGCACTTGGCCACCTTGGCCACCTGCTCAATGGCTCAGCTCCCCTCTGGTAGAATTACTTCCCCCCTGCAAGACATTAGGGCATAGCTTCTGAATTTAGAGGCCCGGCTAAGCAGAGGGAAGTGGAGTCAAGAGTGTGAGGCCAGCGTCAGCAGGCTAGAGATGAGTTTTCTAGGAATTCAAGGTAGATGCTGGCCTGGAAGGGACCAGGAGAGCTTCCCTCCAGAGAGGAGGCCCATCTTGCTCTGGAGGCTGGAGGCTGGAGGCTCCGCACAGGACGAAGCGTGCCCTCCTGGGTGAGATTAGCAGGAGCAAGAATGGCGGCCAGCTCGGTAGATCTCTAAGATCCCCGGCTGCCCTGCCGTCCCCTCGGCCTGACTTCATCTCTCTTCCCCAATGCAAGGCCCCTCTGAGTAGCTGACACAGTCCTGATTCCTATTCAAATGTTTTCTAGGGTTTGTTGACTAATATTGAAGACAGATTCCAACTCCCTAAAGACTGCCGCTATGGAACAATGTCAACAGCATTAATGCTTGACAAACACAAGATATGTTTAACTCAAATATTTAAATACGAACGCTCTGTTTTGGTACCGAGTACAGATGAAAGTGCTTTTTATCTAGCTAGAGCTAGAGCTGGTGAGAGGTATCAGCAATTTTAAATAACCACAATCATTTTCCCCTGGAAAAATCCATCGGGTGCCCTGGGCTGACCCCAATTTTTCTCTAAATTGGGTGTGTGTTGACTCTGTCTTTTCCCTCTCCAGTTGGACAGCTTGCCCCCGGAAGGATGCATCTCCCCGTGACTGACAGACCCCGGTGTGGCGTCGTCACCAGACAGAGCCGAGTGCAGGGAGACAGGGCGTGTGTGTGTGTGTGTGTGTGTGTGTGTGTGTGTGTGTGTGTGTGGCCTGCCGAGTTCCGGCTCTGCCCTGCCCTTCAGGCTGAAAGCCCAGCTCCTCTCAAGGTCAGACCCGGTGCACTCAGCTGAGCAAGGCATATGGTCGCTCCTCGGGAGCCTTTGATCTTTTGGGCTAGGGCAGACTGAAAAGTACTACGTTAGAACACCCTTCCTCTTCAGGCCAGACACACCAAATGGGGAGGCCCAGCTGAGACTTTCAGAGGCCTAGAACATGGGGGAAAAAAATGAGGGTTTCTCCCCCAGCTTATGTTTCAAAATAATATACTATGATGTAGGGGCGCCTGGGTGGCTCAGTGGCTTAAAGCCTCTGCCTTCGCTCAGGTCATGATCTCGGGGTCCTTCGATCGGGGCTCTCTGCTCAGCGAGAAGCCTGCTTCCCCTCCCTCTCTGCCTGCCTCTCTGCCTACTTGTGACCCCTCTCTCTCTCTGTCAAATAAATAAATAAAATCTTTAAAAAATATATATACTATGATGTAAAATACATTAAGACTCCTTTGGTGCCATCGGTGAATCCGTGATATCCCACGCCGGGTATCTTTCGTCTGCTGGCCTAGTCCACTCCCCACCTCTCTCCACCCTGCTCTGTGTCCTGGGAGGCTACAGGAACTGGCTTGCCCCCCAGGCTTTCTTGCTCTGGGCTCCAGGAGGGTTTGGCTCATGGGGTACAGAGCGGGACTCTAGAGGGAGGAAGGAGGGTGAAGCCATTGCCGCCATACCTGACCCTGATCCTCCCCACTTGTCTTCAAGTGCAAGTTATCTTTCCAGGACCTGGACCCCTCAGACCTGGGGGGGACAGTGGGAGAAGGGTTACAGGGCTCACTGCTACCAGCCCAAGGACCCTTCTGTGGTTTCCCTACATGTTGGTGAAGAGTCTCCTTATTAAACTCAAATTTGCCCAATTTCCTGCTGGGACTTAATGAATACAATAGCAGGTGTCAATTTAGCATTTTACTAATTTTTTAAAAAATGTTACTTTCAGCACCCCAAATTTGTTGATGCCTTGAGAATAGGCCAATGTCTGCCTTCAGTTTGGGTCGTGATCCCGGGGTCCTGGGATCGAGTCCTGCATGGGGCTCCCCACTCAGCGGGGAGCCTGCTTCTCCCTCTGCCTCTCTTCCTCTCTGTCTCTCCTGAGTAAATAAATAAAATCTTAAAAAAAAAAAAAAAGAATAGGCTAAGTTTTTTTTTTTTTTTGAGATTGTATTTATTTATTTGAGAGAGAAAGCACGGGTAAGAGAGCACAAACCGGGGGAGCAGCAGAGGGAGGGAGAAGCAGGCTCTCCACAGAGCAGAGGGTCTGATGTGGGACTCGATCCCAGGACCTTGGGATCAAGACCTGAGCAGAAGGCAGCTGGCCGAGCCACCCAGGCACCCTGGAATAGACCGAGCAGTTCAAGTGAGGGCCAGTCTGCGGTGCAAACAGGGCTGGAATCTGGCCTGCAAGAGCATCTGCCCCTCCCTCATCGCCGCAGGGCAGGCGCACCCAAGTCTAGGCAGCCCCGCAGCGGCTGTTGTAAAGAACAGGTTGGGGATGGTAAAAGGCAAAACAGTCCATAGCTTTCCTACAACAATTCAAAAAGTGATTACGATTTCTAATTGAGTACTGCTGAAGATCATAATTTTATTATGAAAACCCAATTAAATAAAAGTAATGGGGACTTTAGCATTGCCAGCTGAACCATTATAAAGAGCCCAAAATGTAGTAAAGAAGTAGGATTAAATTATCAGGTTTTCTAACGGTTCTGCTCACTTGGAAATGCATCTGTGCCTTCTCTCTCCTCATGCCATGGTCTTCCTGCTTCCTGCAGAAACAAAACAGAGGGTATTTATTCCCCGGTCTGCAATACAACTTCTGATTACATCGATCAGTCACAGAGGTCAGTGGGCTTCTACAGGCTTCTAAATCCCCTCCTCCGGGAAGCTTTCCTGGCTCCCTCCAGGGTGCCCCTCAGTCATTAAAAGGATTATTTTATATTCTAATTCTCAGGTTTCTTGTCTCAGGAAACTCCCAGCAGATTGTGATTTTTGTTGAGGCAGAAATGAGCCCTTTCCTCCCATCTCCCACACACAGCTCAAGCCCCTGTTTTCAGGAGCCTTAGTAATTACTTGCTGAGTGGATGGGTAAATAAATTCATGAGAAGAGTAAAGGTCTATCACCTCTCAAAATAGATTCATGCTTCTCAGATTTTTTTTCTAGGCCCTAATAAATGTTATATTTACTTCCAAACCTGATTTGAAATGGGTCTCACAATAGTGGCAAGGCTGGTGAATCATTTCTCCACATCGAAAGTATGAGAGTGGGTTAGTCAAACAGGGCAAGAAAACCACTCAGGACTTTCTGATGATTATACTTGTAAAATTATTCTTTTATATATGGAGCCACGCTGGGGCACCTGTGTGAAATAGGGAACTGTCCTTCCACAGAAGAGAACTTCCTATTTTCATTTAGATGCAGAATTTCCCAGGCTTTTTTGTAAATGGGGCAGTTTAGGAAAAGTTTATCAATGATTTATTTTTTTTCATCCAAGATAGGGAGAAAAAGAAACCCTCACCTTATTGAGTCCCAAAGGAAGAATATTGTAGGAAAAAAAAAAAACCCAAAAGCCCTTTTTTCCCCATATAGTTTACCTACTTCATTAAACAGAAGAGTGTTGATGAGGAAATTAATGTGGATTTTCAACCACTAAACTGCTCTTCTTTGGCGATATATGTGAAGTAGACACGTGGAGGAGACTTTCTGATTTTTTGCTTAATTAATAGACTTTCTTGTTTATGCTAGTTTAAGGTTTGGAGAAAAAATGAGCAGGGGTGCCTGAGTGGCTCAGTTGGTTAAAGTGTCTGCCTGGGTGGCTCAGTCGGTTGGGTGTCTACCTTGGGCTGGGGTCATGACCCCGGGATCCTGTGATCGAGTCCCACAGGGGCTCCCTCCTCAGTGGGGAGCCTGCTTCTCCCTCTGCCTGCCCCTCCCCCCACTAGTTCTTTCTCTCTCTCTCTCTCTCTCTCTCTCTCTCCCTCTCTGACAAAGAAATGAAATCTTTAAAAAAATAAAAATAAAAAAAGATAAAAAATAAAAAATAAAGCGTCTGGGTCCTGGGATTGAGCCCGATTAGGGTTCCCTGCTCTGTGGGAGCCTGCTTCTCTCTCTCCCTCTGCCTGTCTCCCTGCTTGTGCTCTCTCTCTCTCTCTCTTACTCTCTCTCTCAAATAAATAAACAAAACCTTAAAAAAATAAAACTGAGCAGAAGGCACAGAGAATACCCACATAACTTGTCGCTCTCTCTGCCCTCCCCCCTCCCATTCCTCTGTCATTCACATTTGGCGGCAGAGTGGTGCACCCATTACAGCGGTGGGCCAACACTGATTTAGCATTATTCACTGAAGTTCATCCTTTGCATCAAAGCTCACTTTCTGTGGTATTCACTCGATAGGTTTTGACAAATGCATGATGTCATGGATCACCCATTACAGCATTATACAGAATGGTTTCACCAAAAAGGCCCCATTTCATCTATTCACCCCTCCCCCAACCATTCAAACTTTCACTGTCTCCATAATTTTGCCTTTTCCAGAATGTCATCAGTTGGAATCCTACAGTATGTAGCCTCTTCCAATAGGCTTCTTTCTCTGAGCAATATGCATTTAAGCTTCCTCCACGTCTTTTTCAGTCTTGAGAATTCTAGGTTTTTTGTTTCTTTGTTTTTTGGTTTTGATTTTGTTTTTAAGCACAGAATAATATACTTCATCATATGGTTATGCCACTGTTTGTTTATCCCTTGGCCTGTTGAGGGGCATCTTGGTCGCTTCCAGTTTGGGGGTTTATTTATTTATTTCTATGAACATTCACATGCAACTCTTTGTATGAACGTTAAGTTCTCCACTCATTTGGGTAAATTTACCTAGGGGGACAACTGTTGGATTTTTATGGTAAATGTACATTTAGTTTCGTAAGGAACCATCAAGCTGTTCCAAAGTGGTGGTACCATTTTGTATTCCCACCAGCAATGAATGGGAGTTCCAGTTGCCCCACATCCTTGTCAGCATTTAGGATGGTTGGGATTTGGGATTCGGGCCACTCTAGTAGAAAGATAGTGGTACCTCATGTTAATTTGCAAGTCCCTAAGGACGTAGGATGGTCATCATCTCACCATATGCTTTTTTGCTATCTGCATATCTTCTTCCATGAGGTGTCTGTTCAGATCTTTTGCCTTCTTAACTGGGTTATTTCTTAAGTTTTAAGAGTTTTTTGTGTAGTTTGGTTACACATCCTTGACCAAATACATATTTGTAAATATTTTCTCCCGTCTATGGCTTGTTTTAGTCTCATAAAGCATTCTAATTTTTTAACCATTACATTTGTAAATTGCACTTTAAAGTTCACAAAATTTGTTCGAATGTAGTATCTCATTGCATTCACAAAATACTCCCCGAGAAGTAGATGTTGTAATGCCCACATTAGAGATACGGAAATGAAGAGGTGAGGTAGTTTGATTCTGGTCATATGGAGGTCCAGGGGGAGTAGGGGAAAAGGTCTGCCCCATCTGTGGGGATTTCTGGTTCATCGTGTGTTGGCACTGAGCTCGCTAGGTGTTACAGAGCTGTACAGAATGGCTTCCTCTCCTCCCAACCTGGCTGTTTTCTGTTTGTGCTGGGTTGAAGATTTCTATTGGAGAGGACCTGGTTTTCAGAGGTCCTACATCTGGCCGTCTTCACCCCACATTCTTCACATGGAGGATACCCTCTACCAGTTCGCAGCCTGCATCTTGGGGCGCCTGTAGTCCAGGTCCCCTTGGGGAGCAGCTACTTTGAGACAAGAGATTCCAAAATGTTTTTTTGTTTTTTCTGAAGTCCAAGGTGATTGTCCTAGAGACTGCCTCTCTCCTCTTTGGGCGAACAAGCAAACAGCAACAAACAATACTAGGACAAAAACGTGAAGCCCTCTCTCTTTGGGAACTGCCGGGCTGCATGTTGGCTCAGGGGTGCACACATTGGCTGGGGCACCTGGCCGCCATCTTACTCTACAGTCTCAACTTCCTAGGAGGAGGATACCACACCTGGGGACCCAAGGGCACAGCAGGCAGCCGCATACACTCTTTCAGTGAACTGCTGATGTCATAAAGGAATCTTGATAACTCTGCGTCGTGAACATCATGACGACAACGACGACGACGACGTCATCCCAGTACGGGGACCCATTTGGAGGTCCAGGTCCAGCCTAAGGCCATAGTGGGGCCTCTGAGCTTCTCATCTTTCCTGAGCCTAGAGATTTAAAGTCCCCTTTCTTTTAGTTCTTGCTGAATCAGCTTAAATAGAGACAGCATTAACAATACAAAGAATTTAATGGCGTGGGGAATGCTGTGGGTGATGTCAACAGGAATTGGGCAGTATCTGTGAGGATAATCTGAGAGGAATAATCAGGAGTTGACAACCTTTCTTTCAGAAAGCAAAATTGCCTGGTTCTAGTTGTAGCCGTTGTTAGTTGCTTCTCTGTTCGCAAAAAAAAAAAAAAAAAGTCACAGTAATTTCAATGGAGTTGTTTACACAAGTGGAAAAATCAGGCTCCTTGATAACATGTTTCAGTTGTAGACCCCCTAAATGACAGTCAATGGTCTTCCAGTAAGAGAGAAATTTCCCTGAAACTAAAGAGAAGTTATCTGGAAACAGGTGCCCTTCCTCCTTAAGGTTATTTATGTTCATTGGGCTAATGGTTTTTGTCCAATAATACATTTAAATTGCTTTTCATTTTATAGTCATGCTTCACTATCACATTTCAGAAAGTCACTTCCCTTCCTCTCTGTGCAGCCGGCAATTTCCTCAAGTAGGCGATGACAGCATTGTCCTTTCGAAGTCATTTGAAATAGACCCGATCTCATCCATCTCAGGAGAATATTCTCCGGCTGATAATCATAGCCAAGTGGAAAGTGCAAATGAACTCGGGCCGTCTGCTGGCTCCGTCCTCTCTCGGGTTCCGTGCAGGCCTCGTTGGGGGCGGTGGTGCGCCTATCCGATCTGGGAAGGAGCCAGACATTCTGTCTCCGACAGTACGTGAGAAGTAGGTCCCCAACTCGGGTTTAGGAAGTGCAGGGAGGTTACAGACGATTTATAAACTGATGATTTATACTCTGCGTTTCACGCACCTGGCATGGATGTCAGAGAAAAAATGGACCCTTAGAAATGAACGTAATTAGGTTTATACAACATTTGTTGCAGATTGCTCCATGAAACGGGCAGCTCCTGGGCCACTGGGAAAATTAGTCCTTTCAAAACTGGAGAATGTGGATCAGGCTGTGTCGTGAATGTGAAGCACATATAATTCTATTTAAATGCGTTGGGCGTAAGTGCCTCATAAGTGCCATAAAAATACTAGCTTTATTTTTAAACACAGGTAAAGAGGGGAGGAGGAGAAGACCCCGTTAGCTTTTATTTTGTGTCCCGGAGTCACGGGAATGCCTTGTTTACATGTGCTGGGGGGCAAGGGCAGGTGACGCCAAGTTGGGCCACTGTGGCATGAAGATTATTTTGAGTTAAAAAGCAATCATCGGGGCGCCTGGGGGGCTCAGTCGGTTAAGCGTCTGGCTCTTGATTTCAACTCAGGTTGTGATCTCAGGGTCACGAGATGGAGCCCGGAGTGGGGCTCTGTGCTCAGCGGGGAGTCGGCCTGAGATTCTCTCCCTCTCTTTCCTTCTGCCCCTCCCCGTGCCCCACCCATGCGCGCATGTGCACGCTCTCCAATAATAATGATAATAATGATAATAAAACTATTTTTAAAAAAGGCAGTCAAAACCCAGATTTAGGAAAGGCTCCTTACCTTCCCCCTCTCAAATGCCTAAAAAGCATTTCTAAAAGACCTGCTCCAGGAAGAGAGCTATGACCATAGATACCTACGCCAGGATACAAACTGGGTGCAGCAAACCGGGAGGAACCTGGCAAGGCCTGTTCCACCCGAGTCCTCCGGGTCCTATTGTTTTCGAGTGGCCCAGCAAATAGGTGTTTACCAAACATTGGCTCTTTTTCAGCTTCCCGTGAATTGCTTTCCTTTCCTCTGAAGTCCCAGACGCCTCCCTGCTTCTCCTTAGTTCAAGATGACATCTAGACCCTACTTCGCCTGTCTTCGGATATTTCCGTCTCTGCGTGGATTCCCCAAATGTCCACTATTAAATTTGATTTTCTGCTGTTAAATCTGTCTCATGTTGATTTGATTCCCAGTCCAGCCAGGAAGGGGACAGGACGTTCTTGCTCCCCAGCACATGATGTGGATCACTCTTCTGCCTAATTTTCAAACTGAGAACCATGCATGTGTATGGTCAGTTCTGAAGGGAAAGGTTTCAAGCCAAGAGGAGGTTAAGGTTCCAGTTCAAAAGTTTTAACCTTAATGTAAAATGGACTAGGAGGCAAAGGGACCAGGAAGGGTGAATCATGTTGCTAATCTGTAGCAGGTGAGTCTAGAAACCTCATCTCGGGTTCGAGACTTGGAGGATTGTCCCGGCAGCCAGCACTGCTCAGCAGGGAAAGGAGATCCGTGGGGGGGGAAGCAGTTCCCTGCTCCACGACTGGGGCGTCTTCCAGGGTCCCACCCGCTGTGCCGTCTTGCCACTTGGTTGGCTCTGCCTTGTCTTTGACTGTTAGCGAAAGCCTGCTCTTCCCCAGGAAATAGTAATTCAGTGGCTAATTTACGACTCCGTTCCCTTGTGCTACCAATTCTGATGCCGCTCACTGCAGTAGGCTCCAACGTTGGGACAGACTCTATCTAAAATAGATCTTGGGCTGCGGAGCAGGTGGTGGTGGCGGCAGGCTAGAATGTCACCCAAAGGCAACTCGGAAGAGAAAAGTGCACACCCGGACCAGAAAACCATTTGTTTCTTAAAAGAAGGCATATGGAATATTGGATGTGTGGGTAGGAGTGAGAGAGGAACCCAAAAAAAGTAATTCACATGGATAAAATGTTCATACATAAAAGAAAAGATGTTGGTCTGATTCGAGCTTGCACGGTGTCCTAGGGAGGACAGTGGCATGCCTCACCGTGGACCCTCTGCATTCCCCTCCGGATTTCCGGTGCCCTATCGGCTGGGTTCGTGCAGGTGAAGACGGTCATCGTTCTTTTGGCTTCAGCCAGGTTCTCAGCACGAGTAGGTCCTTAGGAAATGTTGCTCCATAGTAACTCACTCACGGAAAGTCAGATCTTGGGAAAGTGGGGAGAAGACCAGTGAAGCCTTTTGGCAACAGCGATCTCATTGACAGTCTTCAGGGGGCCACAGACAGATGCCTGATGAACTCCAAATTAAACTCTTGAAATTTCCAAAACTTTTCTGAATTCATGCATAAATTACACTGCAGTTTGCAGACCTAAGAGAGATCATCTTGCTTTTTAAAGCAGATACTTTCGGAGTGGAAAGAATTCCTTTAACTATCAATCCCTAAAAAGGGGACGGGGGTTGATTTGGCCATACTGAGATGAATATTTAGTTTAAAAAGTAGATCCACCGCCTTCAGCAAAGTACTCCCAAAGGGGAAGTAATCCTGAAGTCCGAGATAAGAATAGGTACTTCCTATATAGTAAAGTCCTTTTTATTTTTTATTTTAAGATTTTATTTTAAACATTTTTTGTATTTATTTGAGAGAGAGAGAGAGAAGGCTCAAGTGGGTGAGGGGCAGAGGAAGAAGCAGACTCCCCGCTGAGCAGGGAGCCCTCCTCAGGGCTCCATCCCAGGACCCCAGGATCATGACTTGAGTCGAAGGAAAAGTCTTCACCGACTGAGCCACCCAGGTGTCCCAGTAAAGTCCTTTTTAATGACTGAGGATTAGCAAATGAAGTCTCACATGCACCATTCAGACCCCAATTGAAACAGTGGCAACACATCAAAAACTAGAATCTTTCACATCAGTTCTTTCTTCCTCCAGGAATCCTCTTGGAGCAAAGGAGTTTGAGTCATTCGCCCAGTCATGAAACCCTCAAACATGCTCCGTGGAGAAGAAAGAAAGGGACGCCTAATACAGCTGTGTGTGAAGGGTGCAAGAGCAGGGAGGTGTGCCATTGCTGAAGAAAAATGCAACGACGGGAAAATTTTCACCCCAGCAATATGCAAGACCTGGGACTAAGGTTGAGGAATGGCTATAGCCAAGGGAGAAGGAAAAGAAAGTCAGGGAATCACACTCTCTGGCTATCAGACTTACCTCTAACTCTTCAGGCCACATGCTGGAACCGTGCTGCTTGACCTTACCATTTCAAACATTCCTAGGCTGTGCCAAGGCTGAGCTGATGTGTTAATTGTGCAGGGGTCCCGGAGTCAGCGCAGCTGGGATGTTCATGCCCCAGCACACACCTGAAGGAAACACACTGCATCGTGGGTCTCCCCCAAACACTGTTGTCTCATTCTGGTCGTTCTCTGAGATCTGTGGCCTTGGCTTAGCAGCAATTTTTGTGCCAAGATCTCTTCTGTGAGAAAGGACTTTCAGAAAATAAAAATTTTAAAGTAGAACAGTAACACATTCCCATTTTTTTCCCTTAAAGTCTTCAAAATGCAGATTATCAAGTTTCCCATGAGTTTCTGTGTCGCTTCTTCCCAACAGCCTTTGATTTTTATGCCCAACCTCGTCTGTACTGCATTTCAATTAAAGAATGATGCAGATTGGGGCACCTGGGTGGCTCAGTGGTGAAGCCTCTGCCTTCGGCTCAGGTCATGATCTCAGAGTCCTGGGATCGAGCCCCGCATCGGGCTCTCTGCTCAGCAGGAAGCCTGCTTCCTCGTTTCTCTCTGCCTGTCTCTTTGCCAACTTATGATCTCTGTCAATTAAATAAATAAACAAACAAACAAACAAATAAATAAATAAAGATGCAGATTTCTAAACCCACTAGGCTGCCCACCCCCAACCCGCTAGAATATACACCTCCAAAAACGGTCTCCTTGGGACTTAGCCCGTATCCAAGAGTAGCCATGCACCGCAGCTCTGCTGAACGATTAGACTGTTATAGGACCAGGACAGAATTTAATAGACATGAGGTGTGGGTAACAGAGAACTCTTCTGGAGTCAAAGCAAGGAAGCTGAAATAATTTTCATGGGGTCTGAACAGGGAAATGGAACAGAGCACTGTTTTTAAGCAATTTTATTCTAACAATACAGTTTTGATTTTGATTGATACACAGTAACAGTTTTAACGCTGGCTAGCATCAGTGTGTTAAATACCTCATATTCTAATTACAAAAAGGGTTTAGATTTTCAAGGACTTCTGCAGAATATCGGTCTTTTATTTCTAATATAGTTATCAATACCTAAACTAAGATATAGTATGGGAGAAGTGAAATTTTAAAATTCTCAAATGCCATCTGAATTTCTCCACTATTTATCTCAAGGATCATATATCTTGGAGGAAAAATAATTTCAAATTGTTATCAATACTGCTTTCCTATTAAGTATATTTCAAATACAAGCTTCAAATTAGATGGCAAAATTACCTATTTTTGCATCTACTGAGCATATTTCTGTTTGTATGTATCTTTTCAATACTTTCCTGCTTGTTTCTGGAAGATATGAATTGTAGTATCTATTCAATTTGCCTTTCTTAAGCACCACAGGTGTGACGCCAAATAGTAGAAAAGATCAGGAAAACGTAATCATTATACTTGAGCGTGTTTCTTGGAAATCTTTTTGGGCTGGCTTTAAAACCATTTTGGCTTTTAGACATCGAACTTGAAAGATCTATTCATATGAACTTTTCTTCCCTTGTCCCCTTTCATCCTCCATCATTCTCAGGAATGTTTCAATCCTTGCATCTTTCTTTTCTGACTCTGCAATATACAACCTTAAGAAAAAATGACCTTTTAGAAAGCTCCCTAGGGTGAGGGATCTCCAAGTGGGGTGAGACTTAAAGTAGGAATTATCATTTTCTCTCTCCCAGGAGGGGTTTCACTTTATGCTTTAATTTCTGGCCTGTCGACCCAGGAGTTCAGATTTCTTTAATCTTTGGCCACCTGCCTTTCAGAGCTCACCTAAAATTTTCCCTCTACTGCTCCCCTACAACCGACATCACTCTTGCGAATCTGGAAGAGGAAAGCCCAAATGGGACCGGGATTGGAGGTTAACGTGTAGAGGACATAAAAGTTCCTGAAAAATTAACATAAAATTATTAAAATTTTAGCCCTTGGGCCTTTTTAGAAATTGTCTGGAAAAAAAAAAAGACCATAGGAAGCAAGACCAAAAATAAATCATTTAGACATGCCAAGAAAAGGGTCTGTCTGATGATCTCTTTGGAAACCTGTGGATCAAGAAAGGTAAATATAGAGATATCCAATGTGAACAGCGTAACCTGTTCCAAAGGTTACATAACCTAATTCCAAATAATCTTCACTCCAGCACAACTCTTCTCATGGCTCACAGATTCCTTTTGCTTTGGGCAGGAAACAAACATATTTTTGGAATCATGAGGGGGCGATATTAAAAAAAGAAAATTTGCGCATACCAAAATATTTGTTTTTAAAGGCTATATCTGAAGTATTTATACACGAAATCACACTTCTGGGATATGCAGAGCTAGGGTTGGGAGGTGACATGAAGGAAAATGGATGAAACACAAACGAAACTGGAATTGAGAAAATGCTGGTATTCGTTGGAGCTGGTCCAGGGAGTTCAATATGCTGCTAGCCTCTTACTTTTGCATATATTCGAAAATTCCCATCCTTTCACAAAAGGTGAAAAGGTTTCTGAAAAATGATTAATAATTCTGTGTTTTCAGCATGTACAGAATGGAGTCGGCGCTTTTCGTTTTAGCTCACTTATTGATAACCACTTTAATTTTCTTTGCAAGAGACTTTATGGTCTACCCCAAAGGACCGGCATACCGTAGAATCCATGCAGACCTATCGAACCACACCTAGGTATAACCCGTCATCTTTTGTCCTAGTAGAATTTACATTCTTTGGTATGGAGCTCCCATTCCCACCACAAGACATTTTATTCTCAGTAATTCAAAAAAGTGTGCAGAGAATTCAAAATGTAATTAATTCCCCAGGCAGACTAATTTTATGGGAAAATTCTATAGCGCTACATATACAAGTGTGAGTTACCTACGCAAAGGTAACATGTTCCAAGTTTTCTATACCATAGCATCTCCTGACAGAGCTTCCTCCTAATGCATCAGGCCCTCAAAAGTTTATCTGAAAAAGGGAGCTAGCTCTATCTAGGGGTCTCTTTTGACTACAGTTAAACATATCAACCTTCGAGTTGGAATAAAAATGAGAAAGTCAACGATTATCATTGAAGGGACATTTCCCTTACAGGCCCTAGGCCGACATTTTCATATGTATTTCCTTTTCATCTTAGCAGAAGTGTGAGGTGGCATCATCATGACCATCATTTAGTAAATGAAGTGGAGTTCAGGGAGGTTGAAAATCAATAATACATGGGTGGAACCAGACTTTGAAGCAAGTCTGTCTGAACGCAAAGCCTGTGATATCATACTATATCATTATATCTACATCAAAATATCATTATATTATATACATTATATATTCAGGCGATCGTATTCGGCAAAACTGAGCTCTGAATTTATACTCTAGGTTATAGTTTCCATTACAGTTCGGGGAAATTTGGTATCTTCAGAATGGCACACTTTTGCCAGGAGGCTCTCATCCTAAGTAGCAGAATGAAGCCTATCTTCTTTCTTCTATCAGGCTGACTTCTACTCCACCCACTACGGAAAAGCCACACAGGCTGCTCAAACACAGGGAGTATCAGGCAAACAGTTTGGGGGAAGACCAGCATTTGACATTCTGAAATCGCTGAAGTATCTTTTGATAGAGTATTTCCCCTACTGTTTTTAGTAGATGGGGTCTACTGAAGGCACCAACTCTCTGGCCAGGAGTGTGGATGTAAAGAAATGTATTTGAATAATCTCTTTAAAATATTTCAAATTTTTATTAAATATTTTTATTCAGTTTTAAGATCACAGTTAAAGTACTTTAGCATGTTATACACATGACTTACATGTGCAATTTTTAGAAATATCAAATTAAGTATAAGATTTTGAAGAAAGAAATTATATAAATGTGTATATTGACTTTTACTACACATACATCTAAGAAAGCAATAATTCTGTTGTACCATTAAGTGGAAATCATTTATTACATGGCATGTTTACACCAACTCTAAAGAGAACCAAGCCAATTTCTGAAAGCAAAAAAATGAGCGATTCAGTCATGCTGAAACTGTCAACAGACTTAAGACCCGGTGGTCAAATGAAGCTATGGTTAATTTATGACATGTAAGTAAGCAATTCAAACCTATGAGAAAAGTTCATAATCTGGTACATGGAATCTCAGGTGGTTTTTATTCTTTTTTTTTGGACAAATTCCTGAGAGCAAGAGACTTGTTTAGTGCGAAGGAAATGAGAAGAACGTTGCTGAGCATGTGCTGAGCTCTAGGTCACAAACCCGCCCACCCCTAGTTCTGCTGCTCTCACAGCCGAGGCACTAACGTGAGGCGTCAGGGGACACGAGCCAGCCCCCAGGGGCTGCGAAGGGACAGCAGTGTTAGTTTGCGAAACCCACGTGCCTCTGTGATTCAGGTTAGAGCCTGTGAGGTATGATTTGCGGTGCAGGTGGGAGGGTTTGGAGACATCGAATTAGGTTCTTGTTACTCGGTAACCGGTTCTGGCCCACGGTGTCGGGCGATCTTTGGGAGGAGTAGTAATTCTCACGATAACTGGTTCTGTGCACGAAAACCGATTTGAGGGCAGGATCAGTTTTGACCACGGACTGCAACAAGGACACAGTGACCATGGAACTTAATACAAGGTTTCCTCTTTCAATTTGTTAGCATCAATCCTACCATCACAAATAAAATTTGGCCAGGAGAGGAAACTCTTTTGGGTGTGAAGAAAACATATACTTCCATTCTTTAAGGAAAGCATAGCACAAACAGATGGAGTTGTGTCAGGGGAGTCAAGCAGATTTGTCTTGTTATTCACTACTTTGTCACTACTTTCATCTGAGATGTAAAGAAAATGATGTCCCCAGTGAAAAGGACAAGGTGATTTAATATGGACTATAATAAACTTAGCTATCACTTCCACACTAAAGCAAAGCAGTCCATCAAACCCTGAATACTTCACCAGACATATCTGGCAAGATAAACTGAACAACTGTTTCTTATTATAAGTGCGATGTTAGTCAACCTAAATAAGATAATTAAAAAAAAAAAAAAATCCCAAAACTCAAATAAAAACAAAATCCAAATCTAGTTCTTTGGGAATGCTTGTATAAATAAAAGCAACAGCTAATTAACAATTAGTACACTCTTTGTAAGGTGCAAAACAAGGTCCTATCTGGGGAAAGCTAAAATTTAATTTCCGCCTAGCAGTCACTCTGAATACTTGATAGGTCAGATGTAGGAACAACATTGGCTTCTACTGCCCGTTTTCAGCAATACATTGTTCTCTCTGGAGAAGGCGGTCTGGGGAGTCACAACACTGCAGTGGGAAACAGTGGCACTGAAGGGAGGAGCAAGAAAGGACAAAGCTCTCAAACAGGACTTCCCGAAAGGAACTTCTAAAGCCGAGGTAGCCCGTTAGGGTTGGCCTCACGCGGGGGCTCTAGGGAGCGGTGCATCAAAGGCGGGTCTCCTCAACAGCATCGAGGACACCCTGACTCTCCCTTTACAGAGGGGGCGGTTCCAGGCCTTGCAGGACTTCCTTCCTTCTCCCCAGCGAGGCGGCGGTGCTTCCCCTCCGCCCGTGTGGCCGCGGCCGCCGGTCTCCAGAACGCTTGGGATGCATACAGTAGTTGAGCAGGCGGCGCGGTCCCACTGCCGGACGTTAATGCCAAACGCCACACTTGGAACAGAGTTACCGGATACCCTCCTTCCCTCCCCCCACCTCCACACCATAGGAGCCCCACATGTCATTCAGTTTCCGGCTCACGCCTGGTTCTGTATCAACTTAGAATTTGCTTGAGATTTTACAGAGGTGCAAACTTTTCCATACGATGAGCCAAAGACTGCAGAGTGCAAACAAAATTTTCTAGCACTGAGGCAGAGTAGCATCTGACTGGATAAGAAAGTGGTGGGGAATAAACATGTCAGAATATAAATAACCAGACCAGTTCAGATGCTCCTTTTTGTTCAGAGTGTTCCATCACTTTTTTTTTCCCCCTCCAGCAGTTTAATGGCCAGAACTATAATCAGGGATAATGTGGGAATGATTTCAGCACGACTTTGAGCTGGCATTGGTAGAAAGCTCATCTGACAGAACTCAATGAAGACAGTTCTGGTATTTGGGGGGGAAAGACTGTCAGAATCACAACAGTATGATTTATCCTTATAAAAGGGCTTTGATGAATTACATTTTGATCTAAAATCTGGGAACTAACCTAATTTGGGGATAAGAATCTGTATCATCAATGTGGCTTGTGGGACATTTTTCCTTTTCCTGATCTCATTACAGTTACCCAAACAAATAAAAACTTCAGAAGGATGTCTTACAGTATTTTTTTCTTCCACTCAGCTTTGTAGAGCTGCAGCTTCAGTTACTATAATATACTCTACACACTTCAAAATTACATAGGAAAATACCCAGAATAACTAAATAAATAAAAGGCTAAAGAAAACTGGAACAGTACTGCGTCTCCATCTGAGACGAAATCATCCACTTCGGCATCACAGAGAAGGGCTAGGACAATTTTTTTCAAAAGATTTATATACAGGTTTGAATCCAGAAATTAAGGTTAAAAGCATAAATATCGATAATTTCAACTAGATTCAGAATGGTTTTTTCAGAAAGATATGATACAACAATTTAGAATAAAACAAAGCAGAAAAGCATCATATTTTGGTTTGCTTGAGATATACATAAGGTGCAACAACTTTTTCTCTTGAGGATGCTTGTGGGACAAATGTTAGTGTCGATGTTGTTTGCTGGCAGATTAAGGTACACACCATAGCAATATGATTTTCCAAAATATAAAAGAATGAAAGAAATGAAATGAAAATGATAGATGGGTGGGGGCACTACAGGTTGGTCTGAAATATTTGTGCTAACAAATGTTGTTACCTGAAAATACCAACACCCCTCTCCAGCGGATTCAGGGCATGAGAAAAGCACTATTGTTGAAATCAAGACTTCACTCAGAGAAACAACAAGGCGAGTGTCTAAAGGACTATAAAGCTTTGCAGGATTTCTGCTACTCTCAGTGCCTAACCGCTTAAAAATTAAGCATTTCTACAAAAAGTTTTTTTTTTTTTAAAGTATCTGAAAACAGTCATATCCAGTAGATTGCCCTCCCACCCCGCCCCTGCCTAAGGGAAAAGCCACTGAGGTTTAGGAAAAGCAGATCAAGTAAGATATTAATCACATAGAAAAAAGTAATCTTTTGTTTTGCTTTTTAAAAAAGGTCCCATGAATATACAGCAATCTCTTAAGGAAATCTAGTGAAATGTCATTGGAGGACTGAAGGAGGGTGCTCTGGCAAAAATAGATCTATTCTAACGTGTTCTATAGAATAACAAGTTAGTACCATTGTCAAGGTGCATGTTCTGCACCAAACAATTTTTGTTGTTGGTTTCTTTTTTTTTTTTTTTTGGATTTTTAGCTAATTATAATTTTTAAATCACTGCTAGCAAGTGGTCCAAAAACTCCAACAGCCACCAACACTGGGACCCAGCAATTTTCAAACATTCACTTTGTGTTCTGAAGTTTAGAAAATATTAATAAAACAGCATCATCGTAAAAATATTATGCTAAAATCTGGGGCTGCTCACCTGATTTATTTCTATGTGAATGGGGTTAAGCTTTAACTTCTGACTAACCTAGCTTACTAATTCCTTCTTCCTCCATGCCCACAATGATTACGCATTTTTGAGGACACCGTTCCAATGCTCTGCTGCCCTCTTTACCTGCTTTGAAGAAAAAAAAAACCAAACAAATCCCTATATTCTTTTTCAATTCTGTTAGTATGTTGTACATATTTTCCAGCACCGAAACTGAACTAATATCTACAACTATGAAAAGCTAAAACCTAGTCGGTACTAATAGAGTCATTTTTTTGTATGGCTATTAGGTCAAATTACGATTAGAAAAAAAAAAGTCATCATTACAATTGAGTCAAGTATAAATAAGAAAGCTAGATAAAACCTTGTAAACTGTCACCTTG
Source organism: Nasua narica (assembly GCA_028533885.1). Classification (NCBI taxonomy): domain Eukaryota; kingdom Metazoa; phylum Chordata; class Mammalia; order Carnivora; family Procyonidae; genus Nasua; species Nasua narica. The sequence goes on from CM052799.1 coordinate 147,535,510, forward strand.
TAGAGATCTAATTCAAAAGCTTCAAACTCGAACTAACGCTATCAAAATTCCGCCAGTTTGAAAACCAATAAAAATTATTGCTGGAATCCAATCATTAAAATTTGGTAGTTTGTGCTGCAATGCAAGAGTGGGGATACACTTTGTGCTATGGAACAAATACCCTGTAAAATCAGTAGCCTATGACTAATTCTGATTTATCACTTTGCATGTGTTGCTAGGAAACGAGACACTGTGAATGTCAGGTGGTTAAGTCAATATGTCGAATGTTCTAATAAGCCAGGTAATCCGCTTGGCACCGGCATACGTACAGTTGGGTTTATGTTCAAAAGCAACAGAACACAAAAAGGAAACAAACTTGCAGGTGGCTCCATGACTAAGACTCCAACCCTGATCAGGCATACCTCCCTCGTCATTTACTCCGTACCTCCTTCACAACACACGACTCAAAATGGCTCTAGAACCCCGCCACGGCAATCAGCCTGTGCATAGCAGTTGCTACCCGTCCGGTCTGTCTGGGATGCATGGAAAAGGTCTGTAGCTCAAAGTCCACATGAAGTGAGTGTCTTCAATGTGTTCAGAATAGTGAAGGAATACTAAGGTCACTTCTGAATAATATTTTTCTTTTTTTGTTTGTCTGAACGATCTGTTGGTCACTTAGACCCCTGGGTAAAAATAAAAGAATCCTCAAGGCATGAAAACATCGGTAATCTGTAATCTGCAGGACTCTTCCCCTGTCTGGGAAAATATTTGCCACAATGTGCCCCAAGCAAATGCTTCTTGGTCACTCAAGGCTAAGGAAAAAATTCAGCTTGTAAGAATTCTAATTTTCACTCTCTTTTTCTTTTTTCTTGTTTTGCCAGCCAACTACCACTCTGGTGGCAAATATAAAAGTGCAGAATATATGGACCACGAGGCCGAGCATACACCGCTAACAATGGTACATCTGCCTGCCCGCGCTGCTTGGGGGTCTCTGGAGCAGGCTTTTTAATATTATTCTACAATATAAATGTAGGTATAACCTATTATATAAACCATCTTAGAACTTAAATCTCCATGTACAAAAAAGACTAAGAATATCTAATAATAACTAGTGCAGTGCGTCAGTTTTTGTTTTTTTTTGTTTGTTTTGTTTTGTTTTTTGTTTTTGTTTTGAAAGAATAACTAGGTAATATACGAAACTAGTTTCACACTCTCTGGTTGGTAAAAGAGATGCTGGATGAGCTACAGTAAAGGCAGCCTTTTACCAAGTTACCACCTATTACCGTCAAAAGCCTTCAATAGAAAGCAAAGCTCCAGGATCATTCCGTTTCTGCTCCTTACAACACAGATAACATCACCCTCAAAGACTCTGGGTTCCAAAAGAACACACACTGGCCCAGGATGCTAACTTCCACTGCAAGTGAATCTGGGCCGTGCAGGGCAACGAGCACTTGTTTGCAGTCTGTATTTCCCACCACACGGACTCACTAGCATCCCTCGGTAAAGACAAGGCTAGGGTAGTAGGTAAAGCACAATGTTTTACAATTAAAGGGCGCTTCACTGGTCAGCGCAGGAAATAAGTACAGGAGCCTGTGGCATTTCTTTTGGCTGTCCATCATGGGTGAGCGGAGTTGACCTCTGACCTCTGCAAAACAAGAAGGACAAAAGAAGTCACCCACTGAGAATACGTTATCGGAAAGAGGAGAGGATGATGAGTAACTGGTAAGAGCTTTCCAGTATCATTTAATCCCCAAGGCTGACTTGTTACTTATGCTATTTAATTAAAATGACCCAGGTGACTTGGGCCAAATCAACATATGCGGAGAGAGAACTCCAGAGAGAACCAGACAATTCATAGAAATACCCATCATTTGGATTGGAACTACCCCAGACAGAGCTGATTTTTCATTCAGCTTTTGGTAAATGAGTAGAAAAAAATTTATTTGGTGGTTATAAGGAAACCCTTTAATTTCTTGGTAATTTCTATAGAGCTTCTCATTCTATAAAGATAAGACGGGGCACCTCCCTCACACTTCCCAACAGGCGCACCAAAGACCAGACACTGTCCACTCCTGGCTCTGGCCTACAGCGGTCTGCACAGTACTAGGCTGGAAATCGTTGATGGAGCAGCCAGGCCTCTGGTGGCTTGACCTTTTCAACACAGTATCTTCTTCAGATTATGCAGAACAGAAGGAGCTATTTAAAAATTCAAAATGTATCTTTTTCATCACTGGATCCAAGTTTCTTTCTCTTGATGCACACACACACAAATAGTGTAGATAAATTACAACATTTGGGGATTTGAGAATCCAATAATCTCTTAGCCTAACATATCAGGATTTTAGAAAAACAAAACATGTGTTACAATCAAACCTCTGGATTAATCTGTTCATTCATGTGGGGATGCTGTAAGCACCAACTGTTCACTACGTTCAACTCTTTTGTTCAAGAAAGATGAAATTAAAATGCTGGGTTTTTTTTTTTTAACCTTTAAGACTGAATCTGTGACAATATTACAACAGCTATAAGAATTGTAGTAAGTAGTGAAAAAGGAAATGTAGGAAGAAAAAAGAAAAGTGAAAGATGGAGGAGTACAGTATCCAAACAAAAAAGCAGCAGGGACAGAGAGAAATTGGGGTGGAAGCCCAGTGGAGTCAAAGGAAAGAGCAAAGGAGGGGAACCTGACGTGGCTCCAGCTAACTGATGGGGGAAGTGGCGGTGATGTCATGACGACCTCGGATGAGACAGATGCTTACTCAAGCAGCAAGCTTGCTGGAGCAAAGGCAAAAACCTTGGAGTTCCAAGACCTTAGTGCAAAGCTAAACTCAGCTTGGCTGTGCGTTTTTGGCAAGTTAATTGTCTGCAACATCGTTAAAAAGGGATCAAAAAGACCTACCTGGCAGGGCTGATTTTAGGACTAAATTTAATGGCTTTCCCTTATGAAACCCCTAGTAAATAAATGGGCTCTCAACAAAGGTTTATTCCAACTTCCTATTTCCTGCATCTTGCAAAACAGCCTCTCTGTGTTGGGTTTCTGAACTTAAAGATTTCTCATGACAAGAATGCAGGTAATACATTTCTTTTTTTTTTTTTAAGATTTTATTTATTTGACATAGAGAGAGAGATCACAAGTAGGCAGAAAGGCAGGTGGAGAGAGAGAGGGGGAAGCAGGCTCCCTGCTGAGCAGAGAGCCCAATGTGGGGCTCGATCCCAGGACCCTGAGATCATGACCTGAGCCGAAGGCAGAGGCTTTAACCCACTGAGCTATCCAGGCGCCCCAAGAATGCAGGTAATACATTTCTACCCCTAACTCTGTTGATTACCCTCTAAATTATGAACCTGGGTGATGCCTAAGCAGTCATCAATTGGTGGGCAGCCCAGGTAAAATTACACGAAGCCTACAGGTAGAGGGCAGGCTGGTAGCTCTGCCTTAACAGGTAAGGGCTAGAGGTGCCCTTTGACAGACGAACGGACGTAGAACCTGTGGTCCATATACACAATGGAATATTACTCAGCCATTGGAAAGGATGACTACCCATCATTTGCATCAACATGGATGGGACTGGAGGAGATTATGTTAAGTGAAATAAGCCAAGCAAAGAAAGTCAATTATCAGATGGTTTCACTTACTTGTGGAGCATAAGGAAAAACATGGAGGACATTAGGAGAAGGAAAGGAAAAATGAAGGGGAGATGAAACATAGGATACAATGGACTCCAGGAAACAAACTAAGGGTTTTAGAGGGGAGGGGAGTGAGGGGATGGGTGAACCCGGTGGTGGGTATTAAGAAGGGCACAGACTGCATGGAGCACTGGGTGCTATACACAAACAATGAATCACGGAACACTACATCAAAAACTAATGATGTACAGTATGATGTCATAACATAATAAAAATTTAAAAAATAATAAAAATAAAAAAATAAAAAGAAACGGGTAAGGGTTAAAATTACAACTAAGATTCTTCAAGGGGATCTGTTTCTCTAGAAATTAAGAACACTAACCATTTGTGTGGCTGATAGTTAAGATTCTAGTTTGCAATACTGTTCTTTCCAATGGGAGGTTTTAAAGCCAAGAACCTTTGCTCACATCGTTTTCTCTATGCCGGCTGGTGAGCTTAGGTGGGCACACTTCAAGAACACATCATTTACTCATCTACCCATCCATTTGTTCATTCATCCACTGGTGTACCAAGAGCTAAGGAAGCTAGGGACAGGAGGATTAAAACCAGTGCTGTGCTTTCAAAATACACCAGGAAGAGACAGATGTGTCAATGAATAATTACAACCCAGTGCGGCAGCTGGGCTGGGAGCGTATGCACAGAGAGCGCAGAGACTTCGGGAGGAAGACGGAAGGAAGACGGCAGGACTAGAGATGGAAGGAGGGGCAGTTCCCCCAAGAGGGGGCTGCGCAAAGCCCAGAACCTGGCTTCGCTAGGTGGCAGCAAGTGATGCTATGCGATGGCAGGGTGTCGAGGATGGGGCGGTGGAGATGAAGAGAGGCAAGGTCCCCTGAGGCTCCCTGCCGTCGCAAGCCGCCTATCCTGGGAGGCTGCTTATCAGATCCAGGGTGGACCACAGTCATGCTCAGCAGGCAGCAGCCAGGGGGGCTGTGTGATAGACTTCTCCGAGCCCTGAATTATGATCCCCTCTGACTTCTTACATTGCCTCTTATTTCCAAAATTTATGGGGCATTTAGGAACATGCAGGCATAGAGTCTGTCCTCTGTATGTGACTGTAAAACCCCATGAGTGGAGAACTGTCTGTGTTCCCTCCTTCGGAGACGTGAGCAGAGTTTAACGATGTCTGTCTGCATCTACTTGCTATTAGGCACCTGCAGTATACACGTGGAAAGGAACTTGACTTCTCGGAACTATCTAGGGGCGATTTGTGAAAAAGCTCTAGAACTGTAATACTACAGATAAAGAGCAAGAAGCGAACAAAGCTTACGTCAGGGCCTCCTAAACATGGATGTGGAAGAGGAGAGTGAAGCCCAACGGTGGGTGCGGAAGTTGTGCTAGATCTAAAACTCTCGTGGTGAAGACTCAAATTCTGGGAAGGTAGCTCATCTGCGGGTAACCCACCTCGAATGAAAGTATGAAATACCCGAATTTACAAATGGCTTTTTTGCCTTCCCAAAGACTCAAAGGGTCTATTAAATAGCAGAATACCCAATTACATGCTCAGAACTTAATATACTTTCTGTGAGGTTTTCCTGAGTTCAAAAGGCCTTCAGACCCAACATCCCATATGATCTTTACAATTCTGGGATTCTTGAGGGATATTATTGTGCTCACTGGAAGATGAGGAGACCAAGGCCGAGAGAAATAAATGACTTTTTAGCAAACAGACAAAGACAAATGCAGGCCTCCTGCCCTCCAGGATGTGGATGACAGGACGCTTCTTCCTGACCACCATTTCCTTCTAGTAGCATGACCACCGCCACGAGCACTGTCCCCGAGGGGGCGTTTCCCGTGCACCCATGCTGGGCAAGAGCTCATCCCATGGAACACCTCTGGGAAAGGAGTGCCACCACACCCACTTCACAGAAGAGCAACTGGAGGCTAGAGAGGTCAATGATCCATCTTGCTCACGACCTTGCAGTGTGCAGATGGGGGATGCAGGGCTCAAAGCCAGATCTGCGGCCTGACCTCGAAGCTCTCATCTAATGAGTAGATAATGCTGCTTCTCTGCTCTTCCAGGGCTCTTGCAGAAATGAAGTGTAGCCACAGAACAACAAGAGTCAAAACGTGATACCTGGCTGACCGTCTTCCTGTATTTTCCCACACTGCTAATTAGGACGTGACTTGCTCTTGAACCCAGTCTTGTGAACTGCAACGCATTGTGAAAAATACCACACATCGCGTCGGGAGGTAAGCCTCGGCTTCCAGGTCGCTCTCCCTATCCCTGTTCTGCATGAGGGGGTCGGGCTGCCCAGGACCCCCGACATCCTGGCGGCGCACACTGCTCACCTGTGCACATTTTCCATGGCGGCCACTTCGGCCAGCGCGGCGAGACTGAAGAACGCAGACACGGCTGGCATCTCTGGAGTGCTGCTCCGCGTCTCCGCGGCCTCGGGGTTGTGGGAGCCTTCGTCAGGGCAGCCTGTCTCGGTCACTTTCGGGAGACTCCTCTGCACGTGTTCCTTTGGTTTGTCATCTGTAACGGAAGGGAAATTCATCACAAGAGGATCACTATGTCCTCTCCAGAGAAGGGACACAGAGAAAACTCTTTGCCAGACAATTTGTTCACTTCTGTCATCCATCGAATACCAAGGCTTTTACGGATTCTCTTCTCCCCTGGTGATAAAACTCTCTTATCAAGCTCAATTCCAACTATGGACAGTGTTATGCCCTGATACTAAGTGGAAGAGAAGCTGTTTTTTATCCAAGGTCAAAGAATAGGTCAGCCTTAGAGTAAGAGGGGAAAAAATAGGCTTTGACCAAAATAAAACTGCTGCGACTTCTGCAAAGGGACCTGTGGATGCTCCAGAAGGCCCCTAAAAACCCGACCGAGCAGACATTTCTGATAAAGCCGTAGGATGCCCAGCTGTGGCAACTTGGATATTCGGTTTGCTGCGACGCCAACATTCAGGATGGCCTAAACTAATCCCAATGAGGTCAATCAATCCCAGGGAGATCCCAAGCTGTTATTCTTGTTCTGAAGACTTACTGGAAGGAAGGCGAAGGGCCCTCTGGTATTTACAAAGAGGTGCTAAAATGCTCTGAAAATGTACTGTTGGAAATGAGTACACTTTCTTTATTACGTAGCTATTATAAATGAGGAGGAATCTTTATCATGGTTTTTAAAACATTTTGAATATAGAAAGCAATTGATAAAGGCTGTAAATGTCATATATTAGAACTTGAGAGTGCTCGGTGCTTTTCTAAATGAAGGTAATATTTCTAAGATCTTTCACTCTTTCTATAAGTGAAAATGAGGCTGTAACAATTTATGAAATCAAAATCGCAGGACAGAACCCAGAATGAAAAGGGGAAGGGGCGAGGGGCCTGCTGGACTACATATCAGGAAAACTAGATTCTAGTCCTCACTCTACTTCTACCTAGTAGGTCAATGTATTCAAAAATGAAATCCTACCTCTTTGAGCTTAATCTCTTATATAACAGGGTAAAATGGGGGTATTTAATATGCTTTATTGTTCTAACAATGTACACATGCTAAACACAAAATGTGCATGAAATTCACTAATTGTCTTCCTATTCTATCTCAGCAATGAATCTTTATTTGCAATTAGATTAACCTAAATCAGGTATTTATAAATACTGAACTCCAAACACACTCATTTAAACATGTTTTTAGTTTATTTATTTTTCCATTATGATAAGTGTATTCTTCAATATCCATCAGCTATGCAACTCGTCCCCCCACCCACCTCCCCTCTGATAACCGTCAGTTCGTTCATTCTCTATAGTTAAGAGTCTGTTTCTCGGTTTGTCTTTCACTCTTTTCCCCCCTTTGCTCTGAACACTTTTTTCTATTTGTCGAAGTCATTATGGACCTCTGACCTTTTTCTGGAAACTGGATTAGGGCAGGGGGCTGGACATTTCAAAGCTGAGGGACTGGGATGCCAGGGTGCCAAAAAGTAGAAGGGCAACCATAGCTAAGACCGCTAATGCTTGGTTGATGGGGCACCCCAAGATCTGAAGGGGGTGCTCCCTGTCACTCTCTGGCCCCACTCCTTAACTTGGGCCCTTTGGGCGATTCTGCCGCGATGGAGGCCTCCAGGAATTGGCAAACAGACCACAGGCCATGACTGAAAATGGGGAAATTCACCATAAGTTCAGATTTGGTTAAAGATCAGCCCAGAGAACTCATGAAATCCAGAAGCATTCTCAGGCTCCCTCAGTGGTGAGAATCAACTTATTAGAAAGTGCTGGATGCTTTCTAAGGTTCCTTAATCCACTGGTTTTAAATACTTGATAATATGGTTTGTAGTGACTTGAACAGTGAACTGTGAAGAAACACTGATTCATCTAGTATTTTTAAAAGTCTAGGATCTCCGGGAACTTAATGAAGACTGCTTTTGTGCATGCTGAGAAAGAGAAGGAGAAACACACAGTCCTAAAAATTACCTTTCCTTTCTAAGAATGCTCTTGGAAAAAGAGCTATGATTTTAACACGTATACATTTTGTTCATTTGGGAGCCGTGGAGAACGAGTTCTCAAGGAGATCCAGGGAAAGAAAAGGTTCCTGTGGCCAAACCCACAGAACAGACCCATTTTTCAGCGAGGACCCACAGCTGGCTTAGAGTCATTGCTGTCCAGTGTGGCCCTGATAGTCAGCACCTTGCCCTGGTTTCTCTCATCTAAAGCTCCCTCTTCTTACCCAAAGTACCTCCTGCTGGTGACACCCGGCCATCTGCCGTCCTGACAAGGTGGGTGATCTTGGTTTTCCTTGCTTTTCTCTTTTGGCTGCCCACCAAGGGTTCTTGCGTTGTTGTTGGCTCTGGAGTGTTGGGAATGGATAGCGCGTTTTTAACCTTATGAGCAGGCTCTGTGGTGTTTTTGTCTTCTGAAAATATGGCTGAAATAGGACAGATCATATATTGTTACACACAAAGACGTAAGACATCGACATTGCTCTCGGAAAGAAACATTTCTCAATGCCTGCTCCCATCTGAATGGACATCTGAGACTTAGAGTCTTCGAAGTACTGACGGGAAAGAGAAAATGCTGCCCATAATTTTAAACAAATATACTTATTTATATTTGCTTTGATAAATTAGGTACAGAGGATTCAGATGGCCTCTCTCTCTTTTAACAGACTGAACCAAAAGGCCATTGGAGTAACATTTTCTAAATGTTTGGATCTTGCAGGTTTGGTGAGGAAGATAGCGTATGCAAATCTGAGTGACCTGTGCTCCAATGGACCATAATCTCTATATGGGGTCAGGGTCCCTATCCGAGATCCTCTTGGCCACCTAGTCTGGGGAAGATGATAAAAGAAGTTTCTCTTCTTCTGAAGACACTGAGATTAAATAGTGCTTCTAAATTTCTGGTCATCATTTGGACACTTGCTTTCAATCACCAGTCGGACTGATCAGGGAAGAAATTGTGAGGCCTGACCTCCTTTGACACATACTGACTGTGGGTCCAAGACTTGACCCACACTGGTGATGCCTGCACATAAGGAAACACTCTCCCATTCACTGAATTCTAGGACCCGGTAAATGTGCTTAGTGAGATAATTTAATTAAGTACCACAGGCCAGCCAGCCTCCAGGAAAGGTATTAGGTGCCCTCCTTCTAACTGAACACCAGTGAATCATTTAGCAGCACACACTTCTGTCTGACAGGAGTCATCACTGTGTCGAGAGTAAGGAGCACGCTTGCCATACAAGCCCTTGACACCAGTTCAAATAGGCTGGGGATGCCTCTATCTTTTCTTATGCACTCATTTCCTTAGGCGTTTATTCTCCCCACCCCCCATTTAAAAGTAAGACAAGTGTATGTAGATAGGAGTGCAATAAGCATTTAAGAATATATACATACAGTCAAGTTTAGTAATTGGGACTTTTTTTTTTACTTTTTTTTTTTTTTAATTCCACTGGCCTGAGGGCTTTCAAGCAGGGAAAAGAGGCAAGGCATCTTTCCATTTTTAAACCATCCAATCTCTTAAGACAGGTGCAGAAATAGTTTCTGACACAGAGCGGGGAGTGTGGCTCAGGAAATCAAGGTCTGAGTGGCCCACTCCATGCACAGGGCTGGGAGATAACCAAAGGTGCCGATCGGAAGGCAGAGCTGAAGGGAGACGCTGGAAATACAACAATGCGTATCGCATGGGAGGAAAAGAAGGCTAAAATAAGAGGAAGAGAACAGAGCGAGAATAACGCAGGGTGTGAAAAAATGCACATGCTGCTATAAACCCTTGCATGGGCTTCACTTAAACATTTTAATCTGGATTTTTAATGAGGTTAGGTGCATCCTTGGGAAAGCAGGGCCACGAACTCGTTAAGATCTTTGTCCTCGAGAGACTGATTCCAGGCTTCCCATTCCAAAACAAGTGGGAAATCATTTCAGTTACATCAAAAGAAAGGATGTAAAGCAGAAATCATACTGTGACTTGTGGCTTGGCCTTACCTCAATAGAGCATAATAGAGGGCTGCGTGGGACAGGCTGAAGATAATAGTTATTTAAAAGAAACTACTTGGCAACACTCCCAAGTATCTTTTCAAACAAGTAATCAAAAATTAGGAAAAAGGCTCCTTTTAAATTGTAGATCTGTACCCAGAAAACAGTCTTGGTGTATTTATAATTTGATATTTAGCTTAACATAGAGCAGTGCTGGTATGTATTTTAAGATTTTTTTTAGTTTAAACTTCAATAAAAGCTGCCAGTAAAATAAAGGATAATTTGGTTAAGAAACACTCCAAAGAAGTGTCATGACTCTGCATTAGCCTTGAAATTCAAAGCCTCCGATAGGCATAAAGAAGTCAGAATATGAGTTTACACTGAACATAAATAACCTCTATTAGATATTCACAAGCTTCAGAATTTCTAGTTTCTTAATCCAGATCCTTCAGTTGTCCCTTCTGATTATAGGGGGTGAATCGTAATCACTTCTCCATTATGAACACAACTTTATAGATGGCTCTTCCAGAAAAAGCACTAACTTATTCCCTCTTCTCTCTGCTTCCTAGAAAAATCTAGAACTTATGGAAATAAGGGTACAGCAGGGTTCCAAAGATGAAGGGTGAACTACATCAGAAGAACTGCTTAGAGAAAGAAAGAACCCAGGAGGTCAAAGAAAAGGCCATGTGGATTAGGAAAAGATGACCTGATTTCTATACAAAGACCATGGGATAACAGAAATGACAGTCACAGAGAGACCTAGATTCTACTCTTGACTTTTTAATTTACTAACTCCAGGACCATGTGTCTCTAGTTTCTTCATGTAAAGATGGAGGCTGGACTCGATTGGCTCTAAAGGAGCCAAGAGCCCCAAATTCTTCTCATTTGCCACATAGTCCAAAATCAGAGTCCCAGCTAGCCTCCAGCCAGTTCCGGAATCTCAGGGCGAGGGAAGAGTACTCCCTTGACAAAGACTGTTAGTTCTCTTGCCTTTGGTAAGCCTTCAAATGGTTTCATTTCAGTAGTTGCTCTGTTTCCTGTGTGTTTCAGATGAATTAGTAAAACACAGTAAGAAGCCAAGGGGATGGATGCAAAGGGATTGCAAAAGGAGGGAGAGTTAAGGCCTAAAAGCAGAGTGGGCTTCGGAGAAGCTCAGAAACCAGTAGACAAGAAACCAGGGGGTGGAAGGCAGGCTGGCCAACAGACACAAGCAATCCAGTCCCAAAAGCTGGTGTACTTGGAGACAGAAAAGGAGCGAGTCAGGTTGCAAACCAAGTGAAAGAGGAAAAACGTGAGAACACATTGAAGGTTGTCATAAATCACTGAAAAGGAGGCCATGCCACCTCTGTGGATGTCTCCTCCTCTAAACTTACTGCCAGGTCACGAAGAAATCATGGGGCCTGCGGACCATCCATATTTGAAAGAGGGATATGATGAGATCTTGCCAGAATTTGGAAGAGGAGGCAAGCGTGAGTCTGCCCCATGCTTTGACCCAGGAGCTATTATCCCCAGAACACCCTGTGCTGTCTGGAGGCCAAGACCAACGACAGTCTTCAGGGTCAGCACTCATAGAGAACCCTATGACAGAAGAACTGGGGAAAGCAGTTAAGGCCGAGAAGTGGTCGTCTGGGACGCAACAGCAGATCTGAGTCCAGCAACGTTAGCAAAGCAAAGGAAGGCCTGGTGGTGAGAGACAGGAAATGGAAAAAGCTCAGAGGGAAAAAACACTCTGAAGCTGAGCACCAAGACAGCAAGCCAGTTCCTTTTTTTCTTTTTTCCCTCCCTACCAAACTAATGAAAATGTGAGAAAAGAAAGGCTTTGTCCTCTAAAAACGAGTTAGTCATTTCTCTTTCGGCTTGTAATCGAACACACAAACCTACCCAAGCACTGCAAAACAAGTCCACAGGGCTAGTTTTTACACTCCGCGATAATCATAACACACTTGGAGCGTATCATCTGAGAGAGATAATGCGAGCTCACTCCTGGAGCAACATTAGGAATGTGGCAATAAGAGACTGTCTTGTTTTCCAAACTCTGCTCCCAAAATGTGGGGTGAATCTTTTGAGATAGCAGCACTGTGGTTGCACCGAACCCCAGGAGGCCACTAGAGTGCTCCAGAGTCACGAATTCACATTCCAACTAGGGGAATCAAACCTGCACTGAGATTATTATAGCCAATTCTGGAATCTCATAGCCTTTGGTTGGTCTCTCTTGAGCTGAAAATGCAGTCATATGTTGAATGGAACTCAGGAAACAGAATCAAATGAATGAGCCTTATCTAAGATCCCAGGAGACCTTGCTGAACTTACACAGCAGCTATTTTGAACTTGAGAAAAGAGATCAAGGTTAGTCTGAGTGTGTGGATCATGTTTGAAAATCTAACTATAAACCAGACTTTTCTTCCTGTAATTAGATTTATGTACTGCAAAGGAACTAATATTCTGGAGATTCTCAGTCTCAGGTTTGGGTTGTTTTGTTTTTTTTCTCTTAAGATACCATTTATAATTGCAACGTCTGAGCCAAATAAGGGCTCAGATATGCCTGAAAAATCGAAACTGTAAGCAGCCAATGTGTTTTAGTGGAAAGAGTGCTGGTTTCTTCTCTTCCTACTTATGTTGGTCAGGCTTCAATTCCTTATGATGTACTTGGGGCTAATAAGCGCCCTCCTGAATTCCCTGAGGCTCCTGCCAAGATTAGTTTAAAAAAGTATCGTGAAAGCCCTCTGGAAACTACAAAGCAATATTAAGTATTAATTATCATCATCGTTTTTATTACAATTAGAAACTTCCAACTTAAGCATGAGCATAGGACCCCATAACTTGGTACAAACACAAACACAGTGGCAGATACAAGTCATCTTGGTTTATCTGAAAATTTAAACTTTAATTCTAGGTTGATAAGCAATCTTTTTCTTATGATCTGCAAAAGTGTCAAGAAATGGTTTAGTGACTCTGAATTTTAAAAGCATGGGCAAAAATGCTTAAACAGATTATAAGCTTAGCATTTAAACTACAGATGTGATTACTAAGCACCTAAAGATTTCTGGTATTTGGGGGAGGGGGGAAATGAACTGCAAGCCAATTATACTCAGGATGGTGTAAAAAAAAGCATAGTGAACTTGAAGTCATCCCCTTTAACCCAAGTCAGGAAGAGCAAACTGAGTTGAACACCTGAGTGGAACCAACACTTCTAGTACAGACATCAGCTACAAATAAGCCCTGTCTAACCTTTGCCCAGGATGGCTAACACAGGTTAGCATTATCCTGATTACAGTTTCATCTTTTGTCCTTATGTATGTATACTCTCCAAGGTAAAGTTTAAACAAGCCATAGGTGAGAGAGGGCCTAGATAATTCCCCAAGGGCACCATCACCACCTGAACAAGGAAATATAGGGGATGGTATGAAAATCAATAGCCAAAAAGGTCACTTTAAGTTACTGGTAATTTCTGATGCACAAACAGATTCCTTTTTTCCTGGCCACATAAAGTGAATATACACTCCACCAAAAGACATGCAGTTTTCAATGCATGTTCTTCAAAGTTTGTAATGTAGTCATATATGTTAATAATAAATATAATTAATATCAGTGATAATAACTCTATTCCACTGAACCCTTGGGACCGCCTGAAAGACTTGAAATAGATTTACTCTTCTGCCCCCTACAGGGCAGAATTAGGGCTGCAGACTAAGGTTGCCTCCAGCACCCCCACACCACCCACTCAACAAATCCCGGTAATAACAGCAAGTACAAGAGGGGAAATGACATTTGAGGCTGATGTATTAGCCCCCTCATCAGTCACCCCACCCCTAAACACACGCATCACACACACACCTAGTACACAAGTACACAGCATGGAGAGATTAAACACAATTCGTCCCACTGAAAACTGCTCCTTAGTGGCAGACTGGAGACTGACACCCACGCCTCCTAATTCCAACCTTATTCATTCTTTCTGCCTCACTGCACACGCTATGATACCACGTTCTGCATGACACGGGGTTACTGATTAAAAAACAAAACATTTAGAACAGTATCATTTCAAGTAAAGAGTAAGATGATCTAAGAGCCTCTTCGATTCCTGATTGTTCATCACTGCCTTGCATGTATCAAGTCTGTGCAGAATATATCTTTTTAAAATTTATGTATATATTTATTTATTTTAGTATGTATGTATGTATGTATTTATTTTAGACTATACCTTTAAAATTCACAAGAGCTAATACGTATACCACATTTTGGATATTAGCATTTAATGCTGAGAGCAGCACGACAATCCATATTTGGCTTTGCAGCTAAGAGCAGAAACAGTGCTCTGGAGAGTTACTTCTGCATGTGAAGTAACAGGCCAGACAACAGATATGCTGCTGGCATTCTTTATAAAAGTGCAATGACATAAAAGCAGACATCTGGTTCATGTGAACTGTGCCTACCAAATAAAAACAATTTCATGTTTGCTATCAACTCAAGTTTGAATATTTTTTGAGAAATATCTTTAACACATAAGGATTTCTGATAAATGACTGAGGCCAAATGTGCATTTGAAATTTTTTCTCCCTTTCAGGAAAGGAACGAGAGTGTATCTGGAGTCAAAAGGCATGGTCTTCTTCATTAAGTTCCCCTTTCTGGTTGTAAGCAAATCAAAGGGACTGGACTCAGTGATCTTTAAGATTGCTTCTAGTTTTCAAATGAAGCAGCTCCTCATTAAGAACTATAAAAACGTTCAGCTCAGGGTGTCTGGGTGGCTCAGTCGGTTAAGCATCTGACTCTTGGTTTTGGTTCCCGTCATGATTTCCCTGTGTGGGGCTCCAAGCTCAGTGCGGAATCTGCTCCAGATTCTGTCTCCTTCTCCCTCTTCCCCCCTCCCAGCTCACACGCACAGGCGTGTCTTCTCTAAAATAAATACATAAAATCTTAAAAAAAAAAGTGGAGCTCCTTAAAAAATAGCGACGATGAAAAAAAGGAATCAACAGTAAAAGGAGGACAGCCCAGTAACCGTCACAGAAATGAGCCCTCACTGGAGGGTTCAATATTTAACAGAAGTTAGGTAGACATCACAACTAAATAGGGCTGTGGGAAATTTTGTAGTAAAACAGTCAACATGTCAACATGGAACTTCTCCTTGGCTACCCATAAGCCTCTGGAGCATTCCATCTTAAGATTTTTAGAGGTACTGGGAGGTGTGCCAGGGCGAAGTTCAGGACGGGACCACTGCCGACATGCCCAAGCCCAGCCAAGCAGGAGAGCCACACGCTGGCTCTATTCTACCCATAGGCATCTGCCTGCAACATGAATGCAACACTCAATATTTTTAGTTATGGAAAACTTTAATTTCTGGTTAATGGGGTTCAAAGGGTACAAGTGCCCTTCTAACAAATTAAGCTCCATATGATACACTGCCTGACCCTCAGCAGGGTCAAAAACTCTGACCGTTTTGATTTGAAAATTAAAAACAACCAAATCACGAACCCTTAGGTATAGTGCTCCTGGGTGAGCCTATATAGATTATGCCTTTTTAAACCTTTCCAACACAGACTACCTGAAATGATAGAGAAGACTGCTGTGTTTACCTTCTGTAGGGTGAATGGCATCCAAGAAGAGCTGCTTGTTTGACCATTTATCCCCACTTCCTAAAAACAAGGACAGAGAAAGAAAGTGAGACTCCACTCCTAGGACAGACACATAACACTACAAAAAAAAGACAATACACAAAACAGCTTACTTATGACACTTTATCACACAAATGAAGCAGAGTTTTATTTTAACTATTTAATTCTCAAAACGGCATTTGCCAACTAAAATAATCAGACGATACAGGAAATGGATTGAAAATAAACAAATCTGCCTTCTGTGTAATACACTGCTGGGTAATGTCTAGGACTTTAATCAAGACAAATTCAAGATCAGTTATAAGGGAATGATAAAAGCTGACGTTTTACCTACAGAGTGAGGTTTCTCTACTGGAAGCAGAGAAAAAAATATCAACATACAAAACAAAACTAGGAGGCTGGAGCGGAGGTGCAAATAAGACCCAAAGTAAGTAAAAGGTTACACACAGGAACATGTAGGCACATATGTCTACACATGGAAGACAGTGCATTTAAAGCCTCATTCCAGAAACACAAAAGGCTTCACATCTGGCCATGCAAGTAGGATGCGAATGGGCCTTGGATGAGTAGGCTCGCAGTAGTCACGACAGGAACATGCAGGGTGATGCTAAAGAAAGCCTAACTTCCGGGACACGTGGCTGGACTGAACCAGACGGGGAGGTTTATCTTTTATGTGGAATGAGAATAGGAGTCCTGAACTATGAGAAGAAGGAAATCTTCAGATGAGCCCTGAAGAGGTTCAAGGGCCCATCAAAATCGTAACAATAAGACAGACGCTCAGAGTGAAGAGACGGTGGAGGGCAGTGCATCTCTAGTGCCCTCCGGAAATGAGTTACGTGACTCAAGGGGGTGGGAAGAGTCTGGCAAACGAAGTATCGTAGGTTGGAAAAAAAAAGAGACGGGTTATGGCTTCAGAGTGGAATCCTCCTCGACAAGAATCCTCAAGGGTCAGAGAAAGTACAGAAATTGTGGCACTTTCATATGAATAGGAGACTCCTAAGGTTTCAGGAGGTAGGAAAACGTGGTCCTGGTTGGAAGGCTGCCAAACATGAGAGAAACGAGAATAGTCAAAGGAAATAAGTGGATAAAAGCTGAAGAAGACTAAGTTACAAAATGTACCAAATATGGATGAAAACAAAGCAATTTTAGGATTCATATGGAACTCTGAAAATAGAGACATTATGGGATTTGAGTAGGAATCCAAGTGAAGGAGATCTCTCTTTGCAATTAGCTGCGGAGTCTAGAAATCGTGAAAACGCCTGCATTAGGAGCTGATGACACTGAAGCAAGCCAAGGGGAGGAAAAGGCAAAGGCGGTGCACAGATGCGTTACTCAAAGGTGGATTCACAATGGAGGTGGCCAAGAAGCCTTGATGGAGGATGGAAGGCACCAATACCTTTTTCCGGAACATTAGGCTTCTCCTTTTTGTGCTTATATTTGCTGACAATTTTGTGGAATAAGTTCTTTTTCTGAGACTGGAAAGGACCTACAGACAATATTAATATAAATATATTTTAAATTGACAATGTTTCACAAAGCAATACTGTGTGTTCCTAAATAATTACACCCTCCTCCCCCCTGTGATACAAGCAAACGGAGTCACGAGAAATGTCATCTTGCATATCTTTACTCCTGTAACTAGTGCTCAGCACCCTTCCTTGGGCTTATTTAAAACCCAAGGAAATTTTCCTTAGGAATGTTGGGCATTCCTGGGCAGAAGCCCCCATTAGGGCTGGGGGTCCCTAAGCAGATACTGCAGATTTAGTGACTAGAGACAGACCACAACCCGTAACTGCAGAGTAGCTGCAGTCTTTAACAAAGAAGTGATTTTACTTTATTTTAGATACTTCAGTATCGTGAAGGAAAGGATGACAGGGGCATTTCTTCTCTTCTAAGAAACTGGTTTTCATTAATAAGAACAGTACTTTCAGGACAATAATTGGCCTGATTATATCAGGTAGCTTTCCGGCCTTTTCTGAGGTTTTTCTGGGAAAAAAAAAAAACATGCTTTAAAAATAGAAAAATAAAGGGGCGCCTGGGTGGCTCAGTGGGTTAAAGCCTCTGCCTTCGGCTCGGGTCATGATCTCAGGGTCCTGGGATCGAGCCCCGCATAGGACTCTCTGCTCACCAGGGGGCCTGCTTCCCACTTGCTCTCTGCCTGCCTCTCTGCCTACTTGTGATCCCTCTCTCTCTGTCAAATAAATAAATAAAATCTTTATTTAAAAAAAAATAGAAAAATATTTGCCAAAAAAATCGGGCGGGAGGGGAGAGAAGTCTCAGATTGTACCTTCGTTTCCTCAGATCAAGAAAACAGAACTAAGATTTGTCAGTCAACCAGTCAGAAAGGCCAATAGCAGCACTGACCTCCCCAAAGCAGGTTTCTTTCTATATTGTGCTGATATATTCCTATGGGAAACAGACTCAAATCATTTTATGTAACTTGTGTTTGTTCATCTGTAAACGGGGATGATGACAGTGCCTAACTCAATGAGTCGGCATGAGGATTTAAGGACTTAAGAGACTCTACAAGCTGCCCCCACGCGCTCTGCCCACCTGCCAAAGGCAAACTACTCCCGCTCCTGCCTGAAGTAGACAATTCATGGCCCTTACGTTCACCTGTATCTGCAACTGTCATCAGTTTTTGAGTATTTTTCATCACGTCAGAAATAAACTCGATATCCTTTAGCTATCACCCTTCCCTATCTCTGCATTCCTTCTATCCCTGAGCAATCACTAACCTACCTTCTGTCTCTACACACCTGCCCATACTGGAATTATCATACAAATGCATCATGTAATACAGTCTTTGCTATCTGGATTCTTTGACTTGCTAAGATGTTTGCAAGGCTCATCCGTGTTGTAGCATGTATCAGCATGTCACTCCTTTTTAAAGGCTGAATAGTATTCCACTGTGTGGATATACCGCCTTTTGTTTATTCACTCATGGGGTCATAGATCTCTGGGTTGTTTCCACCTTTTGGCTATTATGAGCAATCCTGTTACGATTACTCATGTACAAGCTTTTTGTGTCGACATGCATGCTCATTTTTTTGGGACATACACCTAGCAGTGGAATTTGCTAGGTCACATGGTAACTCTGTTTATAACCCTTGGGAGTAACTGCCAGACTATTTAACATCCTCATTAATACTTAAACTATTATGTCTTTGATTATGACCTTCAGAAGGATGTATTTCTCTCATTATAGTTTTGATTTGCATTTTCCTGGTGACTAATGATGTTACATCTTTTCATGGGCCCACTGGCCATTTGTATACCTTCTTTAGAGAAACGTTGATTCTGATAATTTGTCCATTTTTAAACCAAGCTTTCTTCTTATTGAGTTGTAAGAGTTCTTTATATATTCTAGATAAAAGTCCTTTATCAGATATGTAGTTTGCAAATATTTCCTCCCATTCTGTGGATTGTCTTTTCACTTTATTAGTGTCATATGAAGCACAAAAGTTTTAAATTTTGTTAACAGTCCAATTTATTTACTTTGTATTTTGGTGTCACATCAAAGGATCCATTGCCAAATCTGAGGTCACTAAGATTTGACACCTATGTTTTCTTTGAAAAGTTTTACAGCTTTAGCTTTTACACTGAGGTCTTTGTTTCATTTCAAGTTATTTTTTGTATATTTTCTGAGGCAAATAAGAGTCCAAATTCATTCTTTTATATGTGGTTATCTAGTTGTCTCAGCATCTGAGACAACAGGATCTGTGGAGAATGATGTCTCAACATCATTCTGAAAAGACTAATCTTTTCCCCATTGAATAGTCTTACCTTCCTCATTGAAAAACCATTGGCCGATGATATATAGGTCTACTTCTGGGCCTCAATTCTATTCCTTTAACCTATATAACTATGTTAGTACCACACTGTCTTGCCTACTAGTTTTTGTAGCTAGTTTTAAAACTGAAAAAATTATCTTGGCCTATTCTGAATTTCTCCACATTAATTCCACACTAATTTTAGAATCTCTTAGTATCGGGGCGCCTGGGTGGTTCAGTCGTTAAGTGTCTGCCTTCAGCCAAGGTCATTGTTCCCGGGTCCTGGGATCAAGTCCCATATCAGGCTCACTGCTCGACGGGAAGCCTGCTTCTCCCTCTCCCCCTGCTTGTGTTTACCTCTCTCACTATGTCTCTCTCTGTCAAAAAAAATAAAATCTTAACAAAAAAAAAATAGACTCTCTTAGTATTTATAAAAGAAACTGGAGTTCTAATAGGGTTTGGGTTCAATTTGAAGGAGTGTTTCCATCTTAATAATAAAGTCCTCCAATCCATGAACATGGGATGTTTTTCCATTTATTTTGATTGTGTTTCTTTCAACAATAATTAGTAGTTTTCAATGTGTTGCACATCTTTTGTTAAATTTATGCCTATGTACTTTATTCTTTTTGATGTTATAACAGAATTGTTTTCCTAGCTTCATTTTCAGATTTTTCATTGAAACTGTACAGAAATACAACTGATTTTTTTTAATAAATTCTAGTTAGTTGACTTCCTGTTCAATATTGGTTTCAGGAGTAGAGTTCAGTGGTTCATCATTTATAAATAACACCCAGTGCTAATCATAACAAGTGCCCTCCTTAATACCCATCATTGATCTATCTCATCCCCCATCCCTCCATCCCATCCTGTTTCTTCTCTATAATTAAGAATCTCTCATGATTTGTTTCAATCTCTCCTTTCTTCCCCAGTCCTGAATGTTCAACCATTTTGTTTCTTAAATTCCACATGAGTGGAATCATATGGTATTTGTCTTTCTCTGATTGACTTATTTCATACAGCATAATACACTCTAGTTCCATCCACGTCATTGCAAATAGCAAGATTTCATTCTTTTTGATGGCCGAGGAGCATTCCAATGTACACACACACACACACACACACACACACACACACACACACACTGCATTATCTTCTTTATTCATCAGTTGATGGGCATCTGGGCTCTTTCCATAGTTTGGCTTTGCTGATAATGCTGCAATAATAATGGGGTGCATGCATTCCTTTGAATGTGCATTTTTTTTATCCTTCGGGTAAATAGGAGTCAACTGCTGGATCATAGGGTATTTCTATTTTTAGCTTTCTGAGGAATCACCTCACTGTCCTCCAGAGTGGCTGCACCAGTTTGCATTCCAACCAACAGCACAAGAGGGTTCCCCTTCTCTGCATTACAACTGATTTGTATCCTTCAACCTGCTGAACTCATTCATTTGTTAGCTATAGTAGTTTTCTGGGGGCATTGTAGGTTTTCTATATAAAATGTCATGTCATCTGTGAATAGGAGTAGTTTTACTTTTTCCTTTCCTCAATACACGTCTCTTACTTCTTTTTCTTGCCTAATTGTCCTGGATAGAACCTCAAGCACACTGTTGAAAGAAGTGCTGAGAGTGGACATCCTTATCTTGTTACCTACCTTAGGCAGAAGCATTGTCTGTCACTATTAAATAGGATGTTATGGGATTTTTATAGATGCTTTTTATCATGTTGAGGAAGTTTCCTTCCACTCTGAGTTTGTTGAGTATTCTCATGAAATATGTTAGATTTTGTCAAATGCTTTTTTCTACATCTATTATGATGATCATATAGGTTTTCTGCTGTTGTTTTACTGATATAGTATATTACATTGATTTTTGGATGTTAAACCAACCTTGCATTCTAGGAGTAAAATCCTGCTTGGTAACAGTATATAATTCTTAATATATATTGCTGGACTTGGTTTGCTACTATTTTGATAAGGAATTTTATGTTCCTATTTTTAAGAGCTATGATCTGTAGTTTTTCTTGTGATATCTTTGTACAGTTTTGACATTTGGGTCGTAACTGGCCTCATAGAATGAATTAGGAAATATTCCCTCTTCTTCTAATTTTTGAATGAGTTTGTGAAAAATTGTATTAATTCTTCTTTAAATGTTTGATAGGATTTAGCAGTGCGTGAAGTCCAGGCCTGTTTTTTTTTTCCCCTTTGGTACTAAAGGAAATCCTTTTGATTACTAAATTCAATCTCCTTAGTAATTATTATTCTATTCAGACTATTTCTTCTAATTATCAGTTATCAGGTAGTTTGTGCTTTCTAGGAATTGTCCATTTCATGTAGGTTACCTAACTTATTGCTTTATAACTACTCATGGTATTCCTATATTAATGTTTCATTTCTGTAAGTAAGCAGTAATGTCCCCTATTAGATTTTTTTATTGAAATAACTTTAGTCTTCTCTCTTTTTTAATTGGTCAGTCTAGCTAAACACTTCTCCAGTTTGTTGGGTCTTTTCAAAGAATCAGCTTTTGGTTTCACTGACTCTTTGTTGATTTTCTATTCTTCATTTAATTTTTATTAAGTTCCTCTCTAATCTTTATAATTTCCTTTCTTTTACTTCCTTTACATTTCATTTGCTCTTTTTCTTACAATGTTTCAAGGTAGGTCAGATTATTGATTTGAGATCTTTTTTCTTTCTTGACATACACATTTATAGCTATAAACTCTGCTCTAAGCACTCTCAGTTGTATCCCACAAGTTTTGGCATGTATTTTCATTTTTCATCTCAAAGTATTTTCTGATTTCCTTATTAATTTATTTTTTCTTTTTATTAATTTTTCTTCTTTGACTTATTGGTTATTGAGTATATATGCTGCCAAAGTGACTTATTGGCTATTTTGAGTGTATTGCTTAATAGTCACATATTGGTGAGTTTCCCAAACATTTTCCTGTTGTTGATTTTTAATTTCATTCCACTGAATGAAAACACAATCTGAATTACCTCAATCCTTTTAAATGTATTGGTTTGTTTTACGGCCTAGTGGATAGTGCATTCTAGAGACTGTTCCTATGTGCACTTGAGAAGAATGTATATTCTACTATTGATGGGTGGAGTGTTTATTATGTAGGCAAAGCTCGGAGATATTGCAGGTTTGGTTCCAGACCATTGCAATAAAGCAAATGTTGCAATAAATGAATCAAATCAATGTTTTGGTTTCCCACTGCACATAAAAGTTATGTTTAGGGGTTCCTGGGTGCTTCCAAGCTTCTGTCTTTGGCTCAGGTCATGATCTCAGGGTCCTGGGATGAAGCCCCGCATCGGACTCTCTGCTCAGCAGGAAGCCTGCTACCCCCGCCCCCTGCCTGCCTCTCTGCCTACTTGAGATCTCTTTTCTGTCAAATAAATAAATAAAATCTTTAAAAAAATAAAGTATAAAAAAAGTTATGTTTATGATATACCACAGTCTATTCAGTGTTCAATAGCATTAGGTCTACAAAAAAATATACATACTTTAATGAAAAGAGACTTTATTGCTAAAAAGGCTAACCATGGGACAGTTGGTTAAGCATCTAACTCTTAATTTCAGCTCAGGTCATGATCTCAGGATTAAGCCCTGCATCGGGTTCCACACTCAGCACGGAATCTGCCTGAGATTCTCACTCTCCCTCTGACTCTCCCCCTGCTTTCCCCCCTCTCTCTCTAAATAGTAAAAATAAAATCTTTAAAAAATGCTAACCATTATCCGAGTTTAATCACTGATCACAGATCACCAAAGTATGACACAGAGACGCCAAGTGAGTAAACACTGGAATGCCAATAGACTTGCCTGACACAGTACTGGCACAGGCCTTCAATTTGTAAAACAACACTGTATCTAATAAAATGAAGCATACATGTGTGTCTGTTAGGTCTAGTTAATTCAGAGTGTTCAAATCTTCTCTTTCCTTGTTGATCTTTTGCCTAGCTGTTCCATCAAACCTATTCTTTTTTCCATAGCTCTTTTCACCTTCTAACACATTGTACGCTTTTCATACTGTTTAGGCTGGTTCGCCTGCAGTAACGTAACCACCATGGCAGCAGGGTTCTTTGTTTTCACTCACAGATCTATTCTACAAGCTGGAATGGGGTTTAGCAGATAACTGACTGGTTCAGAATAGTATTTGCTGCATGAACAAACAAAGGTCTTAAACCACTGGTTGGCACAAAGTAAGAGCTCAAGAAAGGACCTCTGTCGCTATTGTTACGATAACAGAGAGTTGTACAAGTGTTTTTTGATGACTACACCAAGCCACCCTTTTAAATACCCAAAAGCAAATGCTTCTGGATTAGCTGATGGTGGTTTGAAATAGAGATGCAAAATGCCTTGTTGATTTTGGCGGAGGGGCGGGGGGGAATGAGCAACAAAGGAAAGAAAATAAACTGAACAAATACAAAAAATATACAGTATGTGTACATACTACATTGATATTACAGGTATTCTCTATAATCCATTTGCAATCACTACCTCCTATGTATTTTATACAACCTGGGATACCCTGGGCAGCTGCACCTGAATGATACACAGGCAATCACAGAAAAGAAAAGTGGAAGAATGTAGAAAAACAATTCTGAGACCTCTTACGACCATAAGGATGGATGAAACGGGTTAGGAAAGAAGCAAAGGATACATATTTTTAGACCCAACCATACTCAGCGAACTCTGAAAGTACAATTTAAGGACAAAGCTAAAGATAGAGGTTGTCAATTTTAACATGAGAAAAGAACATCCACAGTGATTTAGTACATAGAAGAGCCTCTGTAAACTTTTATTTTTAAACTTCCTTGCTCCTAGTCATTCCCCAAACTATAGCTATAAAACAAAACTTCAGATAAAAAAGAAAGTGACAAACTTGAAGGAGTAATAGACAAGATATAATTACAGTCACTGAGAAGCAGCAATTTCAAAGTCAAGAAATGAACAATTTGACTTCTGCTCACCACTAAGGTACATATGTGTGATATTTTGTCTAAAGGAAAATAAAAGTCAAAATTTGTAATAAATAGCACAGACAAGGAAATTCGCTACCATTTTTTCCTTAGCTAATTATTTAACACAGAAACATACATGGAGGGAAAAGAAGGTAGGAAGTGAAAAGTGGGAAAAAGTTTTAGAAGGTTTAGAAAGCAAAAAATTGCAATGGAGGGCGCCTGGCTGGCTTAGTCAGTAGAGCACGCCACTCCTGATCTTGGGGTTCTGAGTTCCAGCCCTATGTTGTGGGTAGAGATTACCTTTAAAAAAAATGCAATAGTCTTTCACTAAACTACTAGGTCAGGTTCTGATCCCATCTCTTTCCCTCCTCTCCCTGCCAAATTTCTTGAAAGAGTGTTTGACTCAGTTTCTATTTCCTTATGACAAAAATCACTTGTTGCTGGCACGGAAACTAGCCCAAGAGTGGCTGGCTCTACTTTTGAGCAGGATGGCCTGTATTGTGATGCTATCTATCTTTTTTGCACCTAACTTCACTGCTGGGGAAGAAATTGAAAACTCCAATCTGGGAAGATAAGAGGACTGCTATGGGCATTAACAGTAACCTTTCTAAAACATTAATATTATTCATGATTTGCTAAAAAATGGACATTTTGGGGGGTAAGGAGCTATAGTATCAATCCCAAACAGGGGACTCTGTCCTCAACCTTTAATTTTGTAAACCTGCTTCTTTTATTACCACTGCGATTTTTTTAAAATCTCAAATCCTTAATCATTGGGAATTCCAGTCTTAAAATATAAGCATGGATTGGAAGAAAAACGAGGACCGACAGCATGTGTGGTAATAGGCTAAGGAACAATGTGAGAAGATTGAAGAGATCCAGAAGGAGAAGTGAAGTCAAGGGTCAAGCTGGGACATAATTTAAATACTATAAGTTGAACTCAATTAACTTTTTCTCCCTGACCCTATTTTGTCTGAAAATTACTATTCTGTAGAGCACTCTGACTTCTGGTACTTTTATAAAAAGTGCTTCATACATTAACAATATACTTAAAATAATGTGTCAAAATCTATCTCTTAAGTTACAATTAAATTTAGACTTATAATTTAAAGGCTTCGTTCGAATATATACAAGTAACTATGAGAGATAAACCAGAAAACACAGCAGGCTTGGGCTGCCTCGGCTGAACAGCACCAGAAGTTAGACGGCTTACAATTTACTAGGTAATTTGTTCCGAGAAGCGAAGGGAAATTCTTTTCCTAGGTCATCGAGCTCTGCCTCCTATACTGGAGCCTGAGCCCAGAGGAAGGTGGCACTTAAGTGATTTTGATCCATTTTTATTGTAGAGTTTCTGACAAGGCTCTTGACACAGACATGAGGGGCAGGGCAAAGCTGGTGGAGGGACAATGGACAGAAGGAAGAGGCTCCTTGGAAACAGAGATATAAACAAGGAGGCCCCTGGGAAAGCAGAAGTGTAAACCTCAGCTGATACTATGTTGTTGAGATCCAGAACTGTATAAATGCATACATAACCATTTCCTCAAACAGCATTTCAGAAAAACTCTATGTATTTTATATCACCTGGAGTAGCTAAAAGAAGTATGTAGTACAAGGCAGGGGGAAAAAATAATAATTGCTGAGTGGCAAACACAGGAGAAACTACACACAAAATACCAAATTGTTGGAGAAGAAATGAGTTTTCCTATGGACACATGCTCTTTTGTTAATAAACTAATGATCTCATACACAGTTTTTGCTTTGAACAATTCATTATGCAAAGGTGCAAAGAGTCTGGAGTCTAAGAAAACAATCTTCCCTATCCTCTAAAGATCAGGCAATTACAGCACAGCTGGTATGATAATTTCATTAATAACTTGTAGGATAGTACATTGGTGCTGTTGATGCCAAATTACAATTAGTTACAAATACTATTTCTTTAGTTTGCTAAATAGAAAATATATTAGTTTCTGCTTTATTGTAACTGCATTTTGCCCCATGAGTCAGAATGCAGAGCAAAATCTGATCTTGAAACACTCCTGGCTACGTGATTACCGATAGACTATACAGACCCAGTGCCTTGGTGGCTTGAGAGGCATTACAGAAGAGTTAAGATGATACTGTATGAGGTATAATCCGAAGCTCCAAGAAGCTATTTCACATCAAAAGAAATACTGTTAATCTCAGCTGGGAGACGAAAAACATATAACAGATAACTAAGACCCAAGAGAAGGTCTCATGAAAATAGATCCTAACTCAGGGTTTTATAGCTTTATAAAAATAAATCTATTGTTACATTCCCTGATAGATAATTTGGCCAACTTCAGGGCTTGAAAATGAATGTCTCAAACTCCAGGAGTGGAGGAAGAAAATGCATCCTGCACATCAATCAATTAAGTTCCATTTTACTGGCTTGTCAGATATTTATCAACAACTTTAAATCCAAGAATTATGGGAGCTCAAGGTACCTGGCATCTCTGGGCTCACGGACTACTTTGCCTATTCCTAGATGTCTCCAGGGCACAAAGACTGTCATTTCATTTGGTAATCCATTACAGTGCTCAGCTACCTACCTGTCAACAAGGCTACTTTATATCTTTCCTACTTATCTTGGAAGATCTCGATAGAACCCTATTTTATTTTCCCAGATGAGCAAACTTGGTGATGCAACATTTCTTTTTTAGTTCTTTATTCACTAGACTTGTTTTTATTGTCCACAGAGGAAAAACCAAGCTAATTCTGAAATCACTTTTACGTTCCTCTCTGCCTTTAATCACAAAGGGGGAATTTTCTTCAGCCATACAGATCTATCTTGAGATACAGATCTCAAAGCGACCCTTCTCAGTTATGTCAACTGCAGTATGCAAAGGAGGCTTCAGGTCTTGAGGGAGAAAGGTTTAAGTTTCTTCAAAGAAATCATAATTTTTCCTAGACCTTATATAGTCCCTCTAAATCCATGAAATTGTGTCTGCTCATTAATATTTATCTCTGATCATTATCCATGAATACTAGAATTTAGTAAGACGTATGCAAAGATATGGATCATATTACATCTATCCAGCCATCCATCTATCTAAAATGCACCAAAAAAGGGTCTGATTTGACATGAAACAGGCAACAGGCAGCGACTTCTGTAGGGTAATTAAAAACTCTTCCATCAAATCCCGCAAGCAACAGGAACTCGGCCACACAAGTTCTTCATCTCGCCATTCACTGTCCTTACAGGAGATGAAGAGAGTGAAGACTTTCACATCTGGATGGAAAGCTAGAGGTACATTATTCCCACCAATCTTGAGACTGAAGTAAAATCAGAATACAAGTTTCTCAATGAGAGCAGTGCCGTCATTCTGGGCAGAACAATCCTTTATCGTGCTTGAACGTCCCGAGCAGCCTACAATGTTTAGAACCCCAGCCCCCACCCCAAAATAATGGTGGTCTCACACTCTTCAAAACCCCCTCTGAGCTACAGTCTTGCCCTTGATGAATGCTGATACCCACCCAAGTCACGCTGATAATTCTGAAAGCTTCCCTGATCTCCAACAGGGAAGCCTCTGATATTCTTCAAAATGAATACGCTTAAATAGTATTTTTCTAAACGTAACAAAACCACGTTCAAGGTACTGCTGGAGGAGGATTATGTGCTTTTGGCTTTATTTTCATTTGTTTCAGACTGCCGGTAAAGAATGGAGTGTTCTGATCAGGCACAGAGAACGGTCTCACAGTCCCAGAGTCAAACCTGTCACAGACACAGCGGACGGAGGAACTAGGCTCAGCCGGCCGTTCCTGCTCAAGAAAAGCTACACGTCTCCAAGTTAGAATTCTGGAGAGCACAAGGTCGAAGACCATGTGTAACACTTTCCAAACAGTCACGCCTCTCAGGGCAAATGTGAAGGCTGAGATGGCAGAGCAGAGGATAAGAGGATTAGGAGGGAGAGAAGGGGGCAAGAAGTTGAGGCAGGAACCATACTAAGAACCCTGGAAAGCAAGCGAAAATTCCAACTGGCTACCGCCTCACTGCCTCAGTCTAGATCCAATTACGCATCGAGAGGGAGTTGCAGAAGCACAGAAGAGCAGAGAGAGATGCCGGCCTCTCGGCAGGAGGCACAGCACACGTCTAACCTTTGCTGGTTTTGGTCGGTTCTGAGGACATGTTTCCAGTCTTCTTCTTTTTCCTTGGGACAGGTACGCATTTCCGGTCAAATGTAACAGGACTATATTGAGGGAGGCTGTTGAATTTTTTTTCAAATTCTTCATCCAGCTTTGCTGAGCTAATAAGAGAAGGGAGATGGCATCAATCAGCACATGACATAAATATTTAAACAGAAAATGATACAAGATAGATTTTAAGATATCTCATTTTACAACGGGGTCCCCGAGAATTAGGGCACTGTTGATAAATTCTGTGCAAGGACAAAAACATCTGTTCAGAAATGCCTGAGAAGAGTTATCAGCACAGCTTTCTCAGTCAATTCCCACGAAAGGTTATCTTACTGCCTTAGAAAAGCAGAAACGTAATTTAAAATACAGGAATATTTTTCGAGTTCTCTCCACTGGCATGGACATTCTTCATTAAGTTCCATACAGTGCATATTCCATCCAGACAAGTTTCTCGTTATAAAGATCTGTATATATGTATCCATCCTGGCAAGCTTATTGGTAATAGGGTATAGATCGGCACATGTTTTTGTAAGAAAATATTTATTGACTAGTACTTGATTAAGACATGTCCAACACATAAAGAAAACACAAACAAAAATTCTGAGTATCAGAAACATTCCGGAGATGGACCAGGATGATGATAAGGCACTCAACGGGGAATGCCAGTTTTCAATGAACACGCTGGCACCGAGGCAGCTGCACTTTAATGCAAACCACGATGACTGCAGAAATGGCACCAGCAGAGTTGGGAAATCCTTGGGCTGTTTCTGACGGTCTGCAAGGCCCCCACCCAACCATGGCAGCATGCCTGCTGGATTCTTGCTGAGACTTATTAACTACGATGAAACCTAAACAGATGGGAGAAGCTATAGCAGAAGGGTTGTGCGTCCTGGATGCAAAATGGAAGGCATTCGGGGAAGAGAGCAGCCTTGAGTTAACTTAGGAGAAGCTAACGGCTCATGTGTTACGCTGCTACGTAGGGGCTGTACTTGAGGTGTGTCACCTAAAACTGTTCTGTTTGGAGGAACAGACAAGAGTTGGACCGCAGAGACAAGATAGTCCAAAGACCATCAGAACGGTCAATAAGAAAAAGGCCGTTAGTTACTCAATTCTATCAAAGCAGGGAAGATGGCAGGTGGGGGTGATCCTCTGTCCTTAACTAAATTCTTTGCTCCAGTTCGAAGATGTTTATGCTAACGGGAAATCAGACAGTAACCAGATACTATCAGAAAGGGATCTATAATTCGTGAATTTCTCAAATAATCTGAAAAACCAAAAGAAAATTAGGAAAACGCAAGCTAGAACTCATAGGATCCCCTGGGGCTTTTTTTCTTTTTCTCTCTTCACCTAGAATAATCACTTATGTTCTTCTTGGGGAGGTCTATAAATTAGAACTGCCAACACTCAGTGAATTTTTCTTGGCTTCAAATAGCACATTTTCTGCGATACAAGGGGTTAACACGCTCATTTAGAAATCTCAGAGAAGATTGACAGGAACCGGCATTTCTCACTGTTCATCCACTATGTTGGTGTGTTCTAAACAAAGCAGGCCCAGTCTAATTCTGACAGGCCTACAAGGAGGGGAGCCAACAGCAAAGACCAGAGGTTTACTGCTGATTACAGACTGCAGAAAAACCACACTCCCGGTTACATACATGTGCCTTCCTTAGAAATTATTAAAATAAAAACAACCCCCACACCAATCTCTTTTTAGAAATGGATTTTCAAAAGATTGTTTCACTTTTCTCTTTCCCAAAGAAGACTGGCAGAAACAGCTCCCTCACAGTGTCAGCTGTTTCTAATAGAGGCATCAGAAACCTTTCTGCGGGAAAGTCTTAATGCCTGCTTTATTCCCCCAGGACTTCATAATGTCTGCAGTGAGACCTGGTCCTCTCTGCGACTAGACCCACGGGGCACTGGTGGTTCCAGAAGGTAAAGAGCACCGGTCCTGAACTCAGTGGTCCCATTTTTAGGAAATCTTGCATTTGAAAATACCATTTGACAATAATAAATACAAGAATTTTCATGTCACTGTTTAAACATAGTGTAGGCAAAACTTACGTGAACTGCTTTGGACATTTAAATTATCAGAAAGGAAATACATAAAAATTATAAAAAATATCATCTTAAAATAAATAATCCTGAGGAATTTCACAACATGAAAAATAATTTCCATTCTCCTACTTTGTGATAACCTTGAGCCTTAGAATTAACCAGATTTTAAAGCACTGTAACTTCCGAGGGAAAAAAAAATATTATTCCACCAACAGAAATGCAAACATTTATGAATAAACCAAATACAATACTCCCAATACATGGAATTTGCATGCCTTTAAACACACTTATGAAAAAATATGGAAAATATAAAAATGTACTTATTTCTATTCAATGCATTCTTTTCAAATGGGGCTAATAAGAAATCTCAAAAGATTTTTAAAATAGTACTACTGAATATGCAGATGCTTTCCTCACCAATATAAAGTATTGAATCTCCTAACAAAATGTTTTACATTAAGATTGGTATTAAGAAACTTTGGAATAACATTAAAAATGAAATAATTCTTAATGATTTTATCTTGATGTATGTTATTTGCTTGAGACTGCATTTCAACACATAATTAATTACTGAACATTCTCTTTAGCAGGAGAATAGTCAATCTAACATTTTTATCTTCCAGCAATAGAACATGGTTTAAACAAAAAAAGTTAAATAAAGGTAGAAACATAATTTTATTTACCTTACATTTTTGAGCTGTCATTTTATAAACAGGTACATAACCTTTAGAAATATTAAATAAAATATGTACAGTAAGTAAAATGGGCAAAATGTAAACATGCTTATAGAATATCCATTGTAAACCTCGGATGCAAAAATGTGTCTGGGCAATATTAAAGGATTTACAATGTCACACTACTAATATATGGTGGGCCTCAATTCTAACTCAGGCCTACATCCAAAATCTACATACATTATACTAGACCTAAAACGTGAATGATAGTGTCACTCACACAACAATATGTTACCAGCAGGAACTACACTAGATTTCTATTCTCTTATTGTGCTGATGAAGACTGGAAGGAAAGTGCTATCTTCCATGAAGATAGGAAGTACTGAATGAATACTCAAGAATAAGCCGTTAGTGATTTATGTTTACACCTGGGATCTAGGCAGTGTGCTGATTGCTCACAGGCACTCACCCAAGGAGAGAATCTTCCTTTGGCTTTGTCTTCTTGAACTTCTTGCTCCCACTGGTCCCACTCTGGTTAAACGTCCAGCTTTCTTCATTCCAACACCCTTCATGGTCAGAAGAGTTTCCTTTTCCTGAGCTTCGTTTCCCTAAGGAAATTTAAGGGAAAGAATGTAGTTTATATATTGGGATGAAGTTGCTTCGCAAGTGATTGGTCGACCCCTCGGGGATCGTTTGCATGATGCTATTTGTAACTGTTTCAATTGCAGAGTCCTCTCAGTGGTTCAGGAGGAACCACCTTTAATAATACAACATGCAAAAAAGTGTACAGCCTCTGAGATCAGTTGTCTTGTCGTAACTCAACAGGTAGTGTGTGTAGAGTGTGTACTGTGTGATTCCAGAGAGACTTAACTATTACCAGCTTTCCGTTGGAGAATCAGACTAAGGTACGGAAGCCCTCTGCTGGTGGGCATTATTAATTCTATTTCCCTAAGACTTTACTGGAATGATATCCCTGGAGAACTATGTACTCCCAAGGACCTTCATTCAGACCTTGTCAGACCCATTACTCACACATCTCTGAGCTGGAATTTAGCTTGGCAAGAGGTAATTCCCTAGCCAGATGCTGTATTTTAAAACAGGTGAATTATAAAACAAACACTCCATGAAATAAAGGTATACACATGAACT
The DNA here is from genome assembly GCA_028533885.1 of Nasua narica. Taxonomy (NCBI): domain Eukaryota; kingdom Metazoa; phylum Chordata; class Mammalia; order Carnivora; family Procyonidae; genus Nasua; species Nasua narica. The sequence continues at coordinate 147,567,952 of CM052799.1, forward strand.
CATTTAGTGTTTTAAAGAGCTCTTCACTTCAATTGTAGTTTTGAGTGCCTAATGGAGAGGGCTAGATTAAGTTATTTGCTTTTGGAGCCTACAGGTCAACATTCTGCCAAATATACTTGCTTGATTCAGGAAATTCTTTCCATCAGTTTTAAAAACGAGACTAAGAGCTCCAAACATGCAGTGCTGATCCTTCAAAACAAGAAGCCAACCCATATCAGGAAAAAAAAAAAAAAAGGTTTGAATTTGAATACATATCCTAAGAATTACCCATATAAAGAATATAAAATCTCCTCAATGGTGTAGGTAAAATGACAGATGTATATGATCTATAAGCCACAAGGAACTGTACAAATGTAAAATATTGTTTTGATACCATACTGTTCTTTATGGTGGCGGTTCTCAAGGAGTCTAAGGGAGAGATCGGCTAGGTTTCCATAGTCTTTTCATTTTTGCAGAAGTCACTTACCTCTGTCAACATTAGCTCGCAGAGAGGTGAGCATGCCTTCAGACACCAGGGTTTTATAAAGAGCACCTTTGCAAGACCGCTCAGATTTCCGGGAGCCACAAGTCTCTATTTTTCTGTGACAGTCATTGTCCTCGGGCTTGGCCTGTCCCGATAGGCTGGGTGGTAGCGCCTCCTCCGTGGGGGTCAATGGTTCTGCTTTTATACCCTCTGGCACCTCACCAGAAATGTTCTTGCTGGCAGAAATACTAATGAAATCTGGAGGTCTTGACTCTTTGGTGGTGTCTGAGGATTTCTCCTTTGACATTTTCTTCTCTCTTGATTTCACTTTTTTCTTTGGTGGCTTGGCATCCAAAATGCTTCCCTTGCCACTTGAGGATGTGCGGACCTTCTTGCGAGGGGCTGCTCCAAGCTTCTCGATGCCCCAGTCTCCCTTGGCAACAGCTTCAATGGTGTAGATGACACTCTCGATGTCGGACTCTGAAGACTGCCTCTTTTTGCAGGTCTTCTTGGGTGTGGATTTATCATTTCCATGTCGATCCATTTTGCTTTTCTTCTTTTTCTTTTTTAGCTTCTCTGGTTTGTTTAATGCTGTGGGATCTTCAATGATCATAATTCCATGAGGATGGCACATGTGATCCTTTCTACTGGGAACATCGCTTATTATGATCTTGCTACTGGCAGAATAAGAAAAATCAGGGAAGTGACTACATTGCTGATCTGCCTCTAGTTCTTCCTTTTTAATTTCTTTGGGATCTTCCATTTTTATATCCATTATATCATCCATTCGCAGCTCCTCAAAATTTCTTAGTTCCTTAGAATCTCTAACATTTTCCTTAGCTGATTTTTCAAATTCTGTTTCCTTCTGTGACCTGGCTTCATCTGTTTTCTCCATTTTTATTTCTCTTTGTTCCTTTCCCTTCTCCAGTTCTTTAATTCTTCCACCATCTGATTCTTTTGTCTTTATTAGCTTCGAGTCCTCCATTTTAACCCCCTCGGATGCCAGGCACATCTAAATGGTTCAAACAAAAATGGGAGAATAGTAAAAAATAGCCTTATTATGCTATACTTGAAATTAGCTTAAACTTTGAAAGTCCATTCCTCTTAAAAAATAATCAAGACAAACTTTACAATGATCAGTCCACTTCTGCCAAACTAATTTAAATGACTCAAATTAATAAAAGGCTTTAGGCATTATGACATATTCATTAAACTCTAGGGAAGCGTATACCCGAATTCTCATTTTCCAGCTTCATCAAAGCTTTTTCTGTGAAAACACAATTTGGGAGAAGGAAGATGGGCTCCAGAGTTGGAAGACTGGAGTCTGAGTCTTAGTTTTGCTACTTGCTTACTTTGTGGTCTAGAATGAGAATGAGACGTTTCACCCTTCAGTCCTCTGTTGTCTTTGTAAAATAAAAAGGATGGTAAGAATAGTTGTCTCAGAGGATTCTGTGAGGTCTAGAGGAGACGACAATATACTGATGGCAATTCTGACTAAACAATCCCCAGACTGTTCAGATGTTTGCCTTTTCGCTTTTCTTGGGGAAATGGGAAAAACGGCAACATTTTTTACCTACCTACTTGAAATCAGAAATGAAGAGAGTAGTCATTAAAAAACTATAGAAGGTTCTGGTTAATGAAAAAGACGTTACCGTCCTCAGATGCTGACACATAGAAACCTGAGGATTGCAAAAGTGCTTAGAACCAAGTAGCAGTGTTTGCTTTTTTTTTCAAGACTCATTGACTGGCAGACTTGCTCTGATCAGACCTTACTAACCTGCAACTTCTGACCAGAACTAATATGGAATTGCTTAACGTCTTAATTCCTCACACACAGTAGGACTCTTCATATGCTTTTGCTACCAGAATCTTCATGCATTTGCATTATGCCCGGAGGGAATTAACTGCATAGTGTTAAAGATGCATATACTATATCATTTTCCTAAAATCTGAAAAATTCTCAATACCAAAACACATCTGGCAGCAATTTGGTTATGTTTTTAAACTCCCCAAATTTCACACATAGGACCTTAAAGGAAACTCTTGCCATCTTCCTAATCCAGCTCCTAGGTACCTCGAAACTTTAATCTAAAGCTATTTTCTGAAAGGGGAAACTGCAGCCTACTGTAAAATTTATTTTCAATACCTGGATTTTCTTTCATAAACAGACCCTGCAGGGCTCCTGAGTGCCTGGCCCCCTGCAGGACCCTAAAGATACAAAGATCACCCTCTGGATTCAGACTTTGTTTGTGGGGACATGGTTAAATACACCAAGAAGCTTGGAATGATTGGTAAACATGGGACTTGTTCTTATTGCCTCCCTTAGGAAAATAGTAAAGAAAACTGAAATAAGCCAGCATGCTCAGTACACTTGCTCTTTCTACGGCAAAATCAAGATGAAAAGATGAAAGGTGGAGATCTGGCACTGTGGTTCATGCATGAATCTGATAGCTGACGGACCTTGATCTTCACAACCACTCATCGTCAAAGTAACATCCGCCATCATTAGTCTGAAGGAACTGAAAGACCAGCAACAGAAGTTCCACCATGTGGAGCCAGTCTATAATAAATACTGCTAGTCTATAAGAAATGGGTTAATTTATGTAACCAAAAAAAAAAAAATTTAAAGATCAATAAGTTCCCCTCTCTGCCTTTGACGATTCATCATGAGGCTGACCATGATGATTATTAGGCCAAGGGCAGCAAAGAAATTCTTAGCCATTGCTCATTTTACCTTTTTTGTAATAGCAACTTAGAGGAAAAAGAATATTGCGTTTTCTGAGCCCCCAAATCAAGCACATGAGTAAGAAATTGATACTTTTTAAGGAAAAAAATCACCAGTTTATCAAATGGCAAATTATCAGAAATGTTAACATCTATAAAACTCATTTTTCAAACAGATAAGACATTCAATTAAAGATCAGATCCTCTTTTACTCCATTTTCCCCCTTAGTACTTTCAATGTGTCTTAAATCTTTCTGTGAGAATTATGATTGGTAAGTCTGAGAAAAAAATGAGGAAGGGGGAAGGGAGGCAGATCATGCAAGGTTTTTTAAAAAAACGAACATGACAAGAACACCCAGCCCTTCAGATCATTTACAGGGAAGATCCAAAATAGTATGGATTCATGACAGAGCTATCTTTTTTTGGGAAATCAAGTAAGTTAACTTTTAGAACCTCAGCAAATAATTATGAATATGGAGAACTTCCCTTTCGTAAACCTAACCAGACATAAGATCAAAGCAAAAATCTTATTTTAATTCTGAAACACTGGTACATTTAATCTTCCCTGCATGTTTTACTCTCACTGGAGAATTTGCTGTTTTTGCATCAATTTTGAAATAACTTTTATTTTCCTTTCTTGATTATCCTAGCCCTAGATTATCATGAATAACTATCCCACACGGAGACAGAGACTATGCCAGTTCTGGAAAGAAGACCTGAAAGGCATCCTCAAGGTAAATTTTATGGTTTTGCAGCCACTATCACTCTGGTGACCTTTAATAAGTCATTCCAGGAGCTGTGTCCCACACGGGCACTGGTTTTTATAGTGGTATGCCAACAGTTTGTATTTGCATAGGTTCATCTCAGCAAATGTAATAATACTTTGCAAACTTCATTCTCTGCTTCAATATATTTCAAAATGATTCTCCTCATCACCCCTGATAGGATTCCATAGCTAGGAACGAAATGGAACAAATGCAGACATTCACTCCGGGGACATATTCCAGGAAATAGCATAATATTTCTTGTGGAGGTAATTACATCAGGCACTAGTCATGCCTTACTTCCTTGTTTTGGGCTCTTAAAAGTTTTTCCCCCCACAAATAGAGTATGTTAATCCTAAATTATAAGAAAAACAATTATATTGCTGGAAGTAAAACTATAAAAATAAAACAAATAACTCCGAGTCAAAAACTACAAATCATAAATCTCACTAACCAAAAACTGAAACAAACACAAATCAGACTCTCAGAGCTGGGTGTCATTCTAGGTCACCTAATTTAACATCCTTCCCCATGCAGAAATTCGTTTTACTACAATATTCCAAAGACTTATCTAACTTTTTGCACAAAACAGTGACCATATTAGCAGTTCTCTCTGAAATCTTTAAAATTTTGAGGAAAAAAAACTATCATTCTGTCAGTACTAGTTGTTCCCTGAAGTCACATAAAAGTAATCTGCTCTTTTTCTCATGTGATAGACTTCAAACTCCTGGAAGACAGATGTTATGTTCCCGTAAGACACTTCTCCTGGCCTAATGTCCCAGTTCCCTTACCTGCTCATCATACAGAAAGGCTTCACGACCTTTCAAAAGTTGAGACCCTCTTATTTACATGCAGTCCTGGGGTTCTGAAGCAAGAACTGGGCTTTATATAAGTTGGGTTCAGGACCAAGTAACACAGTGCTTGCCCAAGGCCCCACTTTGACTTGAATCCGTATGAGACAACAAAGGCTGAGAAATGGGGGAACAGTACTCGCTTCATTGGGTTGTTGTGACACAAAAGTGTAGGCACAAAACTTTACATAAAAAACTTCAAAAGGGCCAGGTTCCTAGTCTTCTGGAAGCCTCTAGATGAGAAGTGGAACTGCCTTGTCAGCTGACAGAGACACACTTATCTTCTAATCGGGCCCAAAGATGAAACTCTCCCCTCCCATTAAAAAAAAAAAAAAATTAGGTCAGGGATCCTGGGTGGCGCAGTCGGTGAAGCGTTCAGCTCTTGTTTTGGTTCAGGTCATGATCTCAGGTTTCAGAGATCGAGCCCCAAGTCGGGCTCTATGCTCAGCGGGGAGTCTGCTTCTCTCTCTCCCTCTGCCTCCAGCCCCCGCATACACATACGTGCACTCAAGCGTGCATCCTGTCACTAAAATAAATAAATCTTTAAAAAAAAGTCATACTTCTGGCTTGTACTGGGGTTGTGGTCAGTGAAAAGCCTGGATTTCTTTACCCACACAATATGCTGGGAAGCTTGGTCTCGCCTATATTTTGTCTACATTGATGTGAGATTTTCCATTTTTCCTTATATAGTTTATCCTTTTTCTGAACTCTAAATTACATTACTTTCCGTCTCTGTGTTATGGACACATGTGACAAAGTTGCTTTCAATGTCTTCACCCAAATCTTTGGTCATGTTGAATAGGAATTGGCCAAGGACAGCGTCTTCTGGCAGACTTTGAGAGCCTTTTCAATCAGGTTTATTTGAACATTAATGAATTTCAGCAATCAAACAATGTTTTATAATCTAGTCTAAATTCCCCTCATTTTGTTCACAAGGACACCATAAGATTATGTGTCAAAAGCCTTGCTGAAGTGGATATAGTATGCCAACAGTATTCTCAGCCTGTTTTATAATCACACCAAATGGAAAATGAAAATGGCTTGTTTACCAGTCAGGGTTTAATTAGGCAAACAGAAGCAGCTGAAAGCATATCTAACAGAGGGAATTTAATGCAGGGAACAGGTTGGTTACACAGGTCACCAAGAACTGAGACGCCCAAACAGGAGGTCGGTGAGGCAACCCAGGGATTAGCAACAGCAAGAACAAATGGGGGAAGGTCCCCAGAGGAAGAAGGAACCACGGTGAGCCTAACTGGAAGGAGCTGAGCATATGGAAGAGATGTGACCTTTGCTCTACCCCCAGCCCTCCTCACCCCTTCCCTGCACATCCTGGCCTCGCTCTTCCCCTCCCAGCCCGTTTTCCCACCAGAGTCTCCCACTAGCTGAACCAGGTGGAAATCAAGGGGACACAGGCACCCAGGAAAGGCAGTCTGCAGCTACCAGGGATATGAACCACCAGAATAGACTGGAATAGCACATTTGAGAAGGACCTTTTGGGGGGGACTTTAATTCCTAGTTTTTATATTCTCTTCTAGGAGTTCAAACATTTTATTATCAGAAATAATTTCCAAAAGTCTTGAGAATTAACAGCCTGTGCTTCCACATAAAACAAACAACTTGGGAATAGCCATGGATGTAGTAACTCTTAGAAGATGCCATCACTCTTAGATATGAGCAAATTCTATCTTGAGAAGCTATTTCAAAAGGTAGGGATTTGGAGGCAGACTCTCTAGGGCTGCAGACTGACTCTGCCTCTGATTTGCTCATTTTCTACAAACTTTTCGTGCCTTAGTTTCCCCATCTATAAAGCATGGACGGTAATAGTATTTCTCTTAGGAACACTGTGAGGCTCAGTGAGCTGCACACGAACAGCACCTGAAATAGTGCCCGGCAGAGAACAAGAAGAAATGGATTCTGACAACCATCCATCCCTCTGAGGCTCGCGCCATGCAGAATGAATATGAGCTAGGAGCAGTGCCAGTGCTACGGGTAGCATTAGGAGCACCTCATGGCCCTGGTACACTAAGTACTCGGCTCTAATTTCCTCATTCTTGGGCTGAGTGATCCTCTAATTGGGAAAAAAAAAACATACAACAAAATTAGATGCGAGACCTTAAATCCGTTATCTTTCGCGAAGCTACTCTCATTAGACATAGAGGGAAGCTCAGTTCTACTGCTGGGTACAAACATCTACTTTCATCTACTTTTGAGTGGCTTTATCAATGAACTTCAGTGAGACTTATGAAAGTGCACACAACCTATAGCCTGTTCACATGCACGGACATGCATACAGATTAGCACCCAGTGGACACAGAGGGACATAAATCAGTGTGAACTCAAGTGAATGAAACTGCACTGTGGGAAGCACAGAATTAATGTTTGTTATTAATTAGTCAAGTTGCCCTTAATAGAGGGTGGGTTGTTAATCAAGCCTTGAAAGAGAATATGCCTTAGCAAATGACAATTTATTCTTCTATTATTATTTTAAATTGAACAATAACCTTCTTTAAAAGTGAGGCTGTAAAAAAAAAAAAGTGAGGCTGTAAAACGTCTGCAGGACACCTTCTCGATGGAATTCCCATGGCTGTATTCAAAGAAGTCAGAATGTTAATGTTTTAAATCAAATATCTAGGCCAGATATTTGATATCTATTGTCTATTCCCTCAGGCACTATATATCTTTTTTTATAACTGTAACTCAGGGGACACAAAATTGATCCTGTTCACCTCTGTATTCTCCTCCAAGGATCTATCCTAGTACCTTTCAAAAAGAAGGCATTCCACAGATAACTGCATTGGACTGAATGGTTCATTAGTTCGGAGGTACTTGAGGAGTCTAAAATGCATTCTGATTCGCACCAGAAAGAATGACAAGTCTATAAAAAAACAATGCTAATTAGGACCCGCATTCACACTGTCCTTACTTAAGCGTCCCAAAAGCCACAGTGAAAACTAATTACCAGTATTTTAGTTTTACTTCTGATATAACTGAAAACTTCCTGCAGTTTCTCACTGTTTTGTGTAGTCAGAAGGCTTGAAAGTGATGAGCTGGAATGAGCTAGAAGAAATAGCAACTCACCCCCAAAAGAAAAATGAAAAACTAGTATGCTAGAACTGAGAATCGACAGGATGCACATACTGGACAGATGCATTCAAAATTGTCCTTTTCAAAACGATTACAAAGAAAAATTTTCAGGAGGAATACTGAAGGAGTGAGATAAAATGTGCAGGGGAGGGATTATTTCTTATGTGCCTGGGTTCAAGGAGATGGCCACTTTCAGTTCAGGGAAGATCACGACATAGGCTCAGGGTTTGCTATTGGGGACTACGGAGACATAATAAATCTGTGCTGAGCAAGTTTTTATCTCTTTGAATCAAAGACATTCTAAAATGTATTCCTTTCTCTAAATGTTAAAGTATTGATTTGTTTCTTTAATGTGTTCTACTATGAAAGACTTAGTGAAATGACCAGTGAAAAAATAATTCATCATGTGTACTAGGTAAGAATAATACCACACAAGGAGATGCCCTTTAACTGGTACAAGGATATGGGTAAGTTGTTCCCAAAATGTACCCTACTACTTCACTCTTAATTATCTCTGTCTTTCATTGTCTATTATAAAGGATCCAGCAAGATTAAAAACAAGGCAGTGTGAAAACAGACATACTGACACTCATCAAGAAGTTTCAATTTCAAAATCTCTGCCTATTAGTACAAAATAAATGTTTTGCAGCCAAGGTATGTTTACAGTCCTTTTGTACTGGCTTGTTATCTGCCAAAACAGTGTAGACATAACCCTGGGATGGCACTTAGCAGTGCTTTCCAAGATGTGCACTTCTGTAATTAAATAAAACCAGAATGTTTTTGCCATAAACATACACTGGCTGATGGTTGCAGAGAATAAAGAATAGCACTGATGCTAAGAAAACTCAATTTTCTTTATTATAAAAGATAACTGGTCACAGAACAGTGGTCCAAGCATCTCTCAACACTGATATCTGAGCATATTACGTAGTTTTCCACTTGGTTTACAGAAACACGGCCAGGTGGAAAGGTGGCTTCAGTGTGTCTCTTCACTATTTCTTCTGAAGACTCCATATGGGGTGGGGTGACCTTTGTTCTGCAGGCCATTTATTCAAGTCTCCCCTAGACGTGTTAAAGGAAGTCATTAGGAGAATTCCTATGTTGTGGCTCTTTCAAAAATAAGTTGATGCATTTGGGAATGAGATGAAAAGTTTTAGGGCAGAAGTTTCATAAAAATGACTCACGACTGTGCGTAAAAAGCTACAGAAAGAAATAAGCCACTTTTATTGTAAGTATTTAGGATTTGGTCATATGATGCAGTGTAGGAGGGGCGAGGTTGGGAGCTGTGCATGAGATCCTGGGCTTCGAGGGCTTCCAGCAAGATGGAGGGGATACTGAGCATCAGCGATATGTGAGGACACATGGAGACGGTAGAGAAGTCACCTCGATCAAACATCACCTCTAACTGGTAGTGGTGAGAAATGCAAATGCGATTGGAGGGATGGCGTTTCCTCATTTTTTCAATGTGGTATATATATAATCTCTGTTATCTGATCAGAATTTCAGCTTTTCTTAAAATGAACCAACATTTTTGTCCTAAGATTTAATTTTCACAGACACTAGAATATATTCTACCTTTACCTCTCTCTTTGGTTTTAATTAGAAGTGGTTTTTGCAAGTTAGAATGTAAGAAGAACTAGGGAGTCAAGGCCTCTGAAAATGTCATCATTCTCTTTTAATAAATAGGGTTCAAGACAACTTTTCCAATTCCCTTGGAACCACAAGTCTACAATCTTGATTTTTTTTATACTTGATGAGTACATCTGGAGACACCCAACACCCTTTCTTCAACTCTACCCTAACACATTGCCAGTTTCATAAACTGAGATAAAGCAAAATTGAACACAGACCACACACCAAATGCAGCAAGCCTGTGTGACTATTTTCCACCTTTCTTTCTTCTGTGCTCAGAGAACATGAGCCTCTGCTTTCCAAAACCGACCGTTTATCTCGACCAGCGCCTTTGGTTGACTCTTTCAGCAGTGGATCTCCTCGGCTGTTCCTGCCCCTAAGCACCTTTCACCTCTTTTCTGCTAGCAGGGCTTTCCTCTTTGTTCACAAACAGCCAGGCTTCCTGAAAAAGGGCTCCGAGCATTCAGGTTCAGAGCTGGGGTCACCTCGGGCTCCCCTTTCGCTTTGCCTCCCACATCAACCCAGTCATCGAATCCAACGAAATTCCCGGCAGGCTTCCGGCTTGCTGTGTGTTTCAACCTCCTGTTCCCACTGCCGGCCCACCCCTCCCTCCACAGTCCTGGCGCTTGTCTTCTCACACGCGGATGTCGCCACCAGTTTTCCACTCCCGTCTACACACAGCTGCCACCGGAGTCTGCTCTCCCACCGCACGCCCCTGCCCTCCATCTTCGCTTGCTCTTCACCATCTTCAAGCACAAGTTTTTCTGCTTCACACTAACCACTCTCCCAGTTCCGACGGCGGCCACACTCCACCTTCCATAGGGCTCCCGGCACATTCCTGCCCGTCTGACTGAGCTGCCGTCATCCACCTACCTCACGTCTGCCTGCCTTTTTACCCCCTACTCCCTCTGCCGTGTCTCTCCTGTCTCTCTGTTTAATTATGCAGCTCCCCATCGGCACTGTCGGGGCACTCAGGGACAAAAAAGGGAGGTGCACGGGGTTAGGTGGGAGCTGGCAGTGACTACTGGCCTCAGACTCAGGACTCAGTGGGGAAAAAAGAGGATGGCGAGGGTGTGACTACTGGCCCTGACCCACTGGTCTCATGTGGGAAGGCAGGACCAGTGTCTCCAGATTCTCCTCAATTTTCATGACAAGTCATATTCATTTGAAATCTCTATTTAAAAAATATTAACCACTAATTCAAATGTAAAGTATAATAAAGGTCAACAAATCGTGGGCTGAGAAAAGCATCTCTGCAAGTTAAATGTGGCCCAAAGACTGCTAGTTTCAACCCCTGTTCTTCAACAACTCCTTCAAGAACCAGCTCTGTGGGGGCGCCTGGGTGGCTCAGTGGGTTAAAGCCTCTGCCTTCGGCTCAGGTCATGATCTCAGGGTCCTGGGATCGAGCCCCGCATCGGGCTCTCTGCTCAGCAGGGAGCCTGTTTCTCCCTGTCCCTCTGCCTGCTTCTCTGCCTGCTTGTGATCTCTCTCTCTCTCTGTCAAATAAATAAATAAATCTTAAAAAAAAAAAAAAAAAAAGAACCAGCTCTGTGCTCCGTCTCTGTGTCGGGTCCTCACAACACTCCTGCTAATATTAACTCCTCCCTTTCTGTGCTCCACACATTCACTTGTTGTATCATTTGTCATTCGAGGAGAGCTCTGTCATTTCACTGCATGGTTCCCTGCGAAACCATTGCACACTTATTTCTCATCCCTTAAGTTTTTCTATCTTCTCTCTCTGCCGCTGGAGAAGAAGTTCTTGGAGGACAGGAGTCGTACACCATCATTTCCTCACAATATCTTCCCAAGTATATTCACTAACAGGCACTTACTTATTTAAGGGTGTAAGATGTATCTTGGCAGTTTCGAAAGTACAGACGCTTTTTAAAAAGGAAATATCAGTTCCATTTCTTTGACAGCAGTCTTGAAAATTTTGTCATCTTATTCAGCCATACACATATGTGTAGGAGTGAGCTGTCTTCCATAGAGCCTTCTATAATACGCAAGCAACTTGCAGAATCTTTTACATTCATCTAAATCAAGGCGACAGAACAGCCCAGTGTGGAAGAACCTGGGCCATACAGACAGACTGCCTGGGTTTCCTACTGAGGCTCTAATTTCCTGTCTGCATGACCTTAGGCAAGTCATAAAACCTCTCTGCCCTTTTGTTTCCTAATGTGTCAAAGAGGAATGATCATAGTACCTATCTCCGAGGATGTGTGTGAAAATTCAATGAGTACATAAAGTACTTAGAAAAGTGCCTACCACATAGCAGATAATAAAACAGTCATCGTGATCTTGGGTTAGATAATACTACTTACTTTCTGCTATTAAAATTTATAACCTATTTTAAAGAACACATAAAATTATCTCAGAAAAAGAGAAGTAAACCAAAGAGTGATTGATATTTTTAGGCACGCATTCCAATCTCTGGGGGTACTCTACAACACCAAACCTGCACCTGGAGGTAAAGCGCGCTTATACCACCGATCTAAGAAGAAAGTTTGCAGCTTAGCCCATCATAATAGACGTTACTTGTACGCCCATATGCAGGTAACTTTGAGTAGCCTATTCTATTCACTGGCATGGAATCGGTCCTAGTAATTATTGTTTGTTGGAATAAATGAATCAACTGTGCATCTTATTATACTAGGCAATTCTGATATCAGAGATCTTCGACGGTAGAATTTTCTTCACTAAAATGCACAGGTACAGATGTCTCTGTGTGTCCTCCAACTATACGGCAACTGTAACATACAATGATCTCCAGGGGGATGCTTTGCTATTCTTTATAGGATCTGACCTAATTAATTTCAAAATGAAAAAAACACATTAGAGTACCTGTACCAATTAAGCAACTGATTAACTGAACAGTATGAATCTCATGGAGGTTCAAATGTAAAGGACTGTATTTTCTTCTCAATTCCCTCACCTCAGCAGCACTATGCCAACTCCCTTCCTAGCTGAAGTAGATTCCTGAAAAATACCTGGAACAGATCCCAGAATTTTCAGGTCACTTTCAGCTATTAAAAATCCACCCAGTTTTAAATGCCAATCAAATGCCTGAAACAGGGCCTTCCCTGGGGCATCTCCTGGCTACAGGGTCTTGGGGAATAGAAGGCGTCCTTACAATGCCAAAACCCAGAGTGCAGGCCAATTCAAGTCTCTTTGCTGCCAACTTCCTCCAATTTTCTTTTTGCCTGCTCAAGTGGGTGTAGGGCACAGCAGTAAGTACATGCCTAAAATGTTTCTTGCTTTTCACCACGAAGACATTTCCTGCAAGCAACAGCAACCGTAGCTTTGGGAGGTCTCCTTAGCCCTCCTCTCGTGTCAGCCCATAAGAAGGGAGTTGGAGTAGGGGGAGAAGTGAGTTCCTGGGCTGGGTGCTGGCTCTTCCCTTCACAAGGCTATTTTCTTATTTTTATTTATTTCTCATTATGTTACGTTAGTCACCATACAGTACACCATTAGTTGTTGATGTAGTGTACCATGATTCATTATTTGCATATAACACCCAGTGCTCATTGCAATACATGCCCTCCTTAATACCAATCCCTGGGCTCACCCATCCCCCACCCCCCAGTCTGAAACCCTCATATTGTTTCCCAGAGTCCACAAGGCTATTTTTAATAGCTTCTGCTGTAGAGGACAGGAGAAGCTACAGTGGAGGCAAAGCTAACTGCCCATGGTTATGTCTGTCTTTTTTTATCTGTTCCTGCTAACTCTGCATAAGACCGGATGACCTTGTCAGGGGATGCCAAGGGCAGGGATGGTATACAAAATATTTAAGAGGCAGGGGTGCCAAATGACCAGGAGGGATGTGGTCCACGGGCTGGAACAGGGTCTTGCAGGCCCCGTGCTGCATCCTCCAGTTGCTGAAGGATCAGGGGAGCCCGGGGATGCTGGGAAAGTTGCAGCAAAGATACTCAGGGGGTTTGGGGTCACAGTTTTTTCGAACAATGGGAAGAGGTGAGGTCACAGTTCTTTACGAACAATGGCAAGTATTTGGTATTTTAGTACCAGGACAACTGTACTGGTGGAAACTGGCTGAACACCACTGCTGCTTGTGGGAGCTCATCAGTGTCTGAGCAAAGCCGTCTCTGTTGCCTATTTCCTGATGTGAGAGAGTGTCCCAGGCCTGCTTTCTGCCAACCCCACCCCCGTGACTGTCCCACGGCTCCTTGCCTCATCACACTCAACTGCTTTCGCTTTGTCCACTTGACCCGTGGTAACTCCTGCATCTTTACGACGCCAACACAGAGAGCGCGGCAGGCTATTCCAAGCCTCTCCCTGCAGCCAACTGCCTCCAGTTCTTTTCTCACCTGGTCAGACAGGTGCAGGGCACAGCAACAGGTCTATGTCTAAAACATTTCTTGCTTTGCACCAAAGAGTGAGAAGATACCTCTTGCAGACAGCCCCCAATCTTTAACAAAGGTTGTCTTAGAGCTGCCTTCACTTGCTTGACATGGGGCAGGGGATGAAGAGTGGAAAGCACTTCCCTCAGGACAGGGAGAAAAGCCAAAATATTTTGGATGACTGCATCGTCGTTGACAGCCCCCCTCCCACGGATGACTTGGCGGTGAGGATGGGAATGAAAGGAGAAAGCCCTGGAGTGGCATATGGGGCAGCAGCTGGATCAGACCACCTCTTTATAAATCCCAAAAGAAGGACCTAGCCCAAATTGAAGGTGGCTTTCTGGTGGATTTCCCTTTGATACTATGGATTTAAAGCTGTTCTTTCATATTTCAGACAATAGCACCAATTTTGGGCAACAGGAAAAATCCTCCTCCATATCCTGTTGTCCTTGTATTAAGAGGCACCTGAAATAATTAAATATTATATTCAGTTCAAGAAAAATGAGTATCAAATACACATGGAATAAAAAAAATTGAGGAAGCATCTTTCTACTGGTGATTATTTGGAGACGCTGATTAATCCATTGTGCACACATTTATGTTTAATTAGAAACTGGGAAGGATTTAGAATGTTATTCTAAAACACAGTCTATTAGCATTATGGCATCGTATTCATGTGGTGCAAATAATAATGTGAGATTTTCTTGGTAGATTATTTCTTAGCGACCCTGTTTTATCAAAAGCATATATTTTTACTCAGATGTTATAAGAAACCCAAGTCTGAGTATAAGCTGATTTGCTATAATTGGAATAGGCTTATTGCAGTCATTTTACCCCTTTAAAATTATGATACCAGCATTCAAACATCTGTTAAACCATAGCATCTGTTTCATATTTGGGATGCATCCCTACAAATTAGAAGAATGTTCTTTTTAATGAGCTCTGATTTAATAGGGAATCCTTTTTTTTATAACTGTTATGCCAAAGAAAGAATATGAGAAAACAAAATCATCTCTCTAGCGCCTTCCACAGCAAAGTACCTCAAAGGTCCATACATTTCCACTCTAAAACGATTTTATAAGAGTTAACTTGTTTCACAATTTAGTGTTGTTATGTATATAACTATGTATGTGTGTGTGCGTGCACACACGTGCGCGCACACACACACACACACAAACAAACAGGGAAATGCAGAGAGCACCATACATCCATTTTATTCAAGAAAAATCGTCACTTCTTTCAAATGCATTGTTTTGGCAATTTATAGGGTCTTAAAAATACTAAATTCATGACCTCGTAGTCTGTTTACTAAGAGTTGTTTGCTCCAACTCCAAAGGAATACTTGTTGTCAGATCTTTACCGTTTCAGTTTTATCTGAAGTAGTACTTGGCCACGGGCTCACTCAGTTCTTTTTTAAATAATTCCCAAGGTCTTTGGAAGTTTTCTAGTCATTTGTAGCCCTCTATTTGGGTCTGATTTTGTCTTACAAGAAGCCCGTCAGCTTAATGTCAGACAACAAAGGGTTCATTTGTTCCACTGTTTATATACTTTACTGTTTCAAGCCTCTGTATTTTTCTATTTCTAATGTGGACCTGGCTAGATTTTAAAAGCTTCATTTAAACACATTTAAAACTCCTAGATTTTTATGATATAAGCCACCATAAAATTTAGAAAATGACAGGCTGTCCCATTAAATTTAATAAACTACAAAGGCTTTATAAAAAGAACCCTAGAACACACACACACACACATACACGCACACACACATACACACAACTCAGAAGGAACTCATTGGAAGGAAGCCAGAAAAATGAGAGAAAAGAAAAAGTTTAATATAACAGATATCTGGTCACCCATCTCGTGCCTCCTAATTTGTCTCACCAAAAGAGAAAATTGCTATTATCGTGTCCTAGTGCTACAGACATTTCTTTCACAGAAGAAAGGCAGAGCAGCTATAGGTAGGCAGAGAAAACCATGGTCCCTGCCTACCCCCCACCACCAACTGCTGCTGGCACCTTTCTCACCAGCCCATCCCCCACCAAGCGAGAGCAAAAGCATATTTTCTACTTTGCCAAAGGAACAGCGGCATTTTATACCCAAGTCGTATCAAGTGTATAACTGATAGGTGTTACAAAACCAGATTTTAAAACATGGCATTTGAGTTCTTCACCAAAAACAACAATAACAAAGAAAAACACCCCCAAATTAAAACATCAACCACCTGGTTTAAAAGTAGTGTCTTCTAGGAATTTATGGATGTTATAGGAGAATCTGAGGAGAGAAACATGACTTGGGTCATTCCTCTGGGTTCAGGCTGGACTTACTTCACCAGTATGGGACAAAAACTGACCTTATTTTACAATACTACCTGTGAAAAAAGATTTTGCAATTTCCCTGAGCCCCGTTTTTCTGTGCTTACTGACTTCTCGTAGCAAAACTCCTTTTTTTCCTAAATTAAAAGCTAACCCTCTCATGGCTGAAAATTAGATGCAACACCACACTGTCTGGTCACGGGTGAGAGGGCACAGTTGAAAGAACGCTGTGATGATGAACTTTTTTTTGTGGTTTCCACCTCTGCAGATCTTATCTCTAAATATTGTTAGAAACTTGCCTCTGCCAGTTGAAAGAGTGCTGACTTCCCACAGCGCTTCACAGGCTCGGCACCACCCAACTGTGAAGTGTTCGAAGAAATCTGTATTTAAAAACAATTCACATAAAGAATGTTAATTGTTATCAGAATCTTTGCAACCTTCTTTCGTCTATGAGTACATCACTGTTCCCAAGTACCAAGTAACATTAAATGTGTCATACTTGGGATACTTTCTGAAACCAATTTTAGTCAACAACCACAAAAACAGTAACAAAAACCAGGTGTGGTTGGGAGAGCTGTTTAATGATAAGAGTATTATCTTGTATACAGCAGGCTTTAAACTTAACTCTACAACCTTACAACAAGACACGCGTTTCCATTTCTATATAAACACTAACTCATCAACTGGCCAAATACATGGGATATAGAGTCATTTTGTATGTACCAAAGCAACAAGTTTTGTTTTGTTTCTTCAGGAATATATTTGGGATCTCTAAAGTTTGGGAAAGATGGCCTTGTCAGTCAACAAATACTTTTTTGAGAATCCAATATAAATGAACTAGGGCATTACGGCAGGTGCTGGAGAAGCTAAGAGTTTTATCTAAAACACTGGCCCCAGCTCCGAGAGA
This sequence comes from Nasua narica, assembly GCA_028533885.1. Taxonomy (NCBI): domain Eukaryota; kingdom Metazoa; phylum Chordata; class Mammalia; order Carnivora; family Procyonidae; genus Nasua; species Nasua narica. The sequence continues at coordinate 147,585,044 of CM052799.1, forward strand.
ATGCTCTAAAGCATACACAGAGATCGACAGACCACATACCTAAGTACGTCACAGAGTGAAGGCCTATGTGGAGGCACGTCGACATACACAACACTAAACTGCCTGCAAGCTCTTCTGCAAACGTGACCAAACAGCAGCTGGGCACTGAACATGGAACTGCATTGTCCTTCTTCATTTTTATATGGAAACTTCATTTTCAATTTCTAGCCTAACTTAGTAAGAAGCTGAGGACATACATTCTTAAGGATCTTCTTCTCCTGGAGAAGTTCTGTCATCATTAGAGGAGCTAGCTCTGGTATAAGCTTTTCATATTCTTGGTGATTCTCAATTCTTTCCCAATTTAAGGCATAGGTATCTTTCAGTTTAGTTTAGGAGGCAGTCCCACCTGGTGTCTATATCCTTACAGGTGACCCCCAACTCCCACAGGGAGTTCTGGGGGAGTTGTCGGCTCTGGGAGAGACTGGGAGCTTGCTGCTAAAGAAAACTTTCCCTTTGTAGAGGCAAATATTTAATAAACTACCTGGACCATTTAGAAGGGTCTAGTTTATGGAATAAGGACTTTTTCTTGCTAGTTCCTATCAATTTTAACAGTTCTTTGCTATTTATCTCAACCACTTCTTCTTTAGAAAATTAACTAAATGGGAGGGGTGCCTGAGTGGCTTAGTCAGTTAAGTATTTGACTTTGGCTCGGGTTTGGTCCCAGGGTTCTGGGGTCAAGCCCCACGTTGGGGTCCCAAGCAGGGAGCCTGCTTCTCCCTCTCCTCTCCCTCTCCTCTCCCCCTCCCCCCATTCCTGCTTTCTCTCTCTCTCTCAAGTAAATAAATAAAATCTTAAAAAAAAAAACTATTAGAAAATTAACAAAATGGAGCTTAACCTTTCTGAAGTATTTGGAATACTTTTGGAATATTTTCTTCTAGCTAAATTTTCTCTGATATGTGCCACTTCTACTTTTTCTAGACAAGCTGAATTTAATTACTCACCTTATCACTAAACTAAGAGAAAAAACATCACCTCTCAATGACTTGAGGGAATGAAGCACTGAACATAGATGTCAGTGTTTTAAATCAAGGTTGTATAAATGAAAAGAACATGACCTTTGTGTCAGACAGACATGCCTTCGTTACTTTTTTAAGATTTTATTTATTTATTTGACAGAGAGAAAGAGAGATCACAAGTAGGCAGAGAGGCAGACAGAGAGAGAGGGGGAAGCAGGCTCCCTGCTGAGCAGAGAGCCCGATGTGGGGCTCGATCCCAGGACCCTGAGATCATGACCTGAGCCGAAGGCAGGGGCTTGAACCTACTGAGCCACCCAGGTGCCCGCCTTCATTACTTTCTGCTTTGTTGACTTAAGGAAATAATCAAGACTCTGAGTCTCTTCTACCTAATCTTTGAAACAAAAACAGTAATACCTGCCCCCTATTACTGTTGTGAAGTTTAGATTTTATGTTAATGAAGAGTCCAGCAAAGTGCTGAGCTCCTATTATGCTCTCAATAAATGATGCAATTATTAACAAGAATTTATCATTAGTAACATCAATAAACATAAACTCTTAGTATAGTTTCAAAAATTACATACTCAAATAGGAATGGAATTAAAAATTGCAATGTTAGAGGATAATTATGACATTTAATAATTTGTAGAATTTTAATCTGTCACATAGTCACATGACACTCTCCAGAATCGCAAGAGGGTGAGTGTGGCATTGCCACACCAAGCCAGGATGGGGTGCGGTTCTAGTCCTTGCACTGGCGCCCTCTGCTGTCACTTGTGTTGCTGGAGGTTTATGCTCCTCACTCACTACCACACATCCCGTGCGTGGCTAACTGTGGGGCTCGAGGAAGAACCTGGGACTGCACTGACTGCCACCTGAGTTCATGCACAGTTGTCTGAGTTGAGGCCTGAGAATGGTCTTCACCTTTCAAAAGGAACCACCACCTATGTCTCCTAAGGACTAGTTCCCTCATCACGCAAGTGAGGATTTTTACCTATGTGGAGATCTAAGGAAGATTTCCAAAGGAGCTTGTGTGGGATAGGGTCAATGCATTTTAGTAGCCCAACATTTCCTGAATCGCCGACCAATACAATACTCATGGAATAAACCGTGGTGAGATATGCTTTCTAAAAATGTCTTTGGCTTCTTAATTTTTTTTTTTTTTTTTTGGTGTGAGGGGTGGTGAAAAACTGGACATTTGTTAGTGCTATGACTGGCCCTTATCTTGAGTTCTTGTCAACATTTGATGTGGCTGACCCTTCTTTTGAGAAACTCTTCTCTGGGCTCTCATTGCTGGAGGATCCTGGCTTTCTTCCAACACCCCCCCCCCCCCCCGCCCCACACTCCTTATTGTTCTCCTTTCTCTGACGATCCCTTAAATGTTTTTCCTCAAGATTTTGTCTTTTTGTTTACACATTTTCTCTCAGTAATCTGACCCATTCTCATGGCTTCATTAGAGCTTGTACAATGCTGACTTGTTATATTGCTGCTCATTGCCACCATTTTTTTTTTCTATTTAAGAGACTTACACATCCTTTTAAGTAAGAACAATACCACTAATATGTTTTTCAATGTCTGGTCTGCTGGTGGAGGGAAGTACACGTTATGTTACACTTCTGGGCAGGGGACACTAGTGGGCCATACTGGAAAGTACATTCTTGGCTTTGCTTTTTATTGTCCTCAAATTGGATGGCAATCGGTTAACACCACCACAGTCTCTCCTCTGGCTAGTAGGTACTGTTCCAATAAACAAAGTGCGTGCGATAGTACGTGAAGTACAGCCAAAGTGCTAAAAAAAAATGATCACCCTTGATGTTAAACTGCTAATTTTATAGCTGCCTGAGGTAGGGGAGCCACACCAAGGAAACAGGTAGTAAAGATCAAAAGCAAATTAGGTAATAGTGGATGTCTTTTGCAATTAGGAGGGGTATCATAAAACACTGCAGCCTGGGAGGAAATGACTGATAATTACTGAATGAATAAAAAAGTAATTAAAAAAAAAAACAAATGAACAGCATGGGATGATTGGTCTTTCTTACCTTAAAAGAAATATTAATGCTTCTAATAAAACACATAATACTTTCATACTGATTAGCTGCAGTGTGAGTATATGGTTTTTGTCGAGTGTAATAGTCTGTAACATATTGAACAGTCCATCATGAAAATGAATGCTTTAAATTTGCACCTATTGCTTATATCCAACTGTGGCAAAGTCTTAAATTTGGTGAGATTATGGTTGTATTTATACTGGCAAAGTAAATACTTTCTAAGGGAAGTTTTAATGTCCACACTTATTGGTCTAAATCATCCGGATTAGTTTTGTCTTCAAAGAAAATATGTAATATTTCAATGCAAAGATCTATTTTAGGTGTTAAGAGTCAGCCACACAACAGAAAGAACACGTGAAGTGGTCATGGCTTTCAGACTTGGTAAATAATAGAAGACAATAGCTCCCTTTTGGCATTACATGTGGTCTTTAGTCTTCAGTAAATGAGATCTAAAATGTGATGGATGTGTCACTCTCCTGTAAACAACAAAAGATGCAGATAGGAAACTCATTCTGACCAGTGTAATGGATCAGAGCCTGGAAACACCATGGCTCTTCAAGATGGGCCGAGCTGAATATAGGTGAGTTATGAGAATCAGCAAGGATTGGAGACAGGCTGAAATGGGGGGCAGGCTCTGCACTCTATATTTCTTTCTAGATCTTGTAAAGTAGATATATTTTTCTCCCTTTAAGCATAAACTTTCATGAGGAATATATAAACAAAATATTCTTTATTCAGTTTCATGGTTCCAAGTTGGTTAACTTCCATGAGTTCTCAAACTATCAGACTTGGTTAAGAAAGAAAAACATCCTTCTCAGCTTGCAAGGCAGAAACCCAGGGCTCAGTATGAAAGAAAAAAAAAAACCACTTCAACTTAAAGAAATGCCCAGGGGTTACTGTTTCTTAAAAAGGGTGTTTCTAGGATAACTATTTTCCACACTAAATGGCCCCATGCCAAAAGAAGATCTAGCTAACCTCTTCCTAGAGTTATGACTGTTTGTAAATCAAATTAGCAGCAATGGTCTCTAAGAATTTTGCATGCCTAACCTTAAAATAATATTACAAAGCTAAATATTTTAAAAGACTAAATTGTTTCCTAAAATCACAGAAACACTCACTTTTCTCTAAGTGTACATAACAGGACTGAAATCCCTCTGAAAAGACAGGTTACTGTGTAGTGATTACGTGTCCGTCTTTTTTCACTTCACCCCTTCTCTATGAGGCCACAGAGATACTAGGAAGTGCCTTAACAAGGACAAGCTAATAACTCACCATAACAATTATAAACTACAGAGCAGTGGTCTCAAATTGTGGTTTCCTAACAGGAAACTTGTTAGAAATGCAAATTCCGAGGCCCCACGCCAGACTCAATAAATCAGAAACCCTGAGAGTGAGGCCCAGCAATCTGTGTCTGAACAAGTCTTTGAGGGGACTCCGATGCATTTTAAATTTTGAGAACCTCTGCTGTAGACTAATTAAAACAAGAATTTCAAGAGTCTTTCTGTTTTCTCAAAGGTGATGGGTGTTATATGAAATAATTATAAAAGCTTTAGGGATATGATTATAGTTAGTAATTATAGCCTATTCTATTTCTACTGCAATATATGTGCTCATAGCAGATTTTAGTGGGTAATTTTATTAGTTCATCTAGTTAGCTCTTGTTTGGCTTTGAATAAACCAGCCCCAAATGAGGCTGACGATGTGGTCAGATCTTAAGATGGCAGAAATTGAAACTTAGGGTTCTCCTGGACCAGCTGAGACAAGTGACTAGAGAAGTTATATATCCTTAGAGAACTGTGTACTTGTTTTATATAATCACATGTAACAGTTACAAGTGATAACTGTAGAGACCACTTTCAGGCAAACAGGCCTAAGCCAAGGACTGTAGATAGGGCCCACAGCGACCACCTGGATCAATACAGACAGGCCCATCTGGGAACCCACCTCCCAATATCCAGAGGCACTAACTGACCTATGGGCTACTTATCCTCACTTTCCTTCTTTAAAACAGCCCCCACCCCCTACCCCTGCAGACAGCCTCTCCTTGGCTTGCCTGCCTGCTGTTCCCTTGCAGTATGTTCCATAAATTTCTGTCTCCTTTGTTCTGCCTCAGGTGAATTCTTGTCACCACCTGTGCCAACGGCTTTCACCAGACTGTTGTCCCACATTTGGGGTCCCCCTTCACCAAAATAACCAAGTATATAATAATTTAATTGGCTTAGGAATGAAAAGGGCTCACATTATCAATCTATGCAATATATATATAACCAGGAGAAACAATATCCTGAGTTGACGGGGGGAATTACATTTGATTCTCCGGCAAAACATTCTATTTTGGTTTTCCTAGTGCACATGCCTTCCTCTGTTACGAGGTCCTGAAACAGCACTAATAATTTTCAGATTAGCAATTTTTCTAACATTCTCTCAAATCTTATACGTGTCTTATGATCAAAACCCAAAAGCCCTCGGAAGACCAGTGTTACTGAGTAGAGGAGTGAAATCTGCACATATCTCCCTGGATAGGTCTCAACTGAGAAAAGGTTCTTTTCTTTCTGAGGAAAAAAAACTGTTCTCATGCTTTAAGAAGTGAGCATACTTAGCAGCAAGGAGGCACTAATCTGGTTAAGAGAGCCTCAGATCTCATTTTCCAGAATCAAAGGCTAGCTGCTGTTACATCATCAAACTGGTTCCTCAGAGCTGCCCAGGGCTTCCGGAACTCCTCATAAATATGATAATAGTATCACTTAAATAACAATCACGCTCTGAGTGGAGATAGCTGTTGGAAACACCAGCTGTGATATCCCATACTGACATTTTAAATGAAGTTGAATACTCTTGGTAGTTAATGCATATCAGGTGTGTCAAAGATGAGCCACGACCTTTCCGATATTCCTGCTACAGAGTGTAGAATTTAATCAAACAGAATAAATGGCAAATACATTCTGCTTTGAGGAAAATATTTCTAAAAGGTTGCATGGGGCTGGCTCAAGTATTAAGATTAAAACCAAATTGAGTCACCAAACCAAAATTCTTTTTTAACTCTTAAAAAAAATTACTCCAAATTTAGTATCAAATAAATGGATGTCACCAACTGGAATATTAAAACGATTTCCTCAGACTGGAAATAACAGTCTGCTTATCATAATGACAGATTATAACAAAATCTTAATTTATTCAGATTCATCAAGCAAATTGTTCTTCATAAATGGTAGTATTATATGACATTTTTGTTACCAGTTTTATAGAATAGCCCTCAACAACTAAACCAAATACTGTGACAGAGAAGCCCAACAGATTAGCAGGCCAATTGGTGGCATAAAGTCACAGTGGTTGACCCAAGTGTCCTGAGAAGAAGCAGGATTTCTTTTTTTAATACAAGGGCTAAAGTAATTTTTCCTTGTTTTCAAAGTGGAATCCTGGGTTTTCTCCTGCCAAAAGGATATCATTTTACATTTCATTTATGCAGGACTCTTTATTCAAATGAATCAAAATGATTCAATACATCAATATTAAACAGAACGGTGCTGCTTGTCATTTTCTCTCAACCCTTCAAAAAACTGCTTAGTTTATGATACATATTTTTGGCTGAAATTACTAAAAAAGGAAAAAGGAGAAAGACTAGAGCAGACACAATCTTATTTTCATGACCTGTATACACTTTATTGTTTATCAGACAGTGTTCATCAGAAATGAGCGGCCTATGGTTGAGGCCAGGGATTTTGTAGCAAAATCAAGCATGTCAGATGGGCCTCTCCACACCAACTAAGTAAGCAAGCACTCTCTAGTGTGTGCTCTCTCTCTGGCTGACAAACCGAAGAAATCCGAGATTCTGCGAGAGCTGACCTGCTCTAAGCCTGGGATTAAACACTAATAAAAATGCTGGCTGAAGGTACATCACATCAAAAGCTAAGTACTGATGATTTAACAGGTTGTATTCACCACTGCATCCACTGTGAGTTACTCATAAATCACAATACCTAATTTCACTATTGGAAACATTTAATAAATTGGAATTCTATGGATGTGGACAGCAGTATTTTCCTAAGCTTTTGAAATAAATTAAAAACAAGGTAAAATGAAACAAGTGAAGTACTGGAAAGTGTCTATTCTAAATGAACTCCTTAATGAATGCTTATAAAATGAATACAAAATATGGAGCTGATCTGACTATGATTATAGCCAAGGCAGCAAAAAGCATTAAGTATTCCCTTACGTGCATTATATTTGTAATGGCAAGAGGCATGCCTAAAGTTCACTGTATGTTATTAAAACTCCATTCTATTATTTCCTGAGCTCAGTAAGTTTCTCAGCCCAATAATCATTTAAAAAAAAAAAAAAGAAAAAAAAAGGCAATACCTCCGCAAACTGAAACAAGGCTGATGCTTGACACTGTTTTGAAGGAGTATCAGGGTGGGACGAACTTGAAGATATCTGAAAGGAAACAAGTAATTTTTAATGTACAAGGACATTTTCCCATATCAGACTAACAGATTCTGCCATATATTTCCACTGTAGACACTGATAAACATTAAGACATGAATCATCACCCTTTATGCCTTTTAGAAGACAGTATAAATGATAAAGGAAGACAAAGGCCATGTTTCTAAAAACAGATGATTGGAAGAACAAAAGACCAAGTTTGGCTCATTTGCCATGTCTCTTGTAGCGACGACTTATCAGGTATGCTGCAAATAGCAGCGGAGGAAACGTGAGATGAACTGCTTTATTTCAATATATTTTTAAAAATATTATTAAAAGCTGGAAGCTGCAAGAAAAGTCAGTCGCTCTCTCTTCCCTATGCCACTCCCCTCAAGCTGTTCTCTGCTTAGAGGCAGCTGGGAAAACAGTGTTGGAAAAGCATATGGATGTGGCTCAGGGTATCTGGGATTGAATCTTAGCGGACTACTCACCAGCTACATGACCTTGGGCAGCTCAGCTTATCTTTCTGAGACTTACTTTTTCCCAACTACAAATTGATGATAATGATGAAGAGAATAATCCCCATTTTACAGGATTACCGAGAAAAGAAAAGCTACAGAAGACACTGCCTGGCACTGCACCAGAACTCAATAAATTATTCGCCGAACAGGAATAGCATTTCTTTCATAACACCATGCATGCCTATATTCTCTCTCTTTCTCTCTCTCTCTCACCCTCACTCTTCAGGCATCTGACACTGCATAGAGGATTCTGCCATACCACAGTTGGTTCAACTAGGAGGCCTTTCATTTCCACTTGGTAATTATGGTAGCTTCATTAAAAGTTTGCTCTGATGGACCCATGGAACTACTTTTCAAAGATCTTTTGAGAACAAGGTCAGTTATAAATTTTGGTTCTTAAGTGAGCAAGACTTCTAACCAGCTACAAAATAGGGTGAAAGTGAGTCACAAGAGCAAAAAGCCTGGGTATTATGAATTCAGCCCATTCCCAGTCCCATAAAAGTATTTTCCTTCAATTAACTGTGCTCACCAACTCCATCAAAGGGTACTTACTAAGTAAGCAACAGGTGCACCTTAATCATAACTCTTCAATCAGAGAAGTCGTTTTTTTCATCTTAATTAAGTTAAGCTGGTTAGAAAAACCATGGAGGTAGTTGGTAACACAGTATCAAAGTAATGTTTAGGGATGAGAAAGAATTAGTAAAGAGACTGATGGAGTTATTGACTATATTCACTGCTGAAGCCATTAAGAAGATTTTAATGTCGCTATAATTGGACATATAAGCATCTTTAAAATATGTATCCATAAAAAGAAAAAAGATCCAGATCCTATTTAACAAACTAGATATAAACAGACCATTGTGGATAAATAAATTTAACCAAGTATTTTAAAGACATTTGAAGGTAAAATATTCTTCTTGGTTAAACCATGAAACCTATCATTTCAAATGAGCACCACATGCAAGTGTGACAGAACGCAAAGATGAATCAATGAGGATTTTCCCAAAGTTACGGGTAGGTCTTACTTCAGATAACATTTTTCATTCCTATGTACTCTTAATAAAAGTAAAGAAAATAATGAGTTTATGTAAGGGGAATTAATCGCCTAACCTATAGTTCTTTGAGGATTAAGACAATGAATGAAATGAAGAGAATCACTACCATCAACCACCTAGATTTTTGAAAAGCACTTCACAAGTTTCTAAACAAAAGGATTTACTTAGAAATTAATATTGAGGGCGCCTGGGTGGCTCAGTTGGTTGGGCAACTGCCTTTGGCTCAGGTCATGATCCCAGAGTCCCGGTATCGAGTCCCATGTCGGGCTCCTGGCTCTGCGCGAAGTCTGCTTCTCCCTCTGACCTTCTCCCCTCTCATTCTCTCTCTCTCTCTCTCAAATAAATAAATAAATAAATATTTTTTAAAAAAAGAAAAGAAATTAATATTGGGATAAAGAGGTACTCAGTCAATCACATGAATAGGGAGCTCCTGAAGAAATATCAGATTAGGAATAGGGACCCTTTAAAATAAAAGCAAAAGAGTTAGGGAGCTCTGTAATCTTAGGTGTGCTCTAGAACCCACAAAAATGCACATGTGCCAATACACCCCAACATTTGCAGGAAATTTTAGGGTTTTCATTAGATCTTTAGAGGTTTAGGGGCCACTGGTCAAGCATCTCTATTTTCAAAGTTGGGACGGACATTACTTACCATCTCTACAACTACTGTTTAAAAACTGAGTGCAGAGTGAATCCCCTGTGACATGAAATTCTTACGGAAACAATATACAAAACGATTATAATTCGTAGCATATCTCACACAGTCAGAAAGGAAAGTGAAAGATAAGGAATATGTGAGCAAATATGTATTCTAACATTCTGGTGATATCAGCAAGGCATTTACACATATTATAAACACCATCTGAAAAGGAATGGCCTCTGCCTTTGTGAAGAGTAGTTTTGCCAACGAAATGTTGAAAACCACCAGGAAAGGGCACTGGAGAGGAAAAAAAAAAACCTGAAACTAAAAATATGCTCTCTTTATACAAAACCTAACACAATGGCATATGTTAGGAAGGATGACAGTGCGAGAGAAGGTCTAGTAAAAGACAATTCAAATGATCATGGGAAGATCAGTGGGGTTAAGGTTTAAGAAAATCAATAACGATGGCTCCATATTGTGTTCTATGGTAAACAAGGATATTTTGGGAAGCAGTCTTAACCTTATGGACTTCATATTAAGGATAATACGCTTTCCAGTATCATCTCTGAAGCGTTAGAAACATATTGAGTCAAACAGGTTTGACACATGACGTAAGACTGAAAAATACCAAATGCATGCTAACATTTCAATTAAAAGCAAAGTTACTTAAAAAAAAAAAGAATGCATAGTCAATAACCATGAGTTGATTCCATCTTCTGATTTAACACTTGATAAATTAACAGCTAATAAATGAGTAAGTTCTAACAATAATTCAATTGCATCCTCAACTTAACTATCCATAAACAAAAATTAGTGGTGCAATTTAAATATATTTACTGTGACTTAATAATAAGCTCCTATAGACATAAAGTACATAAAGTTATTCCTTACTTAATTAGGCGACTCTGGGAGTTCCAAAATACCTTTTCCAAAATTTGATTCTCTTTTCCCATTATGTTAAGTGAGCTAAGGAGAGTTCTTCATTGCTTTAAGTTACTGTCATCAGTCTAAATTTAAGCTCACATTACAATCTCATTAAGTATGAACTGTGATACATTACCTCAGCAAACTGAAATAATGGGGACTTCTGACGTAATTCAGGGGATTCTGAAACATCCTGTCTACAAGTGCCAGAGGGTATCTGAAACGAAGAAAGATGGTATGAGGTATCACAGGGATAGTTTCTGGAAGACAACAGATTGCAAATGCCACCTATTATATTATAAATTATATATAATATTCCTATTATATTCCTATATATTTGAGGAGAAAATAGTTTTCATTCACCCAATTGAGGTGAATGACAAAACAGCAGTTATAGCCTATAAAGTTTTATACAGTTTTATACAAAAACTTTATACAAAGTTTTATACAAACTGTCATCCAACAGTTAAATAATGCAATAAAAACTAGGAGATGGACAAGACAATGCATTTTTAAAAAGTTAATATCCATTGAAAAGACATTTCTATAATGATGCCCATCTGATCTCTTGGCTTTCTGCCGCCAATTCCAAAAAATCTACTTCTTTTGTGTTCTATGTTTCCCCGATGTTTTATGTCATCGAACTACATGAAAACACAAATGGGATTTGATAATAAAAGACATTTGGGAAAACAACACTAAAGTCAAATTCTTGTTTCCCAGGTGTTCATATATTTATACACAAACCCTAATCATAGAAAAGTTAGTATTTTCTTTTGCACTAGTCACTGTATTGGGTAAGTATCTAGGGCTCTACAATTTCCATTTGCAATCTTTATTACTAACAACAGTTACAGAAATACCACTGGATTTAAAAAAACTCTTGTTATTAATCAAGTACTCTTGTCAGGACACACACTCCCTTCTTGTATCTCATTGCTAAAACTGACCTATTTCTGCCATGTGGGTGACATAATAACTTAGGAAGCCAGCCAACGGTAATTCAAAAGTCTTGAGAATCACAGATTGTTGAGAGAACAATATCATTATTCCTCTGATCTGACCCTTTTTACAGATGAAGGAACTGAGGACCAGAAAAGTAAACAACATCTCCCCTCCCCCAACATTCAATATTCCCCTTATTCTTACTTATCACCACAAGACAGAAACATTTGTTTATTGTCCATCTTCCTCCTGGGGCTTTGTTTAATAAAGAATGCTCAACTTTGCCTACTCACAAGGTCAATAAGCATTTTTTTAAATAAACTAAAAAAAAGTTTGACATGTCTTCTAAATCCTAAATCAGTGTGTCCTCTAAGCCCCCTTCCTAAATGACAAGGTTAGGAAGTCTTAGGGAGGGACACCTGGGTGGCTCAGTTGGTTAAGCCGCTACCTTCGGCTTAGGTCATGATCCCAGCGTCCTGGAATCGAGTCCCGCATGGGGCTCCTTGCTCGGCGAGGAGCCTGCTTCTCTCTCTGCCTCTGCTTGCCACTCTGTCTGC
>CM052799.1:147597646-147619195 GCA_028533885.1 Nasua narica
AAAAAAAAAAAAAAGAAAAAGAAAGAAACCAGACTTAATTATCAAGAGGCAGAGAGAGGGTGGAAGAAGGAAGAACTGGAGGATAGGTGGTCACTAACGTCTACTTACAGGATAAATAAGTACTAGGGATGTAATGTACTACATTATGTCTATAGCTGACACTGCTGTATGATAAACAGGAAAGTTATTAAGAGAGAGTATTAAGAGTTCTTATCACAAGGAGAAAATTTTTTTCCTTTTTTTTTTATTGTATCTATATGAGGAGACAGATGTTAGCTGAAGCTATTATAATCATTTCACGATATATATAAATCAGACCAACAGTTGGTAGGTCTTAAACTTATACAACGATGTAGGTCAATTATTTCTCAATAAAACTGGATTAAAAAACAAAGAAAGTGTTATCACAGTATTGCTCAACCTCCTTTCCCAGTCTCTCCATACTGCAAATGGTTCAGTGCTGTCATTTTGAAGAAAATTTGTTTATAATAAATAATGAAATAGGAACGATTTAACTCAACATAAGCTACATAGCTTCTACCCTGCCCAATCTCCCAACTTCATCCTGGAAAATTTCTCTCTTGATTATTGCACTGCAATAGCCAGGAAGACAGAGCCATTTGCAGAATGAATAGAAGTACTTTATTTCATGGTAATAAATGCTTTAGCATTCCTTACCACCCAAAGAGTATTAAAGGTCCCATAACAAATGGGACCATCTGGAAGTTTTAATTTGCCTGGCTCATACAGGAATGTGGGTCGGAGTGGGGGCAGGATGGGAATTCCTTCTATGAAACAGCTGTCAGGTCCATCTCAGATTTGTGATGAATTGTTCATATTCTTGCCCTAGATGCTTCAAATCCTCAGATGATCAACATAATTATAACTTTTTAAGTGCCCACAATAACTTAGATATTTATTGGGATAGCTTAATAGTGTGTAAACGTACGTGTAAGCTACTTTCTTCCATTATAAAATTCCCTGAGCTCTTAACCTCTGGTCTGCCTTTCCATAATGCCAATGTCAGAAATTCACATATATGTATAATGACACTAGCACTTGGTCTATATTTCCTTTAGTTATACATACACTACATATGTATACATAGTTCTATGTATGTTGTGTTCCAAAGCTTTCAGATATGCTTTATCTTTGCATTGCTTCACACTGGTTATAAATTTTGCTTCTCTATGTGTCTATTACATATGTATATAATTTATTAAAAATATTATCTAAATATATTGCCTTATCCTTAAAAAGAATAACTGAAATAATGTCTTAACTCACCAGCCATTCCAAAGTTTAGCTGAGGCATTTCTTCAGTCTTTGCTTTCTTGGGACTTGGCAAATCTCTTGAAGAGTCAGATGGGAAGGTCCATAGTTTCTTTCGTGGATTGACAGTGGGTGTTGGGGATTTCACAGGCTTGTTTGTGGTAGGACACCATTTGTAGCCAGGATTTGCTTTCATAAATGCATCTTTATACTGTAAATGAAGAACAGATAACAGATTTTAATTAATATACAGACTGAAAAAGTTCTAATAGACCTCACCCTGCTATCATTAAATAATGAATGAAAAAAATACTTCCAATAACTACTGTGGCTTTACTTATAGAAGAATGATAATCTTAGCCCAGGGTTTAGAGATCGGACATGGACTTGACTACTAGAAAGTTCATTTGTGGAAGATGGGTCCAGAGGCAACACATTTGTATCTTTGGACCCATGTCCTTTTTTAAGTATCCAAAAAAAGGTCTTACCATGGTAGAGAGGGAGTTATTTGCAACAGAAAGAGCAAGGGCTTTGAAGACAGAAAGAGCAGAGTTTAAACCCTAACACCTCAACTCAGGGCTAGAGTGACCAAAGATGGAGAATATAACTTCTCTGGGCCTGACCCATAGCTTCCATAAACTGAGAAAAATACCACCAATATGTAGGGTTATTGTAAACTGCCGTGCATCATTTGACACCCAGTCCAAAGTGGGTATCAGCACATTATAAACTGTGAGTCAATACCAGAACCAGTAACCAGATTCTACTCACTGTTTAACCTGGTAAGTACGCCAAAAAACATAATCTGTGCTTTGAAGTAATTGGTGAGGCAAGTGTAGGCAAACTTAACAAAGCCACGTAATCAGTTTTGGGATCGACAAGCTAAGATCAAGTGGTGAGAAGGGAACAAGGTAAGAAAAATTGCTATATAACCCTTCAGTTGAGGATGCTGGACCATGTGGAGAAAAGAGCACACGTGCACCTCAGAGATACTGTGGGTTCGCTTCCAGACCACCATAATAAAGCGAGTGTCACAATAAAGCCAGTCAAATGGATTTTTTTGTTTCGAAGTTTATATAAATGTTACGTTTACATTGTATTACAGCATATTCAGTGTGCAATAGCACTCTATCTTAAAAACAACGGGGGTGTCTGGGTGGCTCAGCGGGTTAAAGCCTCTGCCTTTGGCTTAGGTCATGATCTCAGGGTCCTGAGATCGAGCCCCGCATCGGGCTCTCAGCTCAGCCGGGAGCCTGCTTCCCCCTCTCTCTCTGCCTGCCTCTCTGCCTACTTGTGATCTCTCTCTCTGTCAAATAAATAAATAAAATCTTAAAAAAAAGAAATATCTCAATTATAAATTCTTTATTGCTAAATAATGCTAACCACCATTTGAGCTCTCAGCAAGCTGTTAATCACTAAACACAGATCACCATAACAAATGTAATAATGAAAAAGTTGAAAATATTGCAAGAATTACCCAAAGGTGACACAGAGACACAAAGCAAGCAAATGCTGTTGGAAAAAAGGTGCCAACAGACTTGCATGACACAGCATTGCCATAAACCTTCAGTTTGTAAAAAACTAAGTATCTGGGAAGCACCAACATCCCAGGATTTTGTAATGAGCACGTGAGACTGCAAATGTAAATATGCTGAGAGCTATGACGTGTGATGTTGCAATGAATACAGCACAAACTTTATGTCTTTAACTTGGAGGTTTCAACCTTCACTGACAATGGCTTCCCTTTCCCTTTATTTTTTTGACTTTCTCCTATAACTCTTTCTGCCAACTCTGTTGCTTCCTTTCCCTTTTATGGTAATAAAACTAAATGAAATACATTTATTGATATTCATTATACACTGCCAAAAGTTATATCATCTAATAAAAATGTATTTTCCATGTATTCAATTATTCCATATTGCTAACTGCTAGAAACTTTATTAAATCAATACAATTGTTTCAATCCCATAAGCTTGCCCTTTAAAATGCTCACTCCACGAATAAACCAATTTAGTATACGTTCTAAATAGCTTTTTATTTAACCCAACAGGAAAAAAAATTCTTTTATCCTTGGTATAACAAAGTGTATATAATCCAAATAAACTTTTCCATTTTTTTCTACTTTAAATCATGTAAATGAAAACTACTGTAGGTAATATAATTCAAGTGTTAATAATCAATGGTTTAGAATTATCCCCAAATTATCTTAACTCGTTTTCTAAATAAGCATTTTTTTTACAAAAAAAAAAAAAAAAAAACCAACAAAACAAAAACAAAAAAACCTAAATGCTGTACCTCTTCATGTAGCTACATGGGTACATGAAGAAGGAAGGTAAGCACAAAATGATGAATAACACAGTTCCACTTTCCTTACAAAAATAATTAAAATAGGATGCAAGGCCAGAGCCAAACTAGAATTTACCATCACAGAGCAGAGTAATTCTGGAGGCATGAAATGTGATATAAGAGACACCGTGCTCTGGTGCATTCACCTGTATGGGGGATTTACATACCGGGCTGAGGCAGACAAATAGCCTTGCCTCCTGTCTGAAGGTGGAAAGTGACAAATGGTAGGGTGAGGTGAGAATGGGAGGAACAGACACATGTATCATTCCCGGGTCCCAGGAAAAGGCACACGGGCTGCTTTGTCAGATGAACAGTCATCTGGACAAAGGTCACTACTCTATAAAATGACAAAAGACTCTCAAACAAATTAATTAACACATTTGTCGTGAGAAATAAAAAATTTTTTGAAGTTTTTAAAGAAGTCCCAGTTGTGAAAGATGCTGGATTAGATGAGAGACACGAGTTAGGAGCATGAATTAAATTCTCTGCCTTCAAACTGTTTACAATCTGCAATTAGTCACACAAACTTTTTTTTTTTAAACGTGTGGTTCATAAGCCCTCCCCTAGTTTAGGCATAAAAAATGGTTTTGCAAAGGATCTGAAAAAGGGGAAGCTCCCTATGGGTTGAAGAACACAAGTCGAGAGAAAGACCTGGAGGATATGGGGTTTTACAGAAAATGATAGCTGAGAATTCACTAGGAAGGTCAATACTCTATAAATGGATCACAGTATTAATTTCTCAGATCCTTAATATAAACGAGCAGTAACAAGACAACATTCATTAGCTCACTCAGAAATATATTGAGCAAAAAAAGCATTAAGAATGTGGGAGAGAGAGAAAAGAATAACACACAGTCCTTGTCCTTTAGGAATTTAAAGCTTCCATGGAGATGTCATAAATTCATGTAAAGACATGAACACCAAGTGAAGGAGGAGGCAGAAGGAGCCTCAGGGTATGAGGATGTCTCTCTGTCCTTGGAATTGGACACCTCATCAATCACTTGCTCTGATTGAACTATAAGAAAAAACAGAAAGGCTTAATCATTTGTTGTGATGAGGTTATTAGGAAAGGGATTACAGAGAAGGCTGAGTAAGGGAGAAATGAAGGAAGACAGTATATAGTATGAAGCAAATAGCTGAGCGAAACCGTTAGCATTCTGGTCAACTATGTGGACTAAAATCCATCATTACAGGATTTAAAGGGCCAAAGAGACAGCCCCATCCATCTGGATCTCCAGGGCAGGGCTCTTCATGCTGGGATTGAGAGGGGAACCTGTTTTTATCCAGGAACATCAATCATGGGCTATTGGCCCAACCTGGTAGATAACTAACCTCTTGCTAAAATACTGATTTTCAAAAATCTCCCATTAAAATAAAAATTCATCTGATGGTTTCCATTTTTTTTCCTTCAAAATTTCCAACTCCCAACCACCACAACACTTTATTAGCAATAATAGTAAGTTACTGTTACTCAGTAATGGTTTAAATACATACCCTCTGTCACGGTATTTGATCTACCTCATATATGACAATGGCATTATCATATACCAAAAACCAATACTCTCTTTATGTTAATCTTTTAAAAATTGGCTCTCAACATTAAATACTGTTCTGGATCATTTATAAGAACGAAAATCTGACCTTAAAAAGCACCTTAATGTTAATGAAAAATATACTAACTATTCTCCAATTACTTGTTTTTAAGGAGAGCGGGGTGCGGGGGGTGGGGGGAGGAACATCTAAAATCCAGTAGTATTTCTAGCTATTATTACGGTCTAGATTTTCCCAACATAGTGAAAAGAGAATGGCAACCCTGGTGAGGTCCAGGAGTAAGGAACGGGGGAAATGTCTAAACAAAGACAGCTGACTCTGGTGCAAATAAGTGAAATACCACCATGATTAAAAAACAAACAAACACACAACCTACCAGACCACGGAGGAGAGATTATACAAAGTATCTGATTTTTAAAAAAACAGATATAACACAATTTTTATTTTGTAACTCTGCAGGGGTGTAACGGACCCCTCCCATAATAAATTTTGAGACAGCTGTAGCTCTTCACATGGGCAGCAGAAATCACATTATACAAGGGTGGGAGAGGAGAGGGAGATGCTTGACAAGTGTCACTAATCTGTAATTTCTTAGTTCTAGGAGCTTTAACTCTAAAATTGTTCATTTAGATAATAAAACTCGATAGTACTATCTGATCTGAATTATTTTTACTAGATATTTTTAATAGGTAGAAAATTAGACTGTATTATGTGTCAGAACATGGAATTCAGTTTATGGTTTCGACAGAACAAAAATATTTTAAGCTATACATGAACCTGCATGACTTTTACGCTAAAGCTACTCTAATAAAAATTATATACTTCAAAAAGTGAGTTCAATAAGCGGCCAGGAAATTGTTTGGTTCTACTTTAAGAAAGTTACAAAGGAAAAACTGAGTTGGCTGTAGATAAGGTTACTTAAATTACCTCTAAGGATTATCATAGCAACAATAGTTCATTTTCATATATAAAGTTTTTAAAAGGACAATTTTACTTCCTAATTTTGGTAAATCAGGAAAAAAGTCAGTTTAATTAGTTAGCACTAGTAAAAAAAAAATCAAAATTTCAGAATTTCTTTTAAAATGTAATTTTGTTACCTCGGGAAAAGTAGATAGGGATCTGTGAAAAAAAAAATCTACATTTCTGAAAACTTATTAATAAATTCACATGTTAACTAATTTGAATTGTAAAATGTGTAAGTTTTCTTTTTAAAAAAATGTGTTCGCTAAAGTTTAGTTTTTGCTTAAGCATTTCATACTTTCTCCTTACAAAATAATTTATAGTATGAATTTTTAATTTTTCAAACAGCGCAAAAAGTAATTTTTATCTACATCCCTTGAATGATCACCAATTCTAAAGTAATCAAGATTTACTACAGTAACAACCTATAGGACACTGGCGTATTAGGTACCTCAATCAATCTAAAAGTTAATATCTGAAAGCAATACCAAAATGAGTTTTAAGAGACCCAGTTTAAATTCTCCATATATCACTCCCTGTGGGATCTAGTTTTCATCACAAGCTATGGCTACCTTATAATCTTATCTGATTTGAACATTTAAATGTCAGTGTTTACTAGCTAACTGGACTGGTATTTCTGAAATCAAGTAATTCGCTCACTTGGCTGAACATCTCTCTTGTTAGAGGCTATCAATCACACTGGATAGTATCTGCCAAGTTAGGCAAATGATATAACTGGCTTTGTTGGTTCTGGGGTTTCGGTTTTGCATTTCAGTATGTCAACAGGTCCTGATAGAAATAACTAATCACTTGGTAGAAAAGGATCAAATACAAACAAACTTCAGTTTGCTCATCAGGAAAATGACAAGAACTGCCACTGGTCTAGCGTTTTAAGCTTGGGGAATGCATGTACGTACACTGCCTCATCTGCATCGTACTCAACCCTATGAGGGCAGCGCGGACATCTTGACTGACACTTTACAGAGGTGGGAACTCAGGTCTGAGAAGGGAGAAAGTCAAGTCCGAGAACTTAAGCTCTAGTACTACTAATCTTCTTCCTTGGATAAAGTCACTTCACTGTTCTGGGTCTCAGTGTCTTCACCTTTGGCTGCTGGGGAAAAAAAAATCTATCTCCTGAGATTATTTTGAGGCTTGAATGAAATATAAATATTTATAAAAGAACCCTGGGCAAAATGCATCAGTATTCAAAAATGGACTATTATCATCTCAAAAATAAACACATATTTTTTTTAAATACAGTAAGAAAGGGGCACCTGGATGGCTCAGTCAGTTAAGCATTTAACTCTTCGATTTTGGCTCAGGTTGTGACCTCAGAGTTGTGAAACTGAGCCTCAGGAAAGGTTCTGAGATCAGTAGGAGTCTGCTTGAGGATTCTCTCTCACCTTTCTCCCTCTGCCCCTCCCCCTGCTCACGCTCACACATGCGTTCTCTCTCAAGTAAATAAATAATCTGTTAAATAAACAAACAAACAAACAAACAAACAAATAAATAAATAAATGCAGTAAGAAAGTCCTGATATCTGGAACACAGGAACGGGAAAGGTCTCAAAACAAGACCTCCCATGAAACATGGAGCCCAAGTCTTTGGTTTTACTGTCCACATCCTCTCAAAGTAGTGGGGCCCCTAGTAAGTCATACTCAGAAAATCCCATATAGAGTCAGTCAGGTCACTGGATGCAGCCAAGAGTGGCTGACGGAGGATGGCAACGTCAACTTCAATAAGCGGCCAGGAGGGTGGACCCAAAAGACTGACTCACGGAAAAGCAAAGAGGAAATTCAAAAGAAAAGTTAAGAATCATTTTACTGTACAGAGAAAAATATGACTATAACTTAACTGTTCACAAAGGTCTTGCCAAATCACAAATTATAAAATAATTATTGTTTGGAAATAATGGTTTGAAATCTGCAAAAATATTTGAAAGGCAATCTGAATGCTTAAAGTAAGAGAGTATATAAATAAAATTTTCAGTCAAGTTTCCAGGATAAACATATAAAATAAAATGTTTAAGGGAATAGCCAAGTTTCATCTACGTGGAAATCACTTACATGTACCCGCAGTCCCTCAAGGATGCTAGAAAAATGAGGTGCTACTCTAGTTTCGGGGTGTGCAAGATGCCATGGCACGCCTGTTAAGAACACAGACGCTGATAAGCGTGATATGTGTGACAGGAAACAAAAATTCCCTACAGTTATAATATACGAGAAAAGCAAAGTCTGACTTCTTTGGAGAAGAATCCATTTCCAAAAGCCAAAGCAAAGGAATAAACAGTTCGGCTTTATCTTTAAGAAATATGAAGGAAGAACGAATCACTAAAACTCCATGGAGTTTTGTGCTGATGGGAATCTTTCCTAGGGTACTGATGGCAACAGCTACAAAAGGCTATATTATAGCTTACCTTCAAGGTTACGTTTTATTGCATTTAATTCTGTAGCTGTTTTCTTGCCATACAACTGAACCTTCAAACTTGCCAGCATGGTCTCATGATTTCTGTTTTACCTCATCATTTCCTACTAGTGTCCTACACATATCCTAGGCTTGGGGTAAAACAAACTTTCTTGCTCCTGAAATCGTTCTCACTATCACATCTGCTCTTATTCCTGCCTTCCTCTCTGAATGTTCTACTGAAGCCCAGGACAGATTCTATTAACTCCATAAAGCCTTTTCTGAAATTTCCCCACTAACACCCATCCCAGCACAAGCAGACTCTTCCCATTAGACCCGTGACATTTTATTACTACCATTTTTACCATAATTACTCAAACCTCTTACCTTGCAGGCATCTAAGTGAGCATCACATAGTAAAAGAATGCTAGAGTCAAACAGGCAACAGTATCTTAGGTCCACAATGTGTGACTGGTCAAGATACCAAGTCCAAAGAACCTTATTAAATCCCTGCTCTGAAGAATGGGGAAAATCATAACTGACTTTATGTGTCTGTGCTTCTATAAAACATCAAGCTTGGAATGTACCGATCAATCAATAAAAGCATGAATTCTGCCTTATGTCTCTCATCCTACAAAAAAGAAGGGAGGGAGTATTATAAAGTCAATCAAATTTGCTTCTGACCTTCCAGGTCTTCTCCTTTCCTTGGCATCTACTCTGCTTTTCCTGAAGGTCAAGACAGGCTATCCTCTAAACTGACTCTAGGGGCACCTGGGTGGCTCAGCGGGTTAAGCCTCTGCCTTCAGCTCAGGTCATGATCTCAGGGTCCTGGGATCCAGTCCCACATTGGGCTCTGCTCAGCGGGGAGCCTGCTTCCCCCTCTCTCTCTGCCTGCCTCTCTGCCCACTTGTGATCTCTTTCTCTCTGTCAAATAAATAAATAAAATCTTAAAAAAAAAATAAACTGACTCTAAATTAATTCTGATCAGTAGTTTAAATAACAAGTGAAAGGTTCCAACAATATCCTAGGCAAAAATGCAGATTTGCATTCCCATATTTGTAAGAGTGCGGACGTACACTATTAAAGGGAAAAGTAAGGTTGCTCCTGCATCTCCTACCCTGCAGTCCCACAGACAGAAGTCAGAGCCTGGGAATATCCACAACCCTGTACCATCACACGCATTGCTGAATTTAAGAAAATGACCCATGTTATAGCCTTTAGATGATATTTTTTACATTACTTATAACCAGTTATTGCTCTAATGAGATTCATCAGACAGCATGAAACCCTCATTCAACCTTTTTTTTTTCAACAATGCAAATGAGTACTGGGCAATAATTCAAGAAACTGAAAACAAATCCCAGGATGGCTGTTTGCACTCACCAGATGCACTAAAAGATAACCAGGAGCAAGAAAACCATCACAGAAAGTTTTAACAGGTTAAAATAATAAACCCTTCCGAGTTGTACTATTTATTACTCGCTTCTTTTAAAAAATATCTCTTTTTAAGTATTCATCTTCACACAAAAAACGATCCTGAAAGAATATGTCTTATTCCTATAGAGAACATAATTAAAATCTGGTGTTTGAAATGAAAATGTTACAAAAGTTTTTAAAAAAAGACCGCCTGGGGGGTGCCTGGGTGGCTCAGTGGGTTAAAGCCTCTGCCTTCAGCTCAGGTCATGATCTCAGGGTCCTGGGATCGAGCCCCACGTTGGGCTCTCTGCTCAGCGGGGAGCCTGCTTCCCCTTCTCTCTCTGCCTACACGTGATCTCTGTCAAATAAATAAATAAAATCTTAAAAAAAAAAAAAAAAGACTGCTTGGGTGAGAGGACCTTGCGGAGCTGAGACCTTATTCATCACTCACAACCACCACAGACTTGGTATACTGAAGCCCCTCAACTAAGCTTTTTATTGCTGAAACTGACGTTGCAATGAAGACTGCCGTCATAATCTTAATACAAAAAGCACCTGCACAGTGGCCTGCACTTTAACTTCGAAACCATGTAGTACACATTGAAACAAGTCAGTATCACTTAGGACCAGAAACCAACTATATCTGATTGTGAAAGTGGTTGAACCCTCCACACTTGACTCGAAATGAGACAGCATTTGCTAAGAGCCACTGTGAACAAGGCAGGCTACAAGGTGGAAGATCCGGCCCCACATGCAGCAGACTGCCGAGGTCACCATAAGATTTCATTCCAGGCGCCACAATGCCAAATATTGTGAGCCTAATTAACTAATTAGTAAGAGATTTCCTATATGAAAATAATATGTCCTCCTCTTAAAAGTGGCCACCAAGGGCGCCTGGGTGGCTCAGTTGGTTGAGCAACTGCCTTCCGCTCAGGTCTTGATCCTTGAGTTCCAGGATCGAGTCCCACATGGGGCTCCCAGCTCCGTGGGGAGTCTGCTTCTTCCTCTAACCTTCTCTCCTCTCATACTCTCTCTCACTTTCTCTGTCTCTTAAGTAAATAAATAAAATCTTTAAAAAAAAAAAAAAAGTGGCCACCTAGCGGGTTTGTAAATTAGCAGTATTTAAGAAAAGGCAAACAATGTACTTGGGACAGGCTACATGTTATCAAAAAACAGCCATCCAAAACCGAACTCAAGTGTTTAATTTAGGAAGCTAATACGGTTCTCTATGAGGTTTCAGAGAATTGTTTATATCATATAAGCACAGAACTATAAAAAAAAATCTAAGGCTATTTAATGGGAAAATGCTGTTAATTACTATTATGCCAGCTGAAATCTACTGAAACATTTAAAATCATGTAGATTACTGGAACTGATTTTAAATTTTCCAGATACCCAGAGCACCTGACTTGCTCAGGCCGCTAAGCATCTGCCTTCAGCTCTGATCGTGATCCTGGGGTCCTGGGATGGAGCCCCACGTGGGGATCCCAGCTCAATGAGGAGCTTCCTTTTCTCTCTCTCTCCCTCTTCCCCTCCCCCATGCTTGTGCCCTCTCTAGCTATCTCTCTCTCTCTAATAAATAAAATCTTTAAAAAAAACTTTTTTAAAAATTTCCAAATACCATTACATAGTCAAAATCCTGTCTTCAATAATAGCCAACCCATAAAGTCTCATGTGATCATTAATTACATAACAACCAGGCTAATCATATACTCTGGATTCAAATATCCTTTAACACTGCATAAGAAATTTTTATGTTACATGTTAGCTTGTTAAACAACTCAATTTAAAACCACAGCAATTAAAAGAATTATTTTTCCACACACTGAGATGTCTAATAAAATGTGTCACTTGACACTCTGTATTTTTGTCCCCTGCTGATTCTTCTTTTCATAGAACTTAACTAAATGTTTGGGTGGCAGGGGTTTTCATGAATCAAGATTGTTTGCAAGTTACGATGCTGAAAGAACAATGTGAGAATTACTCCTTTCAAGTTTAACCACAACGCTATTGCTTTGCTTTTCCTTCACTTGCTAAATCCATTACATAATACGTTTTAAAAGCATGATGAATTCACATTAATTTCAGAGTAATTCAAAAACAGACTGGTGTACAATTTTTGAAGGAATTCAGTCCCTCCTGTCAGAACTGATCTAAGCCCCCTCTCTGAACAGCTTTCCTACAGGAAGTGCTTCTGCCTATGAAGTGTTCACATGCGTGCACATATCCTAACATGTCATGTTTCACTGCCATTCATTCCTTCACTGGTTTTAAATATTCATGCTGCACTACTTACACAACAGAAATAAATCAAAGCGCATCTCTTAGTAATTGTATTTATTACAAAATCAAAAAATGTTATAACTGAAAGGGATGTAAGTTTTTGCTCGATTTCCTCATTCTAATAACATTAAAAAAAATGGGCTGAAACCCAGTGATTGATGTGGATACTGTCACAACATTACTTAGCCTTAAAACTAGATGAAGACTCTTTCCCATGACACAACTAGAGTAACCTAAGGTTGTCGTCTTTACCGTGGACATTCTAACAGGAGAAGCTGGGTTCCTAGAAAAAATTTTTAAAAAACTCCATTCATAATAAATAAATTACTATTCATTAAAATCAACCCCCTACATCAATCTGTATACACAATGAAAAACCTTGGCAATTGATTGCTCTTGGCACCTCCACCAGCATTTGGAAGGTGGACTTGGAATTCAGGAATAGGAACAAAGCTCTTATGTTTTCACATAACACTTGATTCAGGATTCACCTTGGTGCTGTTACACCTTCAGCAGGGACTCCATATTTGAAGACTGGGAGTATGAGATTGATTGCTCACAGCCAACATAAAACCTTGTCATTGTAACCTACCTCCTTGGCCATGTCTGTATATTTCTGCTTTTCCTTTGGATCTAGAACAGCCCACCAATCAGCCAGTATCTTGGTAGCACCTCGGTTATCAAGCCTGGGGTGTTCCTGACGTACAAGGGAGCGATGACGTTTGCAAAACAAGAGAAATGCATTCATTGGTCTCCGGGCTCGCTGTTCTGGTGATTCATCATCAGTCTCACCAACATCTTGCTCTAGGCCATCGGCCCCAAGAAGTTGAACCTATTACCAACCAAAACAAAAGCCATATGTTTAACAAATCCTGGACAGTTCTGGTTTTCAAATTGTATTTTTTCTTAGCTCCATTTAAACAATTTCCAAATTGGAAAAAAAAATTAATCATCAACCACTATTAGTGGTTGGTAACCAACAATGTATTCTGCTTAGTTTCTATAGCAACCTGTGCATGTCTCTATTACAGCATATATTATTATCGTGTTATGATTGCTTTCATTTTCTCCCCTCACTAAACGGTGAGTTCTTTGAGGACAAAAACTCTTTTACTTTACCACCATAGCACCTAGCTCAATGTCTGGTATATATTATCAGTACTTAACTAACTGCTCAATAAAGAAATAAGCCCCCCCAAAAAACAAAAAAAGAAATAAACCCAAAAAACAAAAAAAGAAATAAACCCATTCTGTGATATGTGGGTTTCAAGATTAACAACAACATTCACAAAAAATACATGAATATTAGTTGTTTCTCCTCATTGGAAAGTGCTTTTCTACAGTTAATAATATGAAAATGTTTAACATGAAAGTAGGTAATAAAAATTTAATATAGACTAGTCAATGTTTTATGCACATCACAAGTGGAGCCTCCTACTATAAAAATCAAAATAGACATTTAACATTATTTGAAGGAGGAACTATGTAGTAAATATGCAAGCTTGTAAATATCAACCTTTCTTGTTTAGTGAAATGCTATGATGATAGGAATAAATTCACCCAGGCTTAAACCTTCAAAATCGATTCTGAATTCTCCCTTTTCCTAAGCATTTCATTCAACTCAAAGTCTTCAAGAACTTCTACATAGCTCTAATCCTGCCCATTCCATCTGTGTAATTGTCATTTCCACTGCCCTAGCCTATATATAGCCTAGGCTTTCTGCTTCCGATCTCTAACATTACTTCTGCACATGGCCGCAGATACCTCTGATCACAGAATCTCAGGATGTATTAGGATTGTTAAATATCTTCTAAGGCTAAAATATGATCCTATGCTATTTCTTGGACACAGTGCAACCATGAATCGAAGTCCAGAAGGCTTAATGAAACTATCTCTTTAATTTCTTGTTTCATAGTTAAAACAAGAAGGATCGAGGTAGTTGTTAGTCTGCATTGTATAGTAGAGCCTTAGTTCTTCAACTTGACTGGGCAGTGGAATCCCTGGAGGTCTTATTAAAACAAGAGACTGCTAGGTCCCATTCCCAGAGTTTCCAATTCTATAGATCTGGAGTGAGCCTTGAGAATTTATATTTCTAACAAGTTCCCAGGTGATGCTGATGCAGCTGGTCTGAAGATCACATTCCGAGAACCACTACTGTAAGGGAGTCATGTTCTTTTACACCATATTTACTGGGCAACTGCTACAGATACTTGAGGTAAAATCACTAGCTTAATCCAATTTGGTATTTTTAAAAGGTCTCTTAAGTTTAAATTAAATATTGCAAATGTACTTAATTAACCATTCATTATCTTCAAACAAAATAGTACAATGGAACAATCTTAAAGTCATAGCTGATTTGGAAATACATTAGAGATTATTATTGGGAGTGAAGGCTATAGATTTAGCTTCCCCATTATGTATACAATTATTAACAATGATTAGCATTTTCGAGGAATATTTATTTAGCATTCTGAATCTAAGAAGCCATAGAAAAATCAAGACATAAAAAGTATATTATGTAGGTTGAGGAAGTAATTATAGTTTCCATTCAGAAAAGAATAACTTTTGATTCCATTACTAAATTATAAAACTCAAGCCAAGAGCTGGAAAAAAAGATAAATAAGACAAGATCCTGGACTAAGGAGCTTACTGTTTGGGAAGGGAAGAAAGATATAAAAGCAAATGAATTAAAAATCAGTATGATGGTGATTACAAGGAACCGGCGTGATAACGAAGCACTAGTGGATGGATGAGAGCACACTGAAGTCTCAATTTTAGCATATGTGCTGCCAAAGAGAGCACCACACTGAAGTCTCCCTAGAAAATGTGTCGTCTGAGCTAAATTCTGAAAGATGAATCAGAATGTGTCAGGCAGTCAATGGGGAGATACAGAACTAAAAAGGATTAAGGCTCTATGACTCCTAATTGATATACAGTTCAGTAGCACTGGTATATCTAACATTAAAACAAAGACCCAGAACATGAGGTCGTAGAAGTAGGTATGGACATACTTCATGAAGAATGTGCTATCTTATTTAAAAAAAAAAAAAAAAAATCATGCTTTTAATCTCACGAGTAGTTTCAGACTATAAAAAAAAAAATCCTGGGACAACATAGGTTATCATATTTTACCACAGATTATTTATTTTGCCAAATATGAGCATAAAAAAATGTTTTCGGGGCATCTGACTTTAGCTCAGGTCATGATCTAGGGGTCCTGGGATCCTGGGATCCAGTCCCAAGTCAATCTCTGTTCAGTGGGGAGTCAGCTTCTCCCTCTTCCTTGCCGCCCCCTTTGTGCTTGCTCTCTAAAATAAATAAAATCTTAAAAAAAAGTCTTCAATTACTATTTAATGTGACAATTATTTCATTAAATGAACCAAAAAGTAAATAAGCAAATGAATTTAAAAAATTAAATACAAGTGAAAAACTATCTAGACTTCAATTTTTCTTTCACCAGGGGCCAAGTAATACCTTGTAATAAATCAACACGAACACCAGACCACGGTATGGAAACCCTACCTGGATGCAACAGAGAGCCATGAGTAGTTTTAAGCATAGGAAAGACACTGCTAGACCTGTATTTATCTAAAAATACAAAGACAACTTCTGTCAGCAGTATAGAGTATGAATTATAATATCAAAATTGTAAGCAATCCCAACTAAAGGAACCTTTTAAAAGACTGTTCCAGCTGTCCAGGCAAGAAAGGAGATAGGGCTGAATCAAGGTCAAAATGAGGCGAATGGGGAAGTGAGTACTTATACTTATTTATGCGGTAGAACCAAGAGAGTTGGTGTGCAACTGGACTTAATAGTTAAAAAAGGAAGAGTGCTGGGGTGCCTGGGTGGTGCAGTCAGTTGAGCTGCACTTTTGGTGCAGCTTTTGGTTTCAGCTCAGGTCGTGATCTTGGGGTCTTGGGATGGAGCCCCGAGTCGGGCTCCAAGCTCAGTGTGTAGTTTGATTAAGACTCTCTCCCCATGGGGTGCCTGGATGACTCAGTTGATTGGGCAACTGTCTTCGGCTCGGGTCATGGTCCTGGAGTCCCAGGATCGAGTTCCACATTGGGCTCCCTGCTTGGTGGGGAGTCTGCTTTTCCCTTTGACCTCTACCTCTCATGCTCTCTCTCTCAAATAAATAAAAAATCTTAGAAAAAAAAAGAAAAAAAGACTCTCCTTCCTTCTCCCTCAGCCCCTTCCCTCTACTCTACAATAAATAAATGGCTCTATTAAAAAAAAAAAAAAGTAAGAGTGTTTCTTGCTTCAGTGGCAAGATTCCTTCATATGCAACAGAGAATGCTTTTTCTCCAATGAGAGAAATTAGTTCGGGTGGGGAGCAGAAAGATTAGTATCGGGTAGGCTAAATTCAAGGTGGCTGTCGTCAGAGAAGTCTCGGTTGGGATAATGAACTGAGGTATGAATACAAAGGAGGCAAGACTAGGAAAGTGGATGAGATCCCCAAGTGTGGACTGAGAAAGAGGAGGATTCAATCGCTTCATTCTTTCACTGATAACTGTTTATTGGGCCGCTGATAGGGACGAGGCACTGTTCTAGGTGGTGCAGGTAGAACCATGAAGCAGAAGAGTGGTACAGACAGGCTTTCCTTTGGCCAGGATCCCTCTGGCTGCTCTGCTGAGTACAGACTGTGGAAGGGCAAGAGCAGAAGAAGCAGGCAGAGGCAGAACACGCTGAACTGCACCAGGAACGGTGGTGGCATGGATCAAGGAGGCTGTGGTTGCCTTGTTAAGGAGGAGTCAAGCTGAGAACACATGTAGTGGGCACAGCTGAGAATCTGCTGATGGCTGCATAGGAGACTTGAGCAAAAGAAAACAGACCAGGCTTCTGGTCTGACCAACCCGAAAGCTGGGGGTTCCCACTTACTGAGGAAGGGAAGACAGACGCAGGACAATGTGCTTCAAACCTTCATTCTGAACACATTCAAACTGAGATTCTTTTCGATTTGAGATCTAAGTGGATGGAGATGTCTAATAAACAGTCCAAACGAGTGTGGAGATTAAGAGAAAGGTCCAGGATGGTGAGAGAAATTAAGAAGCCTGGGGAACACCAATACCTGAGGGCAGAATAATGGAAGGGCATCAACTGAAAGAAGCTAGGAAGGTGCGGCTGGGAGAGAAACAAGTCCTGGGACAGACAGAGGAGCGAGTGCCGCAGGAGTGAAGCAGGAGACGGCCTCTAGGACCATGGCACCGACAGGCACCACTGTGTCAGAATGATCAAGTCCAGATAAATCTGGCAGGTTCCTCAAACAGAATTAATAACACTGGTTTCTCTGGAAAAGGAAAGGAGGAGGAAAAGATGGGCAAGGAGTGAAGCAAGTATGCAGGTGAGTAGAGGAAGCTGAAAGAGTCACTTCCGGCAGCTTCTGTTTTGTCTGTAAAAGGGTAGGAAAAGCTCAGTAAGAGAGAAGATGTCTGAGAAACAGGAAAAACAGAAAACATAGTTTCTTGGAAGCTGACCCAAGCCTAGAACAAAAGACTGAATGGATGTCAAAGGCCTGAAGAACACTAAATCATGTTTATAAAAGTAGTGACACAAAATATGTACTCACTGATTCTTCTATTGACCATATAGCCATTCAAAACCTGCTCTGTGCCAGGAGCCAGGTCCAACAAGAGGAGGACCCGAGGGGGAAGACTTTGCTCTTCCCGAGCTTACATCCTAGTCTGGCAAGAGACACACACACAAGCACACAGCTAAACACAGGGTAAATGGTAAATGCCAGGAAGGAAATCCCTGGACATGGAACGCATCTGGTGGGAGGGACACCTGAGATGAGGAGGTCCCATCTCTTGGGGCGGTAGTCCTTGTTCTGAACACTGAATGGGGCAAAGGAGAAACCAGTTATGCCAAGACTTGGAGGAACATGTGGCTTTCTAAAGTCACCTGCCTGGTTGTGTGACTTTCTAAATACGAACTGGCTCCTCAAGCATGAGACAAGAGAAAGGGACGTGGAGGACCGAACGACCAAGAAGGCTTGGTGGGGGTGAGAACTACCGGATGCCATGAAGGCGACAGAGGTGAAGGCCTGAGCAGCTCTGAGGCTGCCTAAAGACACAGGGTTAGACTGAAGCGGAGAGAGAAGCCAGAGGAGCCACGGGGTGGATGCCAGGTGAGCACGACAAAAATTTTATGATCCCTCCACCTCCTCTGCATTTGAGTATTACCATAAGTACCTGAAAATCATTAGCTAATTGACAGAAAGACTACTGAAGGAGGAGCTGTCTCTGTCTCAACTACTAGGAGTACAGATACCTCAGGAGTCATCGATATCTGGAATAAAAAAGGTAACAATAGGATTCAAGTTACACAGACTTTTAGAAATGCATCACTCTCACCACATTCAAAACTTCTCTATTAAACAGAGGAATTACCTTATCAATATCCTCCTCTTCGTCTTCCTCTTCCTCCTCTTCTGAAAAGTCCAGCAGTTTCTTTGCTAGCAGTGGGTGCCACTGAAGACACTTTCGTTTTGGTCGTTTTCCAGCCCTTTCTCCTTCTGCTGAATGATCTTTATTTCTATTACTGCCTTTCATTACTGTGACCTGTGGTAAGGAAAAAAAAAAGGGAGAGAAACAGAGAAATCAAAGTAAATTTGATTAAAATTTGTTTATTTAGCTTCCTTAGCTTTAATTGGATTATAGTTTTAATGACTAAAGTATCTACCAGCTCAGGCATTTACGGGATTCAGTACGAATTCTAAGTATATAATCAAACATTCATTTTACTTGGCTAAATGGAGCTAATAAAATTTGCCTTTTATGAAATCTACTTCCTTCCACTCCATAACTTCAGAACTCAAAACCCAAATAAAGCAGCAGGAGGATTACAAGTTACTGTCACCTGTTCACATTTACTCAGGGTAGGGTTGCTCAAAGTGGCGCATCAGAAGAACATGGCGAGATGGCGCCCAGAGAAGAGGCGCTCCCAGAGGTGGCCCTCCATACATTCTCCAATGGCTCCTCTTTTATTATAATAATTTACATGAATTTTGCATTCTGTACTATGATAAATCTGAGCTTGGAGCATTATTAAATAAAATGAATACTTTGTAAGAATCAAATACTTTGGATTTAAAATAAAACCATTTCACAAGATGACACCCAATTTTTAAAAACTAGCAGTGTGCAGCCTCCAAGGACCCAGCGCATGAAGTCACCATAGGTCACCTAGCGGGATGAGCACCCTCTGTACCCATCTGTGATATGATAAATCACAAACACTTTTGCACCTCTCCATCACGCGGGCATCAGAATCCAGTAACAAAGTTTTGCTCAAAGGCTTTTTGCTGTTACTCTTCTCACCTTTCTTCCCCTGAAAGGTGGCTGGCTGAAATAGCTAAGCAGTCGCCAGCCCATGGATAGGATAAAATCTTTCAGAAGCCCCGAACTCTACATTACTTTTCGATGACTTAAAAAAAAAGCTTTTTCTCAATGATAAAAACAATACACATTCACAGTCTATAAAGGTGAAAATAACACAAAATGAGGTTTGTATTCTCCATCACACTAGCCCCACAGCCTAGGAGTAAACTATACATGTCAGTTTCTTATATGCATTCTTTCAGTTTTTTTCCTAGTTTCATAGTTCTCATTCATTCACTTTAAGTAACAATATATAAATCATTGTTTATACATACTCATGCCAACATTCAAATAATGTTATCGATTTAAATGGCTCACGCTGACAGTTATAAACACAAACACGGTTCCTAAATCACAGAACAGTAGCCTTTTGGGTCAGTGTAAGTGTGCATTGGTCCAAATGCTTGCAAAGTGGTATCAATAAATTTGTTATGCCATGTTGCTAAAACTGGGATTTCATCAAGTTTCTAGATTCATCCAGTTCGGAAGCCTTTAAAATAATACAGCACAGGCAAATTTATCCTCTGTCCTTCACTGTTTATGGATTTTGGGTCATACTTAGGTCTTCTTCATTTTAAAATTTTAAAAAATCACTAACAACTCCTTCCAGAACCTACATGACTTTGTTATAGAAAAGAATTTTAATATTTGATCAATCTGTAACTCAGGAGCTAAGGATTCTGATAAAGGAGATAAGGGTCTCCCTTATTCTTTTTTTTCCCCAAATAACTAGCCAAATTGTGCCAAGGCTATTTATTAAATAATCCAGCTTTCTCCCACTCCTTTGAAATGCCACTTTTATCCTACACTAAATTACTATATGTGTATATATCTATTTCTGAACTCTCTTCTGTTAATAATCATGCCCCTCTAACCTGTTTGCCTATCCTTTGACCAATTTTAAGATATCCTTAGGGACTATATCATTCTGTGTCTTTTTTTTATATACAATTATACCAGTAAACATAGCCATTCAGAAAATTTAATTTGCATAGATCGTGCTCACCTAAGTCAATACACCTTGACTGTTCCCATTTTGTAATAACCATGGTATATGCCAAAATAAAAATGTACTGCAATATACTCAATCATTTCATTATTGATAAATATCCAGTTATTTCTTCTGCTGCAGTAAAATCTTCACTTTAATAAAAAAATTTTTAAATCTTCATTTTGATAAAAATCCTCATCAATTTATTAAATGCTATGTCTAGTCAAAGGAAAGAGGGAGAGCAAAGAAAAACAGTTCCAGCCAAGGCTGTTCACGAGGGCAGTGGTCTTTTTAGCAAGAAACTTCAGAGTATCTGAAACAAGTATAGTAAGTTATTGAAAACTCTATATGGAATTAGTTATTTGGTATGCTCTTAATAAAGGAACAAAGATTTCTTGTTAACTGATAAATCATTTAACAATTCTCATTCTATCTACAAATAAAACTTGGCACGGGCAACCCAATTTCCAAAAATACCAATGCTATATAGAAAGATGAAGAAATGGTTATTTTTGTGGCTTATTAATCACTTCAGGATGAGCTGCATGAGTGGCAATTAAACCCATACGGGGATCCCAATATTTTATGAGATAAAACATTTTTTATGGCCTTTTCTTTTCCACTTAAAAAAAGTCCCTTTGACATTTTGTATTAAGGCTGATTTAGTGCTTATGAAATCCTTTAATTTTTGGCTGGGAAACTTTATCTTTCCTCCAATAATGAATAATCTTGCCAGGTAGGTTATTCTTGGTTGTAGTTTTTTCCTTTCAACCTTTTGAATCATGTGGAAAACCCAAAAGACTCCACTCCAAGACTGCTAGAACTCATACAGGAATTCAGTCAAGTCTCAGGCTATAAAATTAATGCACAGAAATCAGTTGCATTCCTATACACCAACAGCAAAACAGAAGAAAGAGAAATTAAGGAGTCGATTCCATTTACAATTGG
>CM052799.1:147619295-147693820 GCA_028533885.1 Nasua narica
CCATAAGATACCTAGGAATAAACCTAACCAAAGAGGCAAAGAATCTGTACTCAGAAAACTACAAAGTGCTCATGAAAGAAATTGAGGAAGACACAAAGAAATGGAAAAACGTTCCATGCTCATGGATTGGAAGAACAAATATTGTGAAAATGTCTATGCTACCTAAAGCAATCTATACATTTAATGCAATCCCTATCAACCTTTTGAATCTATCATGCCACTCCCTTTCCAGCCTGCAAATTATTCTGCTGAAAAATCAGCTGATAGTCTTACAAGAGTACCCTCCTGTGTAACTAGTTTGCTTTTCTTTTGCTGCTTTTAAGAGTCTCTTTATCTTTAATTTTAGACATTTTAATCATGATGTGTCTTGGTGGTGGAAAGCTCTTCGAATGCATCTGGTCAGAGGCTCTCTGTGATTCCTAGAACCAGGTGTCTGTTTCCTTCTCCAGGTTGGTGAGGTTTTCAGCGATTATATCTTCAAATGAGTTTTCTGCCTCTTTCTTTCTCTCTTCTCCTCTGGGACCCCTATAATGGAAATGTGAGTATGCCTGATATTGTTCCAACGTCCCTTAAACCATCCTTATTTTTTTTAATATTTTTCTTTTTGCTGTTCAGCTGGAGTGATTTCTACTAACCCGTCTTTCAGATCACTGATCCACTCTTCTGCATCATCTCATCTGCTACTGATTCCCTCCAGTGTATTTTTCATTCAGTTATTGTATTCAGCTCTGATTGGTTCTTTTTTATATATTTTTTTTCTCTTTGTTGAAGTTCTCACTGGGTTTACTAATTCTTCTCCCAAGATTGTTGAACATCTTTATGACCATTATTTTGAACTATTATTTACCAGGCACATTACTTATCTCTGTTTCATTTAGTTCTCTTCCTGAGGTTCTCTTTCATCTGGAGCATATACTTTTGTCTGACTTTCTGTGTTTGTTTGTATGTATTAGTAGGTCAGTTCAGTCTCCTGGTCTTAAAGGAGTGGCCTTATACAGAAAGTTTCCTGTGGAAAAGTGCAATACCCCCTGGTCACCAGGTCCAAGTGTTCCGGGACTGTCCCCTCTGTGGGCAGTATATACCCTCCTGGAGTGGCTAGGCTGTGATAGCTGCAGGTGCACTGCCAGAAGGGGCTGGCCCCAAGCCTGGCTGGCTGCAATGCCCTGCCATGACTACTATGGTTGCACTAGTGGGCGGGCCTGGGCCCCAGTATAGCTGACTGAGAAGCCTGGCCACGGCTGTGTCGGTGGGCAGGGCTAGTGCCTAGTGTGGCTGGCTGCGAGGTCTGGCCACGACTGCTGCAGTCATGCTGGTGGGTGGGACTGCCTGTCTCCCTGAGTGGCAGCTGCCTCATGGGGGTTTTGATCCATGCTGAGGCTGTTCGCTGGGTGCAGCAGGGCAGGGGATGGGACACAGACTGAGGTCTCTGCCAAGGCCTTTTGCTAAGTGCAGTGAGGTAGATCCACTGGACTGGGTGCTAGTCCTGGACAGGGTTTCTTGCTGGGACAGGAGTTGCCTAGGGGTAGGGGGAGAATGGGTGCCACTTTGCAGGATTGCCAGTCCCAGCCAAGGCTGCTCACGAGGGCAGGAGCTATTTTGGAGGGATGCCTGCTAGGGTGAGTCTGCAGAGGAATGTGGGATGGGAGGTTGGTGAATAGTGTGAGCAAGGTAGATGGAGAATATCAGAAATGGCTGCCACAAGTGACAGATCAGCTAGGTAGAAGGAAAGAAAAATGGCGCCCTCCAGTGCTTCCATTCCTGGAGAAACTTCCTACCAATCCCTGTTGCTTTGGATGGCCCTGGTACTTTTCAAACCACTGCCTCTCTGCTGGGTCTTAGAGCAAGTGAGTTTGTGCATGAGCTCCTTAACAGCAGAGTCCCAGTTTTCTGTAGCCCTCCACTTCCCTATTGTTCAGCCCTGCTGACTTTCAAAGCCAGATGTTTTGAGAGCTTGTCTTCCTGGGGAAGGTTCCCAGGGTGAGTGTTTGCCCAGTGTGGGGCTGATCTCCTTGCTCCTCAGGGACAATCTCTGTTTTGGGGATATCCCTACTGTTTCTCGACCCTGCCTATCCCTCTCAAAGAGTGGATTTTTCTTTTTATCTTTAGTTGTGAAAGAGCTGTTCTGCTAGGCTTCAGGTAAAGTCTTCAGAGAGAGTTGTTCCATATACAGTTGTAGTTTGGGTGTATCCATGGGAGGAGGTCAGCTCAGAATCATCCTATTCCAACCATGAGATCCTATCTTTGTTTAGGTTACACATTTTTTAAATAGTAAAAGAAATCAGTGAATTAAGAAAGAATTAAGAATTAAGAAATTAATGAATGGTATATGTATGTGGCTTTGGGGTTCACATAATTACATTCATATGTGATTTCTTTCCCATGTAGCTGACATGCCACTACAGGTACTGTATGTCTTTGCTGATAATCCCCCATATTAATCTCTCCTTCCCCAGAAACTCACTAGACTTTATATTGCTAATGACACTATATTTTCCCTTGAACTACAATTATTCGAGTAATCCTACCTCCCTCACTGGGCCTTTTTTTCCCCCTTTATAATCCCACACTATTTACTTTTATATGCTCAGAAGCATCCTGGCTCTCCAGAACATCAAGATGGGTTAGTTGTGACCAATGCAACCATATGAACTCCTGCACTAAATAATGGTGATGTTTTTATACACTTGAATGGCTCCAAAATGAACCCCCATCTCTCTCATTCCCCTGAATTCAGATTATTCTTTCCTGAGTGGGAAACAAAGGGGGGCTGAAAGCTACATGTAACTGTGACACACGGGCCAAGGTGGCACGTGGTGCGTGAGAACCATCCGGCGCCCTGAGCTGTGGAAGAAGCAAGACCAACACTCCCAGCACTGCACCTACAACAAAGTAAAAGTGAAAGAAATCCTTTTACCATAAATTAAAGATGAAAAAGTGCACAAGTGAATTGGACATAATATACTTCAGACTGGAAAAGCATAACTGATGTATCGGGCACGATATACCTCAAACTATAAACTGATACTTTAATAATTGATAGTTATCTAAAAAGTTTGGCTTCTTGTCCTTGACCAAGAGCAAATTAAGCTAATAATCTACATGCAATAAATGAAGCAACTGGCTGACATATTCATCTATTCTGCACTGCAATTCTAGAATACCTGAAATCAGGTTATTTACCACCTATCAGTGGACTCTACTTGAAAGACTCAATATCTTCAAATTATGCTGCCAACATTGTAAATGATAGAAGATGAAGGTCCCTATCCAAAATACTGAGTATTTATTTATCTTTTAACAACAAACCAACCCATGTGGGTCTTTCCTCTGCCGGGATGAGTGACTCTAATTAGATAATCATTGTTCTGAACTAGATACAAGTCAACTTGGCGATAAATCAGAAAAAACTTCATTTAACTGTATCCTCCGAAAGTAAGCCCATTCATGAAGACTTTTTGAAGTCAAACTTCATGAGAAATTTAAAGAAGAAATATCACAAAAGAAATGGTACAAACCAAACACCATATTTAACAAAAGAAAATTACGGAGCATGGCAGGCCTCATTTATGATTTCTTTCCCATGTAGCTGACGTGCCACTACAGATACTCATTTAGAATCCCGAGTCTACCGAGAGTCTACAGGTAGTCTACCGAGTCTACCGCTAACTACTTGTTGTGAAGTTATTAATCTTGATATTTCTTCCTATGTTAAAAGCGTAACAGCTCTACTGTGAGAACACTCTATATACATAACACCGAGCATAGAACCTGGTGCCCAGAAAATTCTCATTCTGTGTTAGTAAATCCTTCCTTTTCCCACAAGCATTTTTGAGGGGCTATGGAGTTTTCACAGGCAGCATCCGCTTGCCAAAATTCAGCCGAAGATGCTGCTCAAAAAAGAACACATGTCTCCCATTTACCCATAGTCCATGTGCTTCCCAGATGATAGGATTCCCCAGACTCAGAAACTGAAAAAGAAAGAGAGACAGTTTCCTTTCCTTTGTCTGAGTGATATACAGTCAGAAACAGTTTCTTAGCACCGTCATAAATTTTGTGAATAAGATCCTCTTAGTCTATCATCTTGTCTTACAACGTCGGCAGTCAGTTCACTTTAGCCTTTAAAACACTGTATGAATTTAATGCTGCCACAGGGGTATTTTAAGCTGTTTCCTAAATGTTCAATAAAATCCCAGCCAAATCATATTAAGGGAAATTCAGACCCAGTGAGACAGGGGAAGGTAAGGGAGGCCCATGAAATCTCACTGTTAGACACACATTTGAACCACAAGTAAGGCCTCTCCTGGGTCCCACTAAGACTGCAACAACTTCACCATTTTCTCAAGTCAACAGAGAAGAGGAAAAACCACCCCAAGTAACAGTGACAAAGAGGTAGCTCTAGATTTCCACACAAATTAGACTGACCTGCTTAAAATCTTCCTGCCAGGGAGTCCTGCTGCTTTAAAGACACACCTTGCTTCTAACTTTCCACGGGGGCCCTGCTGACAGAGCAGCTGGCAAACACCCCGGCTTTGAAGCCTGGCTCACCCTAACATTCTCCCATTTTCTGTTGAAGTTCTTCTCATCCTCCACGGCCCAGGTCACATATCCCTTCCTCTCTACAGCTTTCTATAAAAACCTAAATAAAAATTCATCACCTTGTGCTCTTTGATCCTACTTGATCTCATCAGGCCAAGCACTATCAGTGTTTTACAGTTAGTTTTATCTATGCCAAGCTCCCCTAGGCCGTGAACTTCTAGAGGGGAGAGGCCACAGTTTCTTCCTGTTCTGTCCCAGGGTGCAGCACTGAGCCTGGGACACGGCAGGGCTGGTCACTTCCTCACCTAACACTTTACCACATGTAACAACTTCCTGGAATGATGGGTTCCTATGGATAATCTTTAACACAATACTAATACACAGCGACTGTTTATTAAATAGTATTTGCTATGTCTTGATATCCATTATCTCATCTGATCCTCACAAGAACCCTCTGAGGCAGGTACTACTATGAATCCCAGTTGAAGAAGCTGAGGGTTAAGTAACTTGCCTGGGGTCACACGATGAGCAACTGAGAGAAGCTCACACTAGAGCAGGGAGGCCTACTTCAAGAGCCCCAACACTTACAGAGGAAAGGGGGCTCTAAGGTAAAGTCTTTGGGCATACCCATTAGCTGTTTGTTCTATGGGCCATGGATATACCAAAGGGGAGCACTGACGGGCTGGAAAGCATATACTATCAGGGTGCACAGCAGAAAAGGAAAGTGCATGTGCTGACGATTGCCGGTGACAAATTAGATTAACTCTAAAATTCTTTGAAGACAAAAGCCTTACATGTGCTAATCTTTATTATTTATTGTAATTCTAATGACAATTCTAAACTGTAGACAGATGAAATGAAAAACATCTCACTCAATAAAGTAATACTCTCCCTTTTAGAAGCAATTCAGTCACTCTATTCATGCAGAGAGTGTCTTTAAATGCACTCTTTATTGAAAAGCTGTAGCTCTTCAGGTTGAAACTTTAACTCTGTCAAGATGTTATCTATACACTCTTCATGAATACTAATAAGGCACCCACTATTCAAAGAAGGGCTTAGCGATACTGGTAGTTCTGGTCCCTGTGCCCTTACTTCATGAAGGAATATGTATTTTAAGATCTCTAATACTTACGCTCCCTGACATTTAGTCTTAGGAGAGCTTAATTTAACATGGTTCTCAAAATGCATGCTGCTCTAGGCTACAGAGAGAGACAATAGCTATCTTGAAAGAGATGAAGCACCAAGACAGTGGCTTAGGGAGAAAAAGCTATTTACATACAGAATTCAGTAGCAGACTATGATTTCTTCCCCCCCCCCCCCATATCCCTCAAACAGCCCATTTCCTCTGTTTTCCTGTAACTTTATGTTGATGTTTACATTTTAATCAGAAAGTCACCAAATTCCTATTTTTCAACAGGCCTAGCATAATGCATTCACCTTCTTTCAGTTTCTAAATTAATAATGTTTTTTTTTCCTATGTACTTATTACATGGTTACAACATAATTATCACATTGACAAAAACCTAAAGCACAAGAAGACAAGCTCGCGGGAGCCTCTTCCTCACTTATTCTCAGCGCAGCTGAGCACATACGTATTATCACCTGGGGAGCTCTGCATTGCGAGTTACGTGTTCAGCCTCACCTTCCATTCAGCTCACCACCCACCTCTGCTCTCCCGCTAGCAGGCATCTGTCCTGTTCTCCACACCTGCCCTGTGCTTCTGCTCTCTCAGGCCTGCACCGGTACTCTACACCCCGCCCTCCGCTTCTCTACAAGCCCCTCTGAACTCCCATTCCTAAAAACCTTTCTTCACCTGCTCCAGCTCAAATCTCTTTCCTTCCTAGGCACCTTTCTGATCACCCACACTTAATAGCTATGCGACATTTTTGGACACTTGACTGTGTAACAATTAATGTTTTTCTGTACAATATACACATAATGATTTCATGTGAATTCCTCCCACAAAGACGCTTGAGGGTAATGAACACGCCAGATGCTTTTTTCCAGATCCGTCAAGCAAACGTCCCCATGCTAGACAGGGAGTAGATGCTCAGAGAATACGTGGAAAAGCAAACACAGAAACGATACTTTCATGCTTCCTAATTACGCTTGTCTTTATGTTGTTTTGCTAAAAGGCAGAAGAGATATAAGAATTGAAAAGGACATAAGCAGAGAAGGAAAAATAAGAACCCAGGAAAGGTTGTTCAGAAGGACAGAAACAGGTAAATGGATAAAGAGACGTAATAAACACAATGAAATCCAAGTCACCACCGAACAGCCATTCAGACTGGTCCGAACACACGTTTAGCAGCTTTATTCCCATCTCTGATTAGTTGTCAATGACTCTCATTCTCTCAAAATAGCAGGTCCTAGTACCTTCAGCTCACCAGCTCTCTTTCCTTTCATAACTCGTCTGCTAAAAACCCCAATTCTGAACTCGTCCAACCACACACATCTCTTCTCTAGGTCTGTCCCAGGGTGCCAGCTGCTCCCCGGGTCTGATGCCACCACAAAGTTTCCAATCCCAGGTTGATCTTCAGGCTCATCGGCAATCCTTTCTAACTTGTCTTATCGAGTCTTACCCAACCCGCAGTTCCCATTACAAATTCTCAGGTTCTCCTCAACCCCTACTGATGATGAATGAAGATAAGAGTAATAATGAGATATATATCCATATGTAAAATGCTTCATAGATATAATGCTTCTGTATATATTGCTTCCTTCGGGCCAGAAACTAAGACCTTCATATTTATTGTCTTAACTCACAACGAGCCTAAGATGTAGGTACTATTATTATTTGCTCTTTACAGATGAGAAAACTGAAGCACATATAACACATAGTTTGTCTCTTTTGGTTTACAAATTAACAAAGGTTTTTTATTCTACACATTTGTCACATAGGTAGGACATAGTTACCACACTGGCAAGAAGCCAAATCACAAGAGGACAAACTCATAGAGTCTCCTCCTTTACTGTCAATGCAGTGGAAGACATATTTACTGGTCACCTAATGAGCTATGCATTATATTTATAAATTATATGATGTCCAAGATCACACTGCTAGCACATAACTGGTGGAGCCAGTGTCTGAACTCAGGAGGTCTGGCTTCAGAGTCTTGTTCCTGATCATTATACAATACTGCCTTCTAAGAACAAACTTTATTGAATGTTTGCTACCTGCTAAACACTTTATATGAATTAACTTCTTTAATCTTTGATACAACATGAAGCAATTAAGAATGACAAAGCTTCAACAACATGCTTGAGCCACTCTGCCGGGATTGGAGGGGGGGGCCAGGATTCAAACCTGGGACTTCTGCCCCCAAGAGCTTTCCATAGCTTCTCCATACTGTCCTTTCCACCACAATTCTAGCCACTGTAAGAAGATTTTGCCTACTGGTTAACAGGAGGGTCTTCTTCTTATGTGTGAGTTCTCCCAAAGCGCTATACTCTCCCAACTGCCTACCAATTACTAAACTTGTTTCTTTCTTCTGCCATCTTCTCTCCAAGGCAGAGATTCAAGGTCAACTCCTTTCATTCTCATTATGTGCTTTTTAATCTCCTATCCTACTATCCTGGGCCACCAGAGTTTCATTTCTTTCTTTGATGAACTACTGATAAACTGTTCCTTCTAGTTAACACCTTCTCCTTCAGTCTATACACCATCTCAAGGCTAAAGCCCTCTTAGAATCCCCTCCTCCCTTTCGCTAGTCCTCTTTTATTTGGTACCAACTGGCCTCCAGCCATCAAACCAGGAGGACTGCCTAATTCTAAGCCATGCCCCTAGCAGCCAAAATCTGGCCTGCCTGTACTAACATTGTTCATGGACTCTACCTTGCACTTTACTTCTGAACGGGTTCCTAATTTTCTTAGTTCCAAACCCCAGGATGAATTTGCGAGAAAGCTCTCCAACTCATTTTAACTGTGCCACAGGCTCTGGCTTCTCAACCTCACTCTTATTCACACTCACATCTTTGATTTTGAGCCTCTCAGAGAAAATACATGGTCTGGGCCAGGCCTCGGCCTCCGCCATATCCCTAAGTAGGCCAGAGCCTGGCACAGAGAACCGGACATTCCTTCCCCTTCACATAAATACCTAGAAAGCATACACATATCTCTTTTTCTTCACTATAAATACAAATCTTTGCAATGGCTTCTTGCCCAGGTATCTAACCTCTCACCCAGTTCTGCTCCTTCTGCCTCGTACATGTGGTGCACTCCTCTCCATCCCCACCACACTGATTCAGCAGTCCGGTCTTCTTGACTATAGCCATGCTGACTTCCATTCTCGACACCACAAATGTCTGCTCCGATTCCCTTCCTGCACGAATCTCTTTAAATAGTCCTTTAATGTCCTCAGGAAACAGTCCAACCTTCTTCCTTCATTTAACACACAAGACTCTTCCGGTCTTAGTCCCTGCTTGCTTTTATGGTTGGGTTTCCCTGCTCTGTTATCATGTTAGAAGCTCTGCTCACAGGGAGGCATATGCCATCACCTAGAATTTGCCATGGACTCTCACCTCTCAGCATATGCTCTACTGTCTCCTCAAAGCAGGACTCAGTCTTGCTTCAGAGCTTAGCTTGGATCTCACCTCAGGCTTCTACTGGTCCTTCCTAGTCGGAGACAGGCACTCCCAGAGGTCCCTACTGCACTCTGTACTCAATAAGCCACACGGAAGTGGCCCGACTGTAACAGAGAACAAAGGTTGCAAA
This sequence comes from Nasua narica, assembly GCA_028533885.1. Classification (NCBI taxonomy): domain Eukaryota; kingdom Metazoa; phylum Chordata; class Mammalia; order Carnivora; family Procyonidae; genus Nasua; species Nasua narica. Next base: position 147,628,545 of record CM052799.1, read on the forward strand.
ATGTTCATCATGGCATCTCAGGACCTGACACAGAGCCTGGCACGTTGTGAGCAAATACTTGTTCAATGAGTGAGCTCCGGGTCTATTCCCTGCAGTCTATTCCTATCACTCTGGCCCCTCTCCTCACGGCCTCGGCTTCTTTTCTACTCCATCCTCACCGTGCCCTGTCCTTTCTTCCTGCTCTCTGACCCTTCATCCCAGAAATTCCTAGCACCCACTCAAAGAGCGTACGTAAACTGCCAAACCACAACACCTGGGAATTTCACTTGTTCAGAAATAATCAAAACGACTCAGTGAATAACTGTGACCTCGCGAGAGAAATAAATATCCATTCCCTGTTCTCTGGTATCCATCACCCAACAGTGAATATTTAATCTCTGGTGCACCAGTTTACATAGAGCCCCTTAGATTTTAAGCACGATCACATGTATTCTTTTTTTTTTTTTTAAGATTTTATTTATTTATTTGACAGAGAGAAGGGGTCACAAGTAGGCAGAGAGACAGGCGGGGGGGGGCGGAGGGGGGAAGCAGGCTCCCTGCTGAGCAGAGAGCCCGATGGGGTGCTCGATCCCAGGACCCTGAGATCATGACCTGAGCTGAAGGCAGAGGCTTTAACCCACTGAGCCACCCAGGCGCCCCGATCACATGTATTCTTAACAAGTAAACATATTCTACTTCGTTGAAAATGATCGAAGTTAAGAAACTCATTTTTTGTTTACATGACTTAGTTTTTATTTTAAAATAATAAAAGGTCTGGATGTCTTCCATCATCCTGACCTAATCATAACTTAAAGACAAAACTCTGAAACAGTTATTCAGTAACAACAACAACAAAAATCTGTGATTATCTCTACTTGAAATCTTTTTCCTAAGCTACTATTCTTTACTCTAAAAAGACAGCAAATTATTTAACAGTTAAACTTATTTTACTTAATAAGACAAAACCTGGGGCGCCTGGGTGGCTCATTAAAGCCTCTGCCTTCAGCTCAGGTCATGATCTCAGGGTCCTGGGATTGAGCCTTGCATGGGCTCTCTGCTCAGCAGGGAGCTTGCTTCCCTCTCTCTCTCTCTCTCTCTCTCTCTCTCTCTCTACCTGTCTCCCTGCCTACTTGTGATCTCTCTCTCTCTGTCAAATAAATAAATAAAATCTTTAAAAAAAAAAACAAGACAAAACCTGTTTTGATGGTTATTAAAATGAAAATCTTAATTTTTTCCCAAAGCAAAAAAGAATTGATATATCTTATCCTAGTAGTCATAGTATTTATTGAAATAGCTTATCCCAGCTTGTGCAAAGTCTACCTGCTTTACACTTTGGTACACTATAACTGAATTAACTCATTATTTTCTAGGTTACACATTACAAGGAGGTAGGACGTTGCTTATCTTTAAATTCCGAAATACTCAGAATAGTGCCTTGAATATAACGTGTATTTAATAAACATTACTTAAAATGTGTGAATTTAACGATGTCATATCAAACTGCATATTTGCTAAAGAAATTAATTAGAATGCATAGGAAGTTTTGATACATTTATATTTTCTGCTTAGAGTTAGGAAGAAAACTGTATGTTTCATACTTGCTTCACCACTTGGTGAAATTTCTTCTTAAATATATTCCAATTTTCTAACTTAATATATATGATAAAAAAAATTCTTATTTGCTAATTCAAAGTCATAACAGTGTCCTGTTCAGAACATTTACCATTCCCTTTCTTTTCCTCTCAGGTGGGTATATTCCTTTAAAGTGTTTGGGCTGAATGTGCTCTAACATCAGGGACAAGTACTGAAAGCTTGTTTTTATTTTAAAATGTATTAAACTTGTGGTTTTAACCTTATTTTTAAAAGTTCTTCATATCATAAAATTAACACACACACAAAAAGTTCCTATTTGTATATCATTTGCTCTTTTCCTTTTAAAAACCACCAAAGTAAGAATATAAATATCTAGAAATTTTAGTATCAATTTTAGTATGAGACAAACGTTTTAGTATCCTCCTTCCGTTTTTCTCTCATTCACAGTGTGAGAATGGGATTACTAACAAGATAGGCATTTACTGAGTCATCTTCAAGGATTTTTTTTACAGCCTACTTTACATAAATCTCCCTCTGCTGGCCAAATTTTTATCTTCTAGCATCCTATTTAAATACAAAGGTAATGCTTTATAGTCTAAACAAAAGCTCCTCTATAAAGAATAAAAAACTATATAAACCTGGAAAATGATGTAAAAATCTCTTCTATATCATTAAGCTATGTTGTTAGCCGATTTTAGAAGTAATCATCCAAATACTGAGTTAAACCCAGGAATTTTTAAATTTAGTACCTTTTTTCTCCTAAGCAAGATTCTTAATTCTATAAGACCATTTCTCATTAATTCAGTTCCTTTCTTTTTTTTTAAATTTAAATTTGTTTTGTTTGTTTGTTTAAAGTAAACTCTACCTCCAACGTGGGGCTTCAACTCACCACCCCAAGACCAATCACATGCTCCACTGATGGAGCTAGCCAGGGGCTATCATGCCCACACTGGTTTTTGTTTTTGTTTTAGAGATGGCAATTATTTTACTGACACTTCTAAGACATTCTGTTTTGACTTTTATAATAAAGCACTTCCTAACATGGAATTTGAGTAAACTTCATTAATAAGTTCTAAACATTTTCCAGTAATTAAAATTGGTAGTTATTAAAACCTCCTGGGCTAACTTAAATGCTACCTCCCATTTATGTATCACTTTATAACTCACAAAGCCTTTATTGCATACATTAATTTATTTAATATGATATAATACTAAGAAATGAGTATAATTATGCCTATTTTACAGCTGAATGAGAGAAGCCTCAGAGATATTTACATAGTCTTCCCAGTGCCATTAAGGGGTAAACCAAGGACAAGCCTAAAGGCTCTCAACTTTAATCTCCAAATACAGGTATTTTTTCCCCATCGAACTATATCACTGATTTTAGCTTTTTGGGGCCTTTTTGTTTTGGGGGTTTTTTTTTAAGATTTTTTATTTATTTGACGGAGAGAGGGGGACAGCAAGAGAGGGAACACAAGCAAGGGGAGAGGAAGAGGGAGAAGAAGGCTCCCTGCCTTGCACAGGAAGTCCAATGCAGGGCTTGTTCCCAGGACCTTAGGATCATGACCTGAGCCAGAGGCAGATGCCCAAGGACTGAGCCATCCATCCAGGCACCCCTGATTTTAATTTTTAATCAATACATTTATATGGAAAGAAAGGTAATTCCACTTACATGCCCTTTTAGCACTGAATTAGCTTCTCAGTATTTATTTTGCCTAGAGAATTCCCAAATTTCCATTCATATTTTAAAACAGTCCTTCATATGGATTTAGCCAACTAAAGACACTGTGGGAAGGAGAGAATCAGGGAACAAGAAAGCAAGTGTATCTGTGACTCGCTATACTTTTCTTCACTTTGCATTTTGTAAATACTGATGTTATTCCTAAAGTGCTCTCAGAAGTCGTTATGACTTGACAGCCCTTGAATGCTGTGTCTTTCAAAACAAATATGCCTATTGATGGAGAGGACATGCATCTCCATCAAATTATTCTGACAGACAAGGTGGAACAAACAACACGGTTTCTCAACTAACTTCAGCATTCTGCACTGAACGCAATGGGCAGGTTATAGTTTCATGGATATTATGAAAGCCTGTCATTTCATAAGGAACACATGTAAGGAAAGGGCACTACAAGTCGACCATATAATCCCAGAGCAGCACACAACTTGCCACATTTGTTCTACAGATTTTTAAGCACATGCAGTAATTCGGAACATATCTACAACAAAAAAATGTCCTCTGGATTTTTAAAAGTATGTAATATTATTCCATTTAAGTATAAAAGTTTGGGCAAGAATTAGAAAAAGAATCAACTAGAATAAATAAAATATGCTTTAACCCTGGTTTTAGGAAATAGATAAAAGCCGTCACTGTCTGATGTGTATTAAAAATCTTAAAAATCATAATCCAGCAGCAAATGTCAGGCACATTATTTGTATCCCATTATAAGCATTTCTCGAACTGGAAGGTAAGGCTCACTGAGGAGTCAAAAAAATTCTGTTTGCTGAGCTTTCCTGGCCGTCAAGATTTGATGACTAGCAAATCAGTACTCAAGACGTGGGCCAATTCCTCCTACAGCTCTTATATAGCTGCTCTAGGGAGACCTCCTGATCCCAAGTCAACCTTCTAAGGACCTATTAATGGACTAGGATTAAGAGAGAGGACACTGATAATGAAAGATGAGTTGGGCCAATAAAGGACTTATTGGTGAAATAAGATCTCTATTATAATGAAACAATTTGGGAACTGGACAGCATGTAATAGAGTGCAACAAATGTGGCCCAAACCATTAGGGAATAGATAGTATATAATAATAAGACATTCTCAGTACTTGGATTCTCGGCAATTACAAAGCCATTGGATAATTCAGGCAATTCTCTTATTTCACTTTGATGACCCCAATTTGCCCCACTGTTCACTTCAAACTAATGGCTGGACACAGCCAGGGGTGAACTCCAGGTTCTGGGAGCTTCCTGTCACTGCACAGTTCGGTCAGCTCTCATCTGGCTTCTCTTACTCTGGGCATCAGCAAAAATGGCCCTTTGTGAAGTCTCCTGAAAAGAACTAGTCAGACCCTTGCCATGTTGTTATTTAAGATGAAGGTAGGGTCTCCACTGTCCACAGGATGAGACAGATGGAAGGAAGTCAGGTGGCTGGCCATTCCTGAACCTCCGGCTCAACTTCAAGAACTGGTGAGACTCTATGACAAAGTGATGCCTACAGGGGAACAAAGCGGAATTGGCGCTGGTATTGATAAAGAAACTGATCAAGGATAATCTGAGACAGGTGGGGTGTAAAATGTTCAGGCTTCTCAGATTGTTTTTTTTCCCCCTTGCTTGTAGAGTTTTTCACATGAAGAGAAGCAGGGAACTATGAGACCAATAACAGTAACAGATTGGGAGGGGAGGCCCAAGCATCTAGTCTTGGTTTTCACCTTGCAAAAAGAGAACCATCTCCCACCAGGCCTGTTTAAGGACAAAATTAGTAACTGACGAAGTAGAAAAACTGTGGAAGGCCTTCTTTAGCATCAGAAGGTTGGCCTAGATGACCTTGAAGGCCCACTACGCCACCATCTGCTCTGATTTTACCTTGGTTATCTCCAGCTGGGAGCAACCTGTAGTGCAGAGCACTTCTCCCCACTCCCCTACATAGGTCTCCACTCCCCCTTCTCACCTCCTACCAGGAAAATAAAGACATAATCAATCAGCTTTCATAGCCCTCACACAGCCTGTACCCTGTGACAGTTTCTTACCAGTATGGTGGGTCTTTAAAATCTTACAACAGCTGTTTTATGTATTATTCCCACATTGTGTTTCTCACAGTTTATGTCAACCCCCTTCCACCATTCCTTAACACTGGATCCTATACTTTAGAAATGATACGATTTGAATTTTATTTATCTTCACTATGTTCTTTTTAATTACTAATATTTCAAATACTTTCTTATGTGCTTTCTTAAAATTCTGTAGTAAGAAAAAATAACTTTTCCCAACATCTTTTTAGAAAGTGTGCGGGAAAGCTTTTTTTTCCTTACAAGAAAAAGTCAATTTCTAATGGCTTCAATTCAAGGCCATGAAGGCCTCTAGTCATTTTTCTACTTTATAAATAATTCAGTGTGTTTTTTTATTACAGAGGAATTGAACTTTCAGAGAGTAGGAGATTCAAATCACTAACAGGTTGGTTAGGATCAAACCACCTTAGCCCTACTTTTGCACTTATTAGGAATCACACACGCCACATCAGGAGGAAAATTCAGCCTATGACACCGAAAAACTTGAACTCTACAATATGTGGCTCAGACAGCTAATAAATGTGGCCAAATCTGGGCCTTTAAATCCCGGCCACTTTACATCAATCCAAACCATTCATGTGCCAAGAGGGGAATGAGCCGGAACACTGAGGAGCTCCTTCATGATGAAAAGATGAATGGGGAATTACAAGTGCCCCGTACCTGAACAGCAGACAAAGGGGTCTGTCCTTAACAAATGAAAAGTGCTAAATTATTCACCGTGCCAAGTTCAGGCAACTACTGTCACTATTCTTTCAACACCTATCTTCCAGAACAGTTCAAAAACTTTCAACCTCAAAATTACCACAGGTTTATAGTCATATTAGAAATCATCATCATAATATGTTAGGCTTAATACTTAGGATTTACAAAGTCAGAAAGAATGCTATTTAAAGAAACAAAACAAAACAAACAATAAACACTTCCCTTTCAGAAAATTACTTTCATTTCAGTAAAGTACATTTTTATTGTAAATAAGAGAAGACATGTACTTTAAAAATAGAATTTTTTAAAGTACATTTTAATGTACTTTAGAATTTTCATGTAGAACAAAGCACAGAGAACAGTGAGGCTAAGTATGTTTTTTATGTTTTGATTTCTGGACCTAAGGCCATCTTCTAACTACAATCCTTAATTCATTCTTTTTTTTTTTTTTTAAGATTTTATTTATTTGAGAGAGTGAGTGAGAGAGAGCACAAGCCAGGGGGAGGGGCTGCGGGATGGGGGAAGCAGACTCCTTTCCCCCTCCTTTCCCCTTCCCCCCACCGAGCAGGGAGTCCAAGGTGGTCTCGATTCCAGGACACTGGGATCATGACCCGAGCTGAAGGCAGACACTTAACTGACTGAGCCACCCAGGCACCCCTACAATCATTAATTCAATTAATCCTCCAAATAACTCTGTGAAGTAGGAACCATAATTACTCACATTTTATAGGTAAGTCAACTGAAGCTCAGAGGGGAACTTGCGGGCAGTAACACACCTAGGAAACTAGCACACTGGACACCAGGACTCAAACTCAAGTGGCCCAGCTGCCATGCTCCCCTGCTGTTCAAGGCTTCCTATCCACATGCAGGTGACTCTAGAAGCATGTGAGAAAACAGTAAACTCTGCAATTGCTGCAATACTTTTTTTAAAAATGGGATTAAACGAAAAAGATTCCTGTGAAGTCCTCTGAAGACCAAAGAGTTCGGAGGTAAAATACATGATGATTACCTTTGTCAGCTTTAACCTGTGATTTTCTTCAAGTGTCATGCACCGTGCATTGCTAAAGTGACTCAGTAGGGTTTCACTTCTTTTTAATTAGTATGATGAGCCTGAACTACAATTAAATCATTGTGCTGGTAGTTTATAAGGGTCACCATATTACATATTCTTGAATTCATTTAATGACCTCTGTGGAACAAGTAAATATTAACAAACGGAATCCAGATCTGTATTTTGTTGGGTGATTTTTTTTTCCTGCTCTGTGGCTGATTAGTTAAGTATTTCGTAACCAAGATTTGCTTTATTTAGTATTCCCCAAATAATATCCTGGAGTCCATGTTATTCCAACTTTCAAAACTTCTGAAATTCATTTAAGAGGTATCACTGCTACCAACACCTCCATAGAACCCTAAATCCTAATTTCTCCTCTGTTACTTCAAATCCTCCGTAGGGAGCAGGGATAAGGCAAAGTGTGTTGCAAGTGGGGAGGAATGTGCAGCAGCTTTAACTACTTCCTTCATAAACGTAACAGGACCTGAGCCGCTATCACAAACTAGCTTTTGGAATTCTGTAACTATAGTACCTGTTCGAATGCTCCCTAAACATTCTGTAGTCAGAAACTACAGGCTTAGTACTAATCACCAAAAAGGTAAAATTCTTCCGAAAGTGTTAAAAAGGGGGAAAAAGCATGATCAGTTTTTCTTGTATTAAAATTGACTCTACTACTCCTATAACAGAGGGAAGCAAACCAGAAGGCTTTTCATCGTTATTTCTAGATGAGATAGAAATATGGGCTCAGTAATGAAACTGCACAGTGTTAGACCGAGAAGGGACCTTAGAAATCAGAGTTCAACCCCATCAATTTAAAGATCTATAAAATTAAGTCCCGTAAAAGGCTAAACTTAAAAGTAAATGTTCTTACTCTCTGAGTTGGTATAAAGTTTGGGTCCCTTTTGAGCAAATAATTCTTGTTTTGTTACTTGTTTTTGTTTTTGGTACTAAATGACAAACATGAGATTGCTTTGAAGTTGTATTATCAGTAAGACAAATGGATAAACTGCTGTTTTTAAAACTCAAAATTGCTATGTCTATTTATAATAAGAGAATAAACTCTTGGTTTCTTTCTTCCTCTCCACTTTCAGCCTCTGAAAGGAACTGGATTAATATAGGAAAAGCTTCTGAAGGGCGATTTTATTCTATTATCATAATGAGAGAAGTCACTGAAGAATGCAGAAGGCAAGAAATTATCTATTTTGAAGACAATTTACAATTCTCCAGGTTCCTTGCTATTTTAAATAAAGTATCTCAAGGAAAAAAATGTGTACCAATAAGAAGCCTTGTGGCCACAAAATATATGAGAGCAAAATCCTGCATTGAGAGTTTTACCTGAAAATCAATAAAGATAAAAATCAGAAAAGTTGAATGAAGGATTCTGTGGTAATTGGAACTTTTGCCCAAACACAACATTAGTCAGAGTGCTCTAGACACAGAGAATTTCTGTACGGCATTACTTAGAGCAGACAGTAAGCAATCAGAGAAGCGGCAACCAGGGTCCATTACTCATGGCAGATAACCTGCATTACCGTCTTCAGACGCAGCATGGGTGAGAGTTGACGAAGAAAAATGAAGGCTGACGAAGAAAGAGAATGGTGTGTCTTTTACATGTAATATTCAGCAAACTCAGGTAAGTTTCAATCCTGGATGAGTTTTTCCCCGCTTCCTTTCTTTCTTCACTTTCATTTAGAAAAGTCACCTTCTTATTAATTGCTGCAACTAGCCTAATGGTTGCCACAAAGTGCCGCCCTCAACACTCCATTAAATGCCCTCTAGTTACCAGGATCAAGGTAGCCTTATGCTGATTCCAAGAACAAGAACCCATCAAGCTGACCAATCAGTGTCTTTTCTCTGTCAGATATTGTCTCCTGTTAGAAGGGTTTCCTACTTCTTGCTCTCCATTCTGGCAGCCTCCTGTCAGTCTATAGAAGGTCCTGGCTCTGATGGCTTATAAATTCTTATTTTCCATCCCCCAGATTCTGTATAGATTATACTGCTGACCTCTCCTACTTATCTGGCAGGAAGTTATCGGAAAGCCATTTGCGGTGACCCCACCCCAGAATCAGAAACGCAGTTTACGTTTTAAAATAGCTAATTCAGTTGCCTGTGTTTTAAAACAACTCATAAAAAAGGACTGTCATTACTAGATAGCTACTTTTTTTTCCCTTTGTCCACAGACAGAAAAAAAGATGAAAGGCAGGAAGTGGCCTATCAACAAGCAGTTCTCCTTTGAAGACAGATAACGAAATTCTGCAGTTAAAACTGTATTTGTAATTGTAAAGTGACTCTTCTTGAACAAATGCCAAATCCAGTATCTGTCTTTGATCTCATAAAAGCATTTTTCTCACTGTTCACCGCTGACACAATAGTTCAGTTAGGCACCCCACTCCCAACTATGGGGAAAAAAATGTTCTCTGAAGTTTACTGGTGAATTAGATTTGTCAGCCTAGAGGCAGCTGCTTATGCTCTGCCACTGGTGCCGCCTGGGATACTTCTGCTGCTATGATGACGTAAGAACCTCTCATCCTAAGAACCTCTCATCCTAACGGCGCCCACCTGACCACCCAGCAGAGCCTCTCGATTCCACCTGTGTGATGTCGGGACGGTCCTGAAGAGTCACTCAGCATCTCCTGCAACAGAACTAGTCTACTATCTCAGTAAAAATATACTATAACTGTAACAAAAATTTGGGGGGACCTTAAACCTAAATGGAGTTTAAGTTTCATATTTTAAAATAGTACCTATTCTTGGCCTTTCACATTTTCTTTTCTTTTTTTAAGATTTCATTTACTTATTTGACAGAGAGAGAGAGAGAGTGCACAAGCAAGGGGAGCGGCAGGCAGAGGGAGAAGCAGGCTCCTGAGGGGCTCAATCCCAGGATCCTGGGATTATGCCCTGAGTCGAAGACAAGAGCTTAACTGACTGACCTACCCAGGCGCCTCATCCTTTCACATTTTCTATTACAACAAAAATCTAATAATAATATGTAGCTTCAATAATGAAACAAGCCTATTTTAAAACAATAAAAATATCCCTAGTATGTCTCCACGTTCCATTTTAAACAATTAGGGAAGATAAACATCACAGCATTGTATCATTTACTGAAAATTATTTTCCTTAACTTCAACAGCTATTGCTTGTGGGTCTTTTAATACAAAAACAAAATAAAAAAAAACCAAGAAACATGAACACTGTAGAATTATGGGGGAAGCTCTTGCTTCAATAACTAATAGTTCTCGGGCGCCTGAGTGGCTCAGTTGGTTAAGCAGCTGCCTTCTGCTCGGGTCATGATCCCAGGGTCCTGGGATCGAGCCCCAGATTGGGCTCCCTGCTCAGCGGAGGGCCTGCTTCTCTCTCTCCCCCTCTGCCTGATGCTCTGCTAACTTGCGCGCTCTCTCTCTGTCAAATAAATAAATAAAATCTTTAAAAAAAATAACTAATAGTTCTTAAAGCTCAGGAAATAAAGAGAAACAGTAGTGTCTAACTGAGCCCTAAGGAAGATTCGTAATCCAAGGTAAAAAGCCCCCTTTACAACATGAAAATTTTTCCAAGCAATAAGGCAAAGAAAACCTTCCATGGAAATGAGCTATGCTTTTTAAGTTAACACACATGTGGGGCGCCTGGGTGGCTCAGCGGGTTAAAGCCTCTGCCTTTGGCTCAGGTCATGATCTCAGGGTCCTGGGATCGAGCCCCGCATTGGGCTCTCCACTCAGCCGGGAGCCTGCTTCCCCCTCTCTCTCTGCCTGCCTCTCTGCCTACTTGTGATCTCTCTCTGTCAGATAAATAAAATCTTAAAAAAACAAAAACCAAAAACACATACGTGTCTGCACACACACGCACACTCAGTTCAGAGCTGACACAATGATAGGTCTTAGAGAAGTGGATCTGGACTTGGACAGTAAAGTATTCCATGCTCTCATAAAGTATGGTTTTGTTTGAACACGTCCCCAAAAGCCAAATCTAACTTTTGAGACTCATCCATAAAACCAACACATAGTCCGTTTTTGACTGAGAGCCTAATAGCTCAGTCTCAAAAAGAGGCATTAACCTCTTTTTGGTTAAGCTAAGCATGTGAACGTGCGGGAACTCACAGCATCTGTAGGAAAGTCCGAGGAAGCAGAATTAGAGAATGGTAACCCAGAGTGTGACTCGGTCAGCATAAGGCAAATGCTGGCATAAATAAATCCTTGTAAATAAATACTCTGAAGATTTTCCTCTCTAGCAAAATAGCTATTTCCTTTTCCCTGAAAAAGAAAACTTTGCCTCCCAACCTTATCTGATAGCGGTGATCTTACAGATATATAGGGAAGTGTACATTTACAGAATGTACAACAGCAGAGGGTATCAATCCCTGGCTCCCAGATCCTTGTGAAATACACCTACAACACTAAAATAGAAGGAAACTCTAACAAGAAAGGACATAGAGAATCAGTAAAATCGAGGGAAAAAAATTTTCCTTAAATGCATTTACAGTAACATTTATACCCTATACTTCTAATTTAGAAGAAAACAAACTATAAAACTGTACCCATGTCTAGAAAAAATACTGGAAGAAGACCAAAATATTCACAATGATTATGGAGCTGTATATGCATTGAAGGGTGATTTCTATTTTTGCCCTCAAGCTTTTCAGTGTTTTTGACCTGTATAATTTTATAAGCAAAAAAGAAAGCCAATAAGTTATTATAAATAAAATTATAATTTTATAAAATCAAATATGTTAAGTGTAATTTAATAGAAAACAAAGTGGTAGGCTTCTGAGGTGCTGAATCAATATGCTACAGTGAAAAGTCATTTTCTCTTCTTTCTCCTGTCTGTGGCCATGTGACATCTTTTCACACTTGGCTCAAAATTAACTGCTTCACTACATAATGACTGACTATAGCAAATGAGCCTTTTTGGTCTGTAATTCAATTACTGGGGAAGGTTTTATAGATTTGAGTATTAAGTGAACATATACTTGACTACATACGTTGAGATAAAGCAGACTCTCACCATATCATATCCTAATTAAAGGTGAATTTACAAATTGCACTCTGTTTTATACCAGTTATCCTAGCTCATCAGCCAATGTTCTGGGTTTAGCAGGACAGTAGAAACATGGTTCTGTCTCAATTCCAGGTAACTTCTGTGATTTTCGTATTATGATCAAGGCCAACAGTTGATTTGCTGAAGTGCCTTCCTTGGGCCCCACAGTATTTAATTCATACAGCTACTCTGACATTATCACCTTGGAATTTTTATGTTTGCAGATTTGTCTTTTACATTTGATAGAAGCATACTTACTACAAAGAACGCATTCAATAAGTTATAAATACATAAATGACCTGTCCGAAAGAACTGAACTTGGAGGCTAATGTCTGAGAAATCACAGAGAATCATCTGCAATCTCTCAATAATGCAAAACACAGAAAGAAAACCAGTAAATGTCCCTTCCTTAAAAAAAAAAGGCTGCTAACACTATAAGACTTCTTTCCTTCTTTCAACCCCACTACTCCACCCCCTCCCTGTTTCTAACATCTTCATGAATGTATCCAACATATGCATTTAAAAAAGAGTTTTATCTGTAGTTCATTTATAAAATCTGATTTTTCCTCCCTAACTACGAATTATCCTTTGGATTTCATTACACTGCACTGTTACTAAGAATGCGGAATGTATGTCATTTCATTTTGTCTTTTGATTACATTATCAGTAGCTGCTGGGCACATGCTTTAGGTGTAGCTACAGGTAGAGCCTCTTCTATCATCTAGACTGGCTTTTATAGCCAGCAGGCATTCGACTCTGGAAATTTCTATCTATAGCCCTCCTGTTGCTAGTTTTACTGAGACTGGGAAATAAAATTTACCCTCAGTTAAGCAACTGAGTAAAACTATCCACAAGATCATTTGCCTTAACAAAGAAATGCAGAAGTCTCCAGAATTTCTACAGGATTACAGCACCATCTACCTTATTCTTGATGTATGTGGCAGGCATCTTTCGAGTCCAAAGAGCAGAAACTTCCCATTCCTTATCTGGTTCTGTACAACTTGCAGGAATATCCTATACTCTAAATCAGCATTTCTTAGTGAGGAAGTTTTTTAGACTCTGGGTGAGACAATTCTACACTAGGCAAGACTGTTTCACTCACTGCTGAGTCAACCTACATCTCGAGTCCCTGCCCCTCCCTGTCCCAGGTGGTAGCAGCCCCTGAGCACAGATCAATAATGTCTCACAAATTTCCATACACCCCCTGGGAGGGGGTATAGCTCCCTGGTTGACAATCAATACTCTAACTAAACCCAATTTATAAGAAATTCACATTTTGAAGATAATTTAAACTCCCTGAAAAACAAGCTTCATCGGGCTTTTCCTCCATGGCCACATTAACCAACACCACCCTCACCCCACCCCACCCCACCCAATCCCCAGGATATGGAAGGCTTCCCTACACTATATTCTTCAGGGATTCTCAATCAGCTTGAATACCTCCCATGTGACCTTTGGTCAGTTACAGTCCTAATGTCATAAAACTTCTGTGTCTGTCAGTATTTCTACCTCTAGCTGTGTTAATTACCTATGAGCTTTCTACACGGGTGTACTTTGTGAAAACAGGTTTCTAAAACATTATTTATTTGCATACTATTATGCTTCCACTATTCAGTTACTTTAGATATTTGTTCCAGTAAGGGAGGAATCACTACAGCAAAACACATGTAAAGATGCAACAACGAAACTGAGTATGACATAGTTTTGCAAATTTAGGGCCTCCTGGTCAGCCAAGCAATGCAGAGCCTACGAGCATTTATAAAACATGACGTGCAAATCTAAACCTTCCACAAGAGCAACAAAGAGCCAACCCGTTCCATCAATGAAAAGTTATCTGGAATTATAAATCTGTACTTTTTAAAAATGGAACTGAATGATTGCTGCGGGATAAAGTGGAAACGTGAATGTGTCCCTTATTTACATGTGCAGCAGGTTTTGTAGGACCTCTCCACTCCTGAAGGGGCCTTTGAAAAACTGGAACAGCAAGACCTAGTAATTCAATAGAGTCACAAATGTCTCCTATATATATTACCTAAAATCATGGTTTTAGTAGTTTCTTCTTGAAAACCCAGCCTCCAGTCAGGTGCAATACAGCCTAATGCTTGCATCATTTGGCTGTGTCACCAGAGCCAAGCCAACCAACATTCTCATTTTAACTAGAAATCACTTCACCCTTGCTTTTCCCAGGTCTCCTGCCACTCACATTCCCTGTCCTCTTTTTTTTTTTAAAGATTTTATTTATTTATTTGACAGAGAGATCACAAGTAGGCAGAGAGGCAGGCAGAGGGAAAGGGGGAAGCAGGCTCCCCACTGAGCAGAGAGCCCAATGTGGGGCTCGATCCCAGGACTCTGAGATCATGACCTGAGTCAAAGGCAGAGGCTTAAACCACTGAGCAACCCAGGCGCCACCCTGTCCTCTTTTTTAGAAAGCCTGGGCTTTTGAAAAATTTGCCTTGGGAAGAGATACTCCTTTAGATAGTAAATGAGTCTTGTTCTGAGTTAGATCTAGTTAAAATAGGGAAGTTGTAGGTGTTTATTTATGCCACCCTGCAGCCCTGCTCTGGGAACAACTTCTCTGGACCTTTCTACAAACCACGCAGCCCATGTTGGCCAATGGGCAAGATCTGGCCTCTTCAGCCCTCCATCACCCCAAAATAGGACTTCCGTGTCAGTGCCTGACTGCCTTCTGACCACAGTAATACTTCTGGGCTCAGCAGGAAGCATCTGAAATCCTGAATTACGTTCTGGTACACACTTGTTCATTCCAGCCTTCCTTGTCCCCTGGGACTCAGAACTGACTTTCTTCCTGGAGCTGTTCCTTGCTACCAAATTTTCTCCTTTAAAATGACGGTTCCACCTCCTCCCAGGCTGTCACAGACTGGACTGTTCCCATGAGACAAGGGGATCAAGTAACATAATAAGTTAACACTCATTTTTTATTTATTTTTTATTTTTTAAAAGATTTTATTATTTATTTGATAGAGAGATCACAAGTAGGCAGTGAGGCAGGCAGAGAGAGAGGAGGAAGCAGGCTCCCCACCGAGCAGAGAGCCCGATGCGGAACTCCATCTCAGAACCCCGAGATCATGACCTGAACTGAAGGCAGAGCTTTAACCCACTGAGCCACCCAGGCGTCCCAACACTCATTTTTTAAAAAATGGTTTTGGGAAAGAGTAATTTTTAATGACCAACTCTTCAAGGAGGAATCTGAGACAAATGACATTAAGATGAGAGGGGCTTTTACACATTCCCCTCAGGACAAGTTTAGAGGAAAGAGAAAGCTTGGACTGTACTAACATCTCCTTATTTTTGTTTGCTCACTTATTAATTTGATTTGCGTAGTTTTTCCATTTCACAAAGACACAATCCAAAAGCTGGTAATCAAGCATGACCAGAGAAGTCTGTTGCTTTTGGGATATTGTCGGTGCTGCTGGCCGTGTTTCAGGGGCTTCTGAAAGAGGCGACATTTTATTTATCTTTGTATGCCCTGTTCCATGACTGTGCCTGGCACATAGTATGTACTTAATAAATGATCATTAAATAAATGATTTATTTAGCTGCATCTGCAGCTAAGGAGACATGTAGCTTCACTTTCACAGAAGCCCGCTCAGAATCAAATCCCAGAAAACTCCTTGAGCCCAAATTTCAAATAATGTTATTACCATGGTCTGTAAGTGCCATACAAATTATAAAATATGTACCTCTTGTGTTATCCTTATAAAATAAGACACGCTGTGTAGCAAGGCTATAATTTCTATAAACTTTAAAACTTGCCGTAGTGCATTCCGTAAGAAATTCTGATAGCACTGATTTTAAAAGAACCACATAAATCTATAGTCCTTTGTTTTTAACCTTAAGAAAAAAAAATCCAGCTTCGAAAGAAATCCCAGACTATCCTGCTCTGTACTACTCTGTTTCCATCTAGTGTTTCATATGGTTGGTATAAAGGTTAACAGTGTGGGCTCTCTTGTTTTGTCCTGGATTCATAAACCTGGATAAACAGATTATTAACTGTGTTCCCTGGGCCAAGTAACCTAGCCTTTCTGGGACTTGGCATCCTCATCTATTGAAAGGGAAATAATAACAATATCTACCACATTGTGAGGATTATATATATGTAAACTGCTTAGAGTACTGCCTTACATACAGGAAGTGTGTATGTACCTTGAGGGTGTGCTATTCTTATCATCACAATAATTAATCACAGAATTTAAACATTCAAGTAAACTTGAAATAAACGATAATTAACAACTATTAATCATTAACTTTATATAGCCAAAAAGTAACAAATTCATCTAACATTACTGAGAACTTATTATAAACAGGTGCTTTGCTAGGCTGATCTATGCCACTATAATCCAATGCTCTCGTTAGTAAATATTCTAAGTAAAGGAGTATCTCTGCATTTCAAAATTCTATTGGAAAAAAAAATGGGGAAAAGTCTAAATATAGACAGTGGGAAAATGGTTTAAAAGGCACAATTTAGGGCGCCAAGGTGGTGCAATTGGTTAAGCATCTGCTCTGGGCTCAAGTCATGATCCTGGAGTCTCAGGATCAAGTCCCACATCAGGCTCCCTGCTCAGCGGAGAGTCTGCTTCTCCCTCTGACCTTCCCCTCTCTCATGCTCTGTCTCTCTCAAATTAATAAAAAAAAAATCTTTAAAAAATTACAACTTAGAGTAACTAAGAATTCTGTGTAAATACTTTTATTGACATGAAAAGATGTTTGAGATAAACTGTTAACTGAAAAAAGGGGAACAGGTTACAAGGGATATAAAAATACAATAATTTCTTTTGTCTAAAAGTACATTATAAATATGTGCTAATATATACATGGCCATAAAAAAAAACCTGGGAGAATGAATCCTAAATTATTCACATTAATTTTATGTGCAAGATTATGGATGAATTTTTCTTCTTTTTGGTAACTTCAAATTGTAAATTTAACTTAAAATACAAATTATTCAAAACCCACAAAATAAGAGAACGTTGGGGTATATTGTAACCTTTCGTAAACAATAATCTTTTTAAAATACTAACTGGAAAAACACAGATTAACCAAATCATTCACCAACTTATGCACTATAAGATTATCAACATATTAATAATTAGCTAATTGGAAAATGAACTCAAATGCTAAAAATTTTCCACAGGATCAAGCCAGTGATTCTTAGAACCTTATCCTTAAAGGAACTTTGGAATCATACCCAATATAAAATATATATATATCAATGCCCTATATATCTCACAGAACATGTATTATTTTCTAGTTGATGGCTATAGAGGACCAGTTTGTTTGTTTGTTTTTTCTATATTTGCCATATTAATTTTAAATGGTTAGGAAAGCAGGCTTCCCACTGTTACTGATCCAGGTTCCCAACGTCATGTGGTATTTAGGAACATGTCACAGATGTTGTGGAAATATTCTTAACAATAAGTGAGAGATACAACAAAACGACTGATTAAAAACTTTTCACTTGAAGATTTTAAAGTTTATATGAGTCCAGATAGTCACCAACAACCAGCCTTCAGAGAAAGATACACTCTGTTTCAATTATACTCTCTAGTCAAGAATGCTGTAGGGTTGATTCTAAATATAATTAGAAAGTGCCACCTAGTGGATGTTTTTATAATGTTTCTCTGCTTACACAAATGTTAGGAAGTAGTTAGAAAACCTACTCTAGGTGGATAAAAGGCACAAACTTCTGGGTATAAAATAAATAAGTCCTGGAATTTAATGTACAGCCTGGTGGCTATAGTTAATACTAATGTATACTTTTAAGTCGCTAAAAGAATTGATCTTAAAGGAGTCTCATCACACACACAAAAATTTCTAACTGTGTGGTGATGGATGTTTTAAGTGCGGGGATCACTTCCCAATATTTACAAATAGCAAATCCTGAAACTAATGTCATTAGTTAATCATATATCAATAAAATTAGATTAATAGATAGTTAGTCTGTCTGAGGAAATAGCTATCCTTTACAGCATTCCCTTACCAATTTCTGATCTGAACTGGTGGGCATCAGATCATTTTTAGAAAACCACACCTGTTTGGGTGTTGGGAAAACTAGCTACATGCAAAAGAATGAAACTAGGCCACTTCCTTATGCCATATATGAAAATAAACTCAAAATGGATTAAAGACCTAAACCTAAGACCTGAAACCACAAAATTCTGTAAAGAAAATACAGGCAGTAAACTCTTGGACATCAGTCTTAGCAATACTTGGCTGACCGCTCAGGCAAGGAAAACATAAGCAAAAATAAAGAATTGAGACTACAATAAACTAAAAAATATATGCAAATAATATATCTGGATAAATGGTGAGTAGCCAAAATATATAAAGAACTCATACAACATTAAAAAAAAATCACTCCAATTTAAAAATAGGCAGAGGACCTAAACAAACATTTTTCCAAAGAAGGCATACAAATGGCCAATAGACACATGAAAAGATGCTTGACATCACTAATCATCAGGGAAATGCAAGCCAAAATCACAATGAGGTATTACCTCATACTCGTCAGAATGGCTAGTATCAAAAAGACAAGAAATAACAAGTGTTGGCAAGGATGTGGAGTAAAGAGAACCCTCACATACTGTTGGTGGGAATGTAAACTGCATGGTGGCTGCATGGCGGTACCGCCACCTTTGCTGCAAAGAAAAAAAATAAAAATAGAAATACCATACAATCCAATTAATTCTACTTCTGGACATTTGCTCGAAGAAAACAAAAACACGAATTTGAAAAGATATGCATATGCACCCCAATGTTTATTGCAGCATCATCTACATTAGTCAAGATATGGAAGCAGCCCAAGGGTCCACTGATGACAAAGATGTGGTGTATGTATACAATGTGTGTGTGTGTGTAATGGAATATCACTCAGCCATAGAAAAGAAGGAGATCTTGCCATTTGTGACATGGATGGACCCAGAAGGTTTCACATTAAGTGAAATAAGTCAGACAGAAAAAGACAAATACTACATGATTTCACCTATATGTAGAATCTAAAGAACAAAATGAACAAACCAACAAACCAAATAGAAACAGACTCACAAATACAGAGAACAAACTGGTGGGTGTCAGAGGGGAGGTGAGCAAAATGGGTGAAGGGGATTGGGAGGTACAAACTTCCAGTTATAAAATAAATAAGTCATGGGCATGAAAAAGAACAACACAGAGAATATAATCAATCATACTGGAATAACTTTGTACAGTGATAGATGGTAACAGTCATGGGGAGCATTTCATACTGTATATGTTAAATTACTATGTTGTGTAACAAGAGAGTATTTTACGTCATCTATATTTCATTTGAAATTTTAAAAAAATTTTTTAAGATTTTATTTATTGGGGAGAGGAAGAGAGAGAGAGAGAGCGCGCATGAGCAGGGTACAGGAGTAGGGGGAAAGGGAGAGAGACAAGCAGAGTGGGGAGCCTGATGGGGCTCAAGCCACGACCCTGAGATCACAACCTGAGCCGAAGTTGGATGCTTAACCTACTGAGCCACCAAGATGCCCCCATTTGAAATTATTTTAAAAAAAAATACACCTCTAACTAATACCACTGATTTTAAATCTCAAGTTGAACCTCTGCCACCACCACAGAGAGCAAGGAAGAGCTCAATTACATCCTAACCACTCCAGGACCTACAAGGACAGACTACACAGGTTAGAAAGAAAATCCAATTTAACAAATGTGCTTTTATCATCCACTTCATTTGATAATGAAAGGTAAGCACCATCATATTAGGACAGTAATTACTACTACCACTGCTCTATGCTATGTGAAAACAAATTCACTGGCCTAAACACTGATTTACTGGAAATCAGCAGGGTTCTAGTAAAACCTTTAAAGCAGTACCATGGACAAGCTGCAAAGCCCTCTTTTACCATTAGGGGTGGCAGTAACACAAGTTATGACCAATCAAAATTAAATGAGAATTAATGTGAAATATATATATAACCAAGGCAAAGTAGAAGGCTGAGTTATCCAATCAGATATATTTATAGTTTTAGTCTGTGATAGTTCAGATCAAAGTGTAAGCCTAGACTTCCTCAGATGAAATCGATATCTACCTAAAGTTTCCTAGATATAGACCCAGTATTTTGTCTTCAGAAGCAGAGTCTATATTTTTAAAAGCTTCTAAGTATCTCGATATTTTCAGATCCCCACATTATGGAAAGAAATGGTCAATTTATTTCTAGAGCATGCTACCTACTGATGAAGTGAAAAGTTTTGACTTTGAAAAGAGTTATCTGCAACCCATTATAATTAACTTTCTTAGGAAGCTATGCATGTTTTACTGCTGTTCCTGGGTGTTGTATTTAGTTTATAGGATAATATCTGTTTAAGGAGCTATCCTCCTAAAATGAAATCCTTCATTTAGTAGAATTGATAGGGACTGTAAATCCAGTCTTTGTAGGTCACTGCATCCTCCGATTTATAGATGAGGAAGCCAAGACCCACAGGGGATCAAAGGTTAACTCAAATTCGACAAATGAATTAGTGGCAGAGTTAAGATCCAGATTTCTTGACCACAAAATTAGAACCTTTTCCACTATATCACACTGCTTTTTTCTTCTTCTCTAAGCAGAAATGGCACATTTCCATTAAATTCTTTTTAAGTACTACAGTTGCATTTTTAATTTAAAAGGTCTATGTGAGGGGCACCTGGGTGGCTCGGTCGTTAAGCATCTGCCTTTGGCTCAGGTTATGATCTCGTTAAGCATCTGCCTTTGGCTCAGGTTATGATGCCAGGGTCCTAGGATGGAGCCCCGCATCGGGCTCCCTGCTCATTGGGGAGACTGCTTCTCCCTCTCCAGCTCCCCCTGCTTTTATTCCCTCTCTCGCCATCTCTCTCTCTCTGTCAAATAAACAAATAAAATCTCAAAAAAAATAAAAATAAAAGGTCTCTGTGGGTAACTGCTGCCCATACATGCATGAAAGACGAAGGTGTTAAAACTATGACTTAAAGATCATCAAAGAAAACCTAGTGGAATATGGGCAACACAGCTTCTCTGGAGTAATATGCATCAGTGATTTGGACAAGGAAATCAAGAGACCAGAGAATAGAGCCAGCAGTTAATAAAGTGGAAACCAATACTGTTTATGGAAAGGGCAGGAGGAGTCATTTCTGCTTCCCACCAATATCGTCCTCAAGCTTGCATTAGCTGAGGGTACACTATTTCCTCAACAGGTGTTCAAAAAGTGACAATCAATAACAAGTTCACAAGACAACCCTTTGGTATTTGAGAGGAAAAGCTCTGATTTCCCTCAAAACTGCCATCTTTTATCTCTCATCATCTCACAGGGTAAGTACAGACCACCACACATTCAGCTCTGAATCACTTCCAATTTCCAGGGTATGAAACTTCTATCTGTGTATCTTCTATCTGTTCCTGTCAGATTTGGGGCAAGGACACTTCTACTTAAAACTTAAGCTGTGGCTAAAAATGCCCTTTTTATTACTGTTTCTTCCTACTCCTGGGAACATATTTCTGACACGGTAAAAACACTCTTAAAGAGAAAGTCTGAAAACTTGGATTCAAATACTGACTCTAAACAGGAGCATGCCTTGGGCTAAATCCCCTAACCTCTGAGTCTCTGGTTCCCTCCATCTGGCCCCGGAGAGGCCCTTCCAGTTCTAAATTATTCTAAAGCTGTATTTCTTGCAACACTCCACAAGAGATTTCAACACAGCAAAACTTCTCAGGCCTGTTCCCAACACGACTTCTCCAGCAAAGGCTTTACTAGACGTCTGCGGGGCGCAGTGATAGGACCAAATCTAAAAGGAGTTCTTTGTAGGTTATGAGTGAATTGCTTTTGAGAAAGTCTCTGTCGACGTCTTACTTTGGCTCCTCCTCTATACAAACCGCTGTGGGAGCCTAAGAAAAGCAGCTTTCAAACATGTGAGGGTACGGATTTGGTTCCGCTGCCGCCAGGCTGCAAGCGCTGCCAGGGGACGAGTGAGTCAAAGCAATTCTACGCATCGCGCGCCTCCCTGTCTTCCCTTTACTTGGCAGCTATACACTGGGATCAGTCATCCAGCTAAATGTCAAGAGTCCCGAAGTCACTGCTAGTGCAAAGGTTTCCAGTCTGAACCTTTCAAAACGATTTAACTTTAAAATTGTTACAAAGGAGATCTTTTTATCTTATTATTATAAGCTTGGAATACTTTGTGAAAAATTAAAAAGGGTGGTGAAATAATAACTTGGGAATTACACAACATAGGTGTTCGAAAGAACATTCAGATACACCTTCCAGGATCAAAGGCATTACTGGCGATTATTAAAAGAATCAAGTAGGATCAACAGGCACAGTTTTTAATACGACTTACGTAGTCTGAGAACTTTCAACGATATTTATATAAGAATGCCTTGATTTCAGGTTCCTCTAACATTTCCAATTTTTAAAAAATAGTTTATTTATTTATTTGACACACAGAGAGGGCACACACAGTGAGCAGCAGTAGAGGGAAAGGGAGAAGCAGACTCCTCACAAAGCAGGGAGCCAGATGTGGGGCTCGATCCCAGGACCCTGGGATCGTGAACTGGGCCGAAGGCAGAGGCTTAACCAACTGAGCCACTTAGGCGCCCCTCATTTCCAATTTTTAAGGCATTACAGACGATTTACTTACAGGCTGTTTTCCCTTGAGAAATGTATCATAAGTATTACTAATGGTTTTGGTCAAATTACATCATGTAAGTTTGAATGCATTTTTCCCCCCAAAAGAAAGAATGATTAACTTTACATATTGTGGTCAAACCACTCTATAAAAAGCAATTCATTCCTGTCCTCCAACATAAACGGATACTTGAGGACTCACTCACTGAAGACTGCTCCTCTTTTACACAAAATGTTCTAGGAGTCTTTCGGATGAGAAGAAACTACCAATAAAGAAAAGGTACATGTTTAGAGGAAATGTACTTCTAACAAATAGGTTCCCTGATTTTTAAATTGTTCTGCAAGAAACATGTTATGCTAACTTCTGAAAGTTTACAGTAGATAAACATTATCGGGAATAAGGGATATTTTTGGAAAAACAAATGGGTCTTACTAATAACCTACTCTTCTTACCAAGAACAATCTGCAAAAAGGAAAATACAAAGGAGACACATTTTAACCTCTATCAGTATTATTTTCATTCTCCAACAGCCTGATACATTTTTCACTTTTGGCTATACTTTGAGTTTTGTAAGGAAACTGCACAACTCAGTTAAAGAGGAAATGAATAATACGATTCCTGTGGTTTGGAGGGGCAGGGGGTGAAGGGAGTAAGTGGGTACTGAAGCAAAAATTTGGGGGTTTTTTAAAATAAAGAATAAAACTTTATTAAAAACAGATTTTAGGGGCGCCTGGGTGGCTCAGTTGGTTAAGCGTCTGACTTCAGCTCAGGTCGTGATCTCAGAGTCCTGGGAGCGAGCCCTGTGTGGGGCTCCCCACTTGGTAGGCAGTTGGCTTGTTCCTCTCCCCCTTACCCTGTTAGTGCTCTCTCCGAAATGAATAAACTCTTTAAAAAACAAACAAACAAACAAACAAAAAAGAAACTCAGATTTTAAATGGCCATTTTATCAGAAATTGAGCTTCTAGACATGAATATGAAAACTATCTTACCCCAAGAAAAACTCTTTGCTCTAATGAAACAAGTCTCATTGTCCTAACATCCCATACCAGGTTTTGCTACTGTGCAACTCTTTCCACCATTTCTACTATAAGGAATGTTTTCTCTATCAACTTTTCTCTTTTCTTCCTCATCAAAATTCTGTTAAAAACTTAGTGAATGTGCCTCCTTCTCTTATTAAACTTGTCTAACTTGATTTAGGAATACTCGCACTTATTTTGAACTCCCACTTTGTTCTTCATTCAAAATCACAGATTATTTATAGAGTTAGAACAAACTTTAAAGATTATCCAATATAACTCTCTCATTGAAAGAAGAGGAAACCGAAGTCCCAGTTAGGAAATCTGCTCAAGGTCGCAAAATTGGTTCAAGATAAGAGCTGAAACCAGTACAAAGTCATCCCTGTGTTAATTTTTCATTTTCACTCATCACTGAGAAAGTTTAAAAGGTAACATTTCTGAAGGCAACTGAAGTTTATTCATTTAACATTTTTTAAACACAAAGCAAATCATTGACGCTCTTCACAAAATATAAAAATTCCATTAAAATTCACATCATTAAATTCATTTCATTGAAGTGACCAATAGTCACTCAACATCCACAATAAACGTACTGAGCACCCACGGCCTTGACAGGGACCTTGAAAAAAAAAAATCTAAATAATATATGAGAACCAAGAAGGCATTCAGATGTACGAGAGAATTGGTGATAAGACCGTTAATACTGTCCTGGAAAGGTTTAATTAACTCACCGCACCATATTCCAGCAGACTAAAGGGCTTAATAAAAAGAATACCATAGCCTACCAGCCTCCTTTGTTCCAGTTGCCTTTTCATAACAACCAGACGTGAACGTCCAAATACTTTACACCTTATTCTTAGGGGATGCGAGCCTAAGAGATGGGTGACAGTAGAGCACAACTCAGATTGTAAACCACTGCAAACTGTCCATGAAGTTTCTACACCTGGGTACAAGACATTTTCAACCTAGGTCATTTCAATAAAACGCCACATTCACCTGTGCTTGAAAACTGTAGCCATATTATCTTAGATCCCCTTTAACTCAAAACACAACTTCTTATGCTATGTCTGTCAAGTAGCCAGTACCTTTCTACCAATAGGTCAAATTCTCCCAGGACTGACTTTTCAGATTGTGACCTCAAAGTAAGAACAATCTTTCTCAAAAAACCTTGACTAAGAGTTACATAAGAATATGGAAAATAATTACTATATTTATTTTATACGTGGGGCTAAGACGCAGAGATCCTTAAGGTCTAACCAAGTGACCCCGAGACATCTGCTCTTGTTCTCAATTCAACATTCCAGACAAGAGACAAAATTTCATCAGAAAGTCTTCAAACAGGAGGTAGCACTTCCAACTCATCAAGTTTTAATAATGAGTTTTATCAATCGTCATAATTTGGTGTTTAGGACTTTCCCCAACATATTAATCTTCTGTACCTATCAAGGATGAATCATCACAAGTAGAGACTTTGAAGATACAGGATTTTCTTTTTTTAAGATTTTATTTCTTTATTTGTCACGGTGGGGGAGAAAGAGAGAGAGAGAGAGAGCGAGAGTGAGAGGGAGCACACACAAAAAAGCAGGGGGAGCGTCAGGAAGAGAAGGCAGAGAGAGAAGCAGGCTTCCCCTGAGCAAGAAGCTTGAACTGGGACTCAATCCCAGGACCCTGGGATTATGACTTGAGCCAAAGGCAGACACTTAACCAACTAAGCCACCCACACATCCCTGAAGACACATGATTTTCAAGAAAAGGATCTCAGAAAACAGAATCAAAGTGAATCTAGATTTGTAAGTGCAATAAAATTTATTCTTTTAATACATTCTTCCATTGTGCATATTTAGTTAATGCCAGAGACTTATCAACACACTTTTTCTCCCTAAATATTTACAGCAACAGTATCTCAACAAGACAGTCTGGAGTCCTATAAGGATCTAATAAAATGTGTGAATAGTTTTACATCACTGCACTCAATTTTACAGTTCCTAAAAGTCTTTTGGGATATCATTCTCAATATGCTTCTGGCTTTGTCCAATTCATTCTCTGGATTGATTTTCTTTGGGGAACTGAAAGCATTCATCGCTTTTCACCAAACACCACACACACATAAAATTACAATTTTTTTCATCTTGTTAACAATATTGAGATATATCCCTTATCAGGTCAATCTTGAGATGAACACTCAATGTCTTCCTCTGAGGATCAAAGAAATAATTTAAAAGCAACAGGCATATTATCATTTAAGCTCTCTTATTAGCAGCCTCACTACTGTTTAGACTCAAAGCTCTCCAAATTTCAGTGTAAGATTACACGAGGTGTAGATTTTAAGATTTCAGGTTACAGACAGACGTTCTTATTACAGAAGCCAAAATTGGATCTGAATGCTCTTTTCTATTTCTTTACGCTACCCAAATCAGATAAGTTTTGTTGGGCGACTGCAGACACTGAGCTGAGTCAATGAACATATTTCAGACAGCTGCTTCTTATTTGTGAACCTAAAACTATTTCTGCTTTAGGAAATGCAGGTTATACAAAGAGAAATAAAATCAGGATCCAGAAAAAAAGAAAAAAGAAAAACAGTTCCCACAAGAAAGGTCCTCACATAGCACACAGTTTGAGGATGAAACAGCAATCTGAAATATATATGTAATTCTCACTTAAGCAGATCACAGCTAATAGATACTCCTCACCTAACCACATTTTGAGAGAAATTGTTTTTAAGATAAAGTAACAAATTATAAAAACAAGCGAAGATCAATTCAAAAAAAACTTGCAGGGGGCGCCTGGGTGGCTCAGTCAGTTAAGCGTCTGTGTTTGGCTCCGTCATGGTCCCAGGGTCCTGTGATCGAGTCCCACACTGGGCTCCCTGTTCAGTGGGGAGCCTGCTTGTCTTCCTCTCCCTCTGCTGCTTGCTCCCCCTGCTTGTGCTCTCTCCCTCTCTTTCTCTCTGCCACATAAATAAGTAAGTGAATAAAGTAAATAAATAAAATACTTTAAAAAATAAAATAAAAATTAAAAAATAAAAAAAATTCTCAGAAACCCTTAGGCAGGAGGTAGAGAGGTTGTTGGTGTTGACACTGAGCAATTCACTGGATGTCAGTACCTATACTTCTTCAGATCTCCAACCTCTTCCACAGGATCTATGTATACATTTTTAAAAACTGTAAAATAGTTATTAATCATTAGAGTGATGACACTAAGATCATCCTCTCACTAAAGAATAAACTTCACTCAACTATTAATAAGAAATTCAGTGTACTAACATTTGTTCAATGATCTACAAATATTAAAAGCTTTCTAGATAAATTTTAATCAACAAAAAAATTAACCAAAATTCTTCTTTTCTAAACATTCCAGTATATCCTATTATTTTTATTCTAGGGAAGTGGGACACTGATTTTAGTTATTGTATACTAAAATTACTATTCGGTAGGAAATATAATCTCTTCCTATTTGTTCTTCATTGATATAAAATATATTAATGACCCAAATTTTGTCAACTGACATTTTTCTCTGAATTGTCAGGAAAGAGCATTTTCTTTTATGCTGTGATGAAGACATAGTTGTCTAATATATAATAACACCCGTATCAAATTCAAATTTAGGTGTACTGACAGATATACAATATTTATATAAGAATACACATAAACAGAGTTCTAATTTGGATCCATTCAACAATTCCAAATAAAGGATAAAAATCAAATAAGGGATAAAATGTTCATCTGTTCTCCATTACCATGCTTCATGAGTCAGAGTTAGGAGTATAAAGACTTGGACTTTACAGTCAGATAGTCTTTGGAATGGATTTTTACCATTACTAGCTATCTAATTCAAGGGCCTCTGTTCATTCATCTATAAAAGTAGGCTAGTACCTACTTTATAGGATGGTAAGAATAGACACAGATAATATGCAAAACCCCTTTAGAGTGCCTCACATATCCTACAAATATGTAATAAATATCTTACACATAGTAAATATTTTATAAAACACATAAATGTATTTTCTTCCTTCTTCAAGCCCTTTGGTACCTCCTTACCTCAAGAGATGATTACAGTAGCTTCTACGTGATAATCTCCATTCCACACTAATGTTTATCAGTAGACTTATTCCGAAGCATGCTTTGAGCCTTTCACTCTCCGAATCCAAACTCTTCAATGGCATTTTACAGTTTACTCTCAGAACGTAATTCTTCAGGTAGGCATTAACCTCCCTTCTTGCCTCTCCTCGCCCTCTCTCCCCAACACACACACACATACACACACACACGCACACACACACACACCATCTGGCTCCAAATTTCTTTACCTTTCTCTATATCCTAGAAGATACAGTCACAGCTCAGCTCCTAGCAGTTGGGGACTTCCTTGCCTCTCACTGCTTGCCCATAGACCCCCTATTTAAAAATGCTCCTTCTCGTTTCCTCTCCATGTAGATCAAATATGATGCTGGGCAGAGTAATATCTCTCCTCCAAATCTCTTAATTCCCAACCAACATGAACCATAAACTTTCTTGTGACCTTCTTCTTTTAGTGCCTCAAATGATTATATTAAATCTATGACCCTTAGCCTCTTATTGTTTTAACCTCCACTCCAGGCACTTCCACATCATCATCAATCATTAGTAGCCTATTAATTATAGATAGTGAGCCTTCAATATAAAGTCTCCTACTGAAAATCACAGATTTAAATCCTGTAACTTGTCTACAGTTCATCCTTGCCATAACTGTAAAGTCTAACTCGAAAGGAGGGAGTGAGGAAGGGCGGCGATCCCTCTTGGTCTGTAAAGTGCCCAGAAAAATGTAGAGGAATAAATGGAAGAACGCAATCCCATCATGATTTCACCATCCTTACTAAGTACAAAGAGTAAAACAGCTAGAACCTTTCAATGAACACAGTCTTTGAGATCATTTAAATGCTAATAATTTCCAAAAGATCACCAAAAATCTCTGGCACAGCTTTAGAGGTTTGAAGCAAAAAGAAACATACTCAAATCGATCCCTGAGTAAACTTGGGTAAGAGCAGCAAATGGCTGTCTTGATGGCCTTTAATCCGGAAAGAACAACTAACTGGACGACTCCATTCAGAGGAAATCAGAGCCACTCCTTCCTGGCCTTGAGATCCACCTCCTGGACTCAAAAGTTCCAGAGCGCCACCTTCCCTAGGTTCAGAGTGGTTTTTAGCAAAGGCGGGTTATTAATTGATGAACACACAATACAGGCGGCCGTTTAAAGGGCAGCTTGAAACTTGCAGAAAAGTAATGCTGCCGTCTAACCAATGTAAGGGTTAAGTAATAGCAAATAACTATAAATGGATGAAAACAGCAGCCAAGATTCCTCTAAGCTCAAAACAAACCTTAACCTAAGGGCAATGATGCCATCATTCAAATGAGACACGGTGCTTGGCTAACACAGGGGAAGGGAGTAAAGTGTCCACTGGCTAAGCAGAAAAGAAACATACAGATTCTAAGTAAGATTTGGTGGAAGAAATATACACAGAAGAAAACTATATTTGTTATCTTTAACAACACTATGTTAACTGAGCTTCCTTGAGTCTCGACTCCTCAAGGCACGAAGGAACAAAAAGCGTGGGCGCTCTATTTTCTGCTCTACTGTTTTTATAAAAAAGACTCAGTGACTTATTTTTCAGATTTAATAAAATCTATTTATCCCTTTAAAAATGTGGATTTTGCAGCTAAGATAATGAATGGTAATATACTGGGAAGTTAACTTCAGGAAAACAGGCAATGCTAATCATTTCTTCCTCAAAATGATAGACCCATCTGAACATTTCGCTGTTTTTGTAAGCCAGATGTAAACTACCAGACAAAATGAATATTGTCATTCCAGCAACACCTACATTTGAATGAAGTTATTCAGAACTATTTAAGAAAATGCTTTTCAATAATATAGATAAATGTAGATTCTATATAATCACACGATTATATGAAGCCCAACTATGAATTTACTTTTTATATGTATTACTGACTTTGCTGTATAACAAATATAACACAGCAGTAAAAATTAATATCTAGTTCAAAGTTAATTCTTAATTTAGCATTCAAAGATGCCTCTTTCAAGTTAAGCCCATTCAGTGCACAATCTGTAATAAATGCACTTCCTAAATTCTGAAAGAAATTTTACATCAAATGTTTGTATATATTCATAAACTTTCTACTATAAGGATAATAGAACTTATTAACACAATAGTGTATGTTTAACATTTGCTACAACTTAGTCATTAGAGAATACAGTTTTCTTTCAAAAAACTTTAACTAAAACAAGAATACTAAAAGAGTACTATAGGTTTTCTGAAATGCTTTCAAGCCTGTCTAAATTAATAAAATACTAAGTGAATTAGTACTACAAAGGAGACTTTCACAACTGATAATTTAAAATATTAATGTGAATACTGAACAGGTCAAACCTCTTACGTTAATCAAAGACACAATTTAAGACTGGTTCAAGTGAGTATTCTCCTATCAGTAAAGTTTTCATGTCAGGTAATTTCTCCCATTTTCCCCTTATAAGCATAAAAGAGGTTTCCTTGCATTCCTCAGGAACAAAACATAATCTGTTCCTCTGGAGATAGGACGGTATTAACTGCTTCTTTTGAGAACAGAACATCTGGCATAATGTGTTTTTGCAGAGTTCTGTCCAGTAAGCAGTTAGGAGGGGTGAATTATCACAGATAGTGTGGCTTCTTGTTCTTTATGGCTGGACTGCCCAGTAAATCTCGAGTCTTTCATGTGCCTGAAGGCTGGAGGTGGGTGGTTAACAATTGGGCTTTCAGTAATAAGTAATTTAACATTTAAAAAAAAAAAAGATTTTTTTTAATTCCAAATCTGATTCAGAATTAAGTTAATATTATTAAAAATAAATCCTTTATTAAAGAAGTTAGCCTCCTTTTTCATTTTTTCTTGGTTACAAAGTTCTTCTCTTGCCTTATTCTCTTCTTAACCTAAAATTTGCCAGACTTACACAGGATTTTTCACAAAGCAGATTCATAACATTGTGACAAGATTACATGGTTTGGTGTTCCTGAACAAAAGTCAGAAAGAGCCTACTTAATCTTGGTTCATGGTCAAACCCACAGGTCTATGGCCAGGACCCTCAGGAGTGACTGGGCCGTGTTCATAATTTATAGAAAGTTAGGACAGACTTTGTGCCCCCTCCTCCATGTAGTCTGCTCTCTGGTACCCTTTGCCTTTGATCCACAGAGTTCAGAAGCAATCACAAAATGAAATCTAGGGGCACCTGGGTGGCTCAGCTGGTTAAGCGGCTGCCTTCGACCCCCAGGGTCCTGGGATTGAGCCCGACGTCGGGCTTCCCTGCTGAGTGGGGAGCCTGCTTCTCCCTCTGCCCCTCCCCTCTGCTTGTGCTCTCTCTCTAGTAAATAAATAAAAATTAAAAAAAAAAATGAAATCTGGACAGGTAACATGGTTAGAGTCCCTGCAATAGCTATGGGAAGGCGGAGTGAAAGGAGCTGAGAGTCCCTAGCAGAGAAACCAGAGGAGAAAAAAAGGGGCAACTTGCTTCTTCCAGCACCAGATGACTACAGACCCACTGACTCCAGGGAAAGGCCCAAGAGTAAAAATCAACACCGACTCAAAGATGGTAACTGGACTATGAGAAAAGACATGCGGCTAAGTAGCACAGCAAATAACAAAGGGGAGAACAAAGTGCCCTGGACACAGTTGTGAGGCTGGAGGAGGAAGAGGAAGGGGAATGAGGGGGCAGAACTCAAGGTTTTTACACTGAACAATGACCAGGCAGCCCGGTGAATGAAATTGGGAACCCAAAGGTATTCAACACACTTTTACGAAGAACGATAAATGTATTCTTTCTCTAGAACAAATCAACCCTAAATAACAAAGAGAGGAAGGGAAAGTTTGATGCATGCCCCACCAGCTGTGGTTACAGGAGACAATGACTGACAGGTTGCTGTGACACAGTCATGGGCCTCGAGCCCAGTAAAGTAGAAGGATTCGAGTTTTGGTAGGGGTGCCTAGATATCCAGAGAGAACCTAATCTTCAGTTCAACTGAAGACAGAATACAAAATGCTGGAGTCAAAAGGAACCTTACAGATCACGGGTCTACTACTTTCATTTAAAAAAACAAAAACAAAACCAAAACAAAAACTAGAGTGAAGCTCAAGAAGAAATAACTGCTTATGGTTTAGAAAGCTACCCGGGGGCAGAACTGTTTTCAGTATACATTTCTGCCCACTGCGTTTGGGGAAATTATTGCTGAGCAAGGAAAAGGCATTTCAGTGCTTTTCAGACATTTCTATCATGCCTTTCTTCATTCAATAAACATCTAATGAATAGTAAGTCCTAGGCACTTGGCTAGATCCTGGTACACTCCTGGAAGGCCTCAGGAAATTAATGTGATAGATAGTGGCAACAAGTCTGATGACAGGTGAAATACTGAGATCAACCAACTAACATTATGCGCCACCAGGTACAGAGTATCAGGTTCGAAGAACTGGGATACGGAGACCAGAAAGGAGTGGGTAAGTATAATCACATACAAAAGAAGTACTGGTTGAGAAAAACAGAAGTGGGTGAAGGTCAGAAAGGGGGAGAGAGTGGAAATACAAGTGGAGTCATTTACCAGAGCTTTGGGGACTTTCACAATGCAGAACAAAACACAGGTGAAGTCACTGCAGCTTGCAAAAGGCCCTCTGTGGGTCACTCTTTCTCTGTCTCAACTCGAATTTAGGAAAAAAGAAATCAGTAAAAGTGTGTACATGTCTCTGCCCAAATTGTCTTTAGAAGTCAGGAACAGCTAACAGTTTTCCTTTAACATGAGAACATCACATTATTATGATGTGGTTTTCTTGGGAGAAAAAACTTAGCTAGCAAACACACCCAGCTATTTCAGGATGTCTGACTTCAGTGGGTTTGAGAAAAGGTACGAGTGACAATTGGAAAACTGTGACAAAGAAAAGCAGCTGTTGCAAAGGATAAAACTAATTTTAAAAAATAGCTCATCAGAGTTTATTGTTAAGATGGTGTTATTTGGCAACTTATAAAATTCTTTCAACAAAAATCTTGGCATTTTAAAGACCTATAGAAAAACA
This sequence comes from Nasua narica, assembly GCA_028533885.1. Lineage (NCBI taxonomy): Eukaryota > Metazoa > Chordata > Mammalia > Carnivora > Procyonidae > Nasua > Nasua narica. The sequence goes on from CM052799.1 coordinate 147,661,424, forward strand.
CTTACATCAGGCTAGAGGGAGAATAAAATATTAACAAGGTCTATCCATTTGCCATTCTCGTGTAGAGTTCTGGGGCTAGGCATACCCTGTGACCCAGCAGCTACGCTCCCGAACATATATTCTAGAGACAGAATATGTACATCAAAGGGCATGAACAGGATTCTGAAGGATTTTCCCTCCCAGCTTCATCTCTAATAATACAATATCTGGAAATAATCTAAAATGGCCATCAAAAGAAAGTGGATAAATTGTAGTATTTTTAAACAATGAAACACAACTGTGATCATAAGTGAATTACAAGTATAAGCAAGGATGACTCTGAAACGTGATGCTGGGCTGAAAAAACAGAGGCTGCATAAGAAAACAGTATTATATTACTTATATAAAATTCAAGCAAACACTATGTAGGAGATACATAAATATGTGGGAAGAAACGATAAAGAAAAACAAGGAAGTAATAAACTCAACATCTAGGATTGGGCAGGCAGCGGGGCGGGGAATGTTAAACAGAGGCAAGGGACTGGGGCCAGGGACAGCTCTATCTCCTAAGTCAGTAGTAGGTACTCAGGTATTCATGTTAATGTTATTCTTTGTATCTTATTCCCATGTTGTAAATATTCCCAATATATATAGCATTTTCTGAATGCTATTTTTAAAAAGCTCTCAAAAATTACACTGTACTTTACAAACTACTTTAAAAATGCTTTTTATGTGTCTGCAAGTAACAAGCAGTACCTATCATGCACTCAAGAATTTAAAAGATCACTGAATTCCTGTTAACAATTCTGAGGTCAGTATTTTCATCCTTAGCTTACATCTGAGGAAACTGAGATTCAGCGTTCCGTAGGAGACCCGATGTGACACAGCTAGCCAAGGATGCCAACTCTGAAAACCACAGTGGATCTGTAGGTTGGACTATCTAAAATATAAGGGCAAAAGTAAATTTCTAACCCAAAAAAACAACAAACTTGTACTGGTTTACTGTTCCAGTTCACCTTCATGTTCACAATGCATCCCTAGATCATACTCTAATGGCATATCCCAATTTTATGGCATAGGTACTTCATTATTTCATTGTCACAATTTTACCCTTCAACTCTACACATTCTAAAACTGGCAATAGATACCACTTATGTTTATGGAAAGTCTCAACTTGCCTGTACTTACTTTCGTAACTTGAATTTCTCTAAGACTGGGAGCTGAAGGAAAGTTTGCTGTTGGTAGGCTGCAACTTCTTGCTTTTATCTCATTACCTTCAGGAATTCCCTCACAGGCAAGCCAATGGGCCTGCCGAGCCCCCCAGAAGTTACTCACTTCTACCCTCTCTTTCCTCATCTTTCTTCCAGCCATACTTCAAAACCTAATTTTAAACTTATGCAGGAAACCTGATTAATACCGCCTGGTTTTCTCTACTCCCTTCACTCTGGGCCTCTGCAGCACACAGAACAACACGCCTCATCTACATAATTATTTGTCAGCTTTTTCTTTTGTTGTTGTTTTCATTTGCACGTGTGTCTAGCCTACAAGAACATCTACTAAGAAGAGGTTACAAATTTCTTTCTTCTGAGCTATGCCTTGACTCATTCTTCTTTGCCCAAAGCCTCTCCAACCGTGTTGTATTAAGAGTAGTCACTTAGTAAATGCTCATGGACTTACTACAGGAGAACAATGCGCCTCTGGTATTTCTCAATATCCCAGGGAATCCTCCACATCTATAAACATGCTGGAGATGATACCAGGTACCGCTAGAGGCCTGGGGTCTTCCTGAGGGTGCCTGGGACAAGAAAAACACAGAGAGAGACCAAAGACAGTCAGGAGAAACACAGAGAGAGGAAACATGGAAATAACACAGAGAGTAAAGTGTAAGAGGAGGGAAAGAGCCAGGAATTACAGAGAGATTAAGCAGCCAGAGACACTCAAGAGACAGGGAAGAGGTTGGCAATCTCACTTTGGCCTGGAAACGACATTTATCATGTAAGAGGTGCCCTCGTGTTACTACATTTATGAGATAATATCCATTTCAGAGTTATTTCTAAGGTTTTTCTGAGGTTAGGGCACCTACTAATATTTGTCTTTACAGTCTCATCTTTGGAGACACACACAGACACAATCCTCAAAACAACACAGTTGTAAATTAAAAAAAAATTACTTTTCCCAATTCTCCAATTTATACAATGGTTACTTCAGAGGGGTAATTAATGTGACTTGTTCAAGGTTGTAAAGTAAAAACATGAGAACTGGGCCTTGAATCTTTGGATTCCAAAATCCAGTGTTTTTTCTGACATCTCATGTTCTTCATTAGAAATGACTCCTATATAAATCATAAAAATCCCAACTACACATTCAAAGTAAAATTTTCTATCTTTTGAGATACTGAACTACTCAGGTTACTCACTAGGAAACTATCTCAGAGCTTCCTTTATTTTAAAAATCTATCAGAAAAAATAAGTCATAATGAAAATATACTAGAATGATAGAAAATTTCAAACAGAAATGACATTAAATGACTGTGACTTGACAGAATTTTAAGATTTAAAGAAGCAGCTAGAGTTAGTTCATTGCTTTTGCAATTTGGTAATTTCAAAGTCGTAATGATTCAACACATTTCAGCTGAAAGATTTAAAAACTGTTCCACGTTTCAATGAATTCTTAGATTTAAATACTAGTAAGCTTGTCTCAAACTTAATCTGTCATAATGTCTCACCTAAAGTGTATATGGCATGCAATCCGATTTCAGGGTACTATAGTAGAAACGATTTAATGCATCACTTTTTCTAAGACTTAGTATTTTTCTCTTGAGGGATACTTAAACTCTTCTAAATAATCATGCCCTTTTGAAAGCAATGTAATTGCCAGAAAATCTCCTTTGATACAAGGGTAAGCATGTTATTGGATTTCACAGCAAGACAAGATAATAAGAATACAAAGAAATTTCTATTTAATTGTGCAATGGTATATTGTTCTATGTTCAGCAATTTTTAAACCAGAAATTTTCAAATAAAACCTAAAGTATAGTACTGCTCTGCCCTCTAGTGACTGGCTAGGTTTTGCTAACTACATGCTTTTATTTATTTAAACTGCTTTCTGAGCAATATTTTCAATTTTTTTTTTAAATACATATAATGGCTGCTTTTTCATCATTTGGAGAGTGAACAAAGAGTACTAGTCAAGTTTCCAGATACAGCCTGTGATGTGAACACAATGCAGGAGAGAGATATGATTTATTTACATAAGGATGGTATACCTAAGTATTATGAAAAAAATTAATGTAATCTATTTCAGTCCTTATTTATATTTTTATGCAACTTATTTGTAAAGGTCAAGGAATTCCATTCATATTAAAAATTTCACAAATTTCGTAGCTATAAATCCTAAATTGGTTAATTCCATTATTTTGGGGACTGAGCTATCAGGGTGAGTGGTACTATATATACCACACATAGATGAACAATATTCTACTAATAGAGCAAAAATATGCTTAATACAAAACTATTCTGAATATCATTTACCCTTAATTATTCAAGTGGCACTTTAGGATTTTCCTGAACCTCAGTGTTGTCATTAGGAAATTAACTGTGACTTTACACATGGAAAAATTAATCAAGGATCCAGGTATGACAAGAGTTATTTATCATACAGCGATGCACCCTGGTAGTTCAACGAAAGGCGTTAGTTTCCCTCTTAAACTGCCACAAACTTCATGCAAAGAACTGATGCATTTCTAGAACAGCACTTCTACTCTAATCTCAAACATACTACCTCTGTGTCTACACATACCTAGGTAAAAAATAAACATCTCATATGTACATGTGAAATGTAAAAAGATACCTGAATATGTGAGGCTAATCCATGGACATAGTATGGTGGTGTGTTTAGGAGAGCAAACCCTGTAGCCAGACTGTAAAAGTTTGAGTTCTCGCTCGGCAACTTACTGGCCGTATGACCTTTGGCAGATCATTAACCTCTCTGTGCTTCAGTTTCCTCACCTACAAATTGTGAATAAAAGAGACACCTACCAATAGTAATGCTTTATATCTTGATAGGGATTGGGGGTTACATAGGTGTATGCATTTATCAAAATTCAGAGAATGTACATTTAAGATTTGTACATTTCACTTAATGTAAATTTCAGACCAAAAAAGTTGTACATAGTGAACTACAATCAATAATAGACATCCTGAAGTATTTATGGGAGGGTTAGTAATGTCTTTATTTGCAAGTGAATCAAAAATAAATTGTAGATGGCTAGGTTACAGATTAATAACATAATGAAAATGTTAATGGTCAAATCTAGGTGGTGAGTATGTGAATATACAATGATATTTGAGGGGAAATACATCTGCCTCTTACAGAGCTGATGTGAAGATTAACCACATATGTAACAGTATTAAATATATAAAAAAGTAACTGACAAGGAACAATGGCAAATAGCAACATGTTTAAGCAAATAAAAGTGATTTCTTCTTCCTTAGTTGGAGGAAAAAAGTAAGAAAATAATGAGGTATTGAGCTCCCAAACCAGAGTGAGTAATTGCTGTTAAGAGTGTTAAAGTTCAACTTTCAAATTCATAAAACTGCATGGTCCATGCAGAGAACACGGTCTTGAAAGAAAAAGCTGATTAGAATCCTGCTCTGTTTTTAGTAAGCCAAAAAGTTCAGACAAATTATTTAAATATTCTGAGCCTCAGTTCCTTCATGCATAAAATGGGAATAATGAGACCTACAGATTTAAGAGTCACTGTCTGTGAGGATTAGAAAAAAATACACTCCCACACATGTACACAACAGAGAGAAAAATGCAAACGATGACAATTGCAGTTTTCACCATTATAATCATTACTACTAACTTAGGGTGAATCTTGTATCCCTTATAAATATTTTCTGCAGATGGAAACAAAAGTGGCCACATATGAGATTCTCCTCCAGAAATTTCATATGCAGGTGGCTTCCTACACTGAAGAGTTTCCGACAGGATCTTTATTAAAACAGTGGGCCCTATAGAAACCACCACAGTACTGAGTGTAAAAGAAGAGCTGGCAATGACAGGGAATTCATTATTCATCCTTCTGTAATGTCAATTATAATATAAGTCCTACGGGAGAGGCATTTACAAAGTGGTTTGCTGATGGTATTTTAAAGAAAGTCATTTCAGTGCATTTGAGAAAATGATATTAGCACCTGGACGAGTTTTGATTTGAAACAGTCTGAGATAAAATATTTAAAGAAAAGAATATTAAAACTACATTTATAGAAGATGAGTTCTATGCTCCCAGAGAGTGGATCTGTAAGTCATTATAGATTACTCCATAAAAACAGTGGCCTAACATACAGTTTCAGCTAAAAAGAAAATCAAGAATGTGGCAATAAAACAGGGAAAACTACATATACAAAGTGGCTTCTGACTTGATCACTCCACAAAAAATGTTTTCTCCAAAGGACCCCCGAATCACCTAACCCAAACACTGTTTGGGAGGCATTTAGAGGTCTCTATATTTTTCAACATTTTTGTTGAAAATTCTTCCCCGTCCTCTTCGGTACTGTACTCTATTGCTTCCCAAACCCCACCCCCACCCCCAATCTGATTGTTTTCCCTTACTTCTCTTAACAAAGAACAGGTGGGTGTTTTTCAAAATTCTGTCTTTGCCATATTTTCTACTTTCACCAATACTCGAAGTTTCAGCTCTACCTCTCTCTCCTAAGCTCTAAATATCTTTAGCCTGAATCTCTCCCAAACCCTTCTCAATCTGTAGCTATATCCTATACATAATCATGTGGATATCCTCTCTGCATTTCAAATCCAATCCCTCCTAAACTTTATCTCCCCCTCCCCAAAATCAGTCTCTACTACTCTCTCTCTACTTCTGGTGGTAGTACTATCTGAACACCCATGCTTAAATTAAAAACCTAGCTTTGACTTCCTTTTCAACATCCTCACTTCCTCCTTTCCTTCCTGTGATCCCTCCATGTTCCAGCCCAAGGTCAATCTGTTGCCAAATCCTATAGGTTAGTAATTTGGTTCAAGTGACAGGACGGGATGTGTATTCTTTGAGAAACACAGAGAAAGCTAAATTTACAATCACTAAAGACACGCAGACACACACATACAGAAGCCGAACAGTAGTAGGTATCGAGTGTTTATGAAATCTTCATTGAAGGAATCTTTAAAACTGAGTATCAATTTTTGCCCTGCAAATTGGAAAAAAGATTTATTTGATTTTCTGAGCTGAATATCTCAATCTAAAATATTTTGAACTACATCCAGATAAGGTATAACCTTCATCATGTCTCTCATGGTGGTCCCATCCAGAACAATTTCTTCTTACCTAGGATTTGCGAAAGTCCCTTAAACCAATTTTTCCAATACCTACCTCCTCTTTTCCCCTCCAATCCATACCTCTTATACCATATGCTCAAAATTTTCCAGTGGCTCATGTGCCTTTATGGAGGAATAAGTAAACTCACTTTGATATTCAAGGCCCTCTTACATCTGGCTTTTTCTAGGTTTCCCATTTTACCTTTATATACATGCCATCCAACTGGCAAAATGGATCTAACTCACTTTTTCTAGACTTTTGTATTTTTCCTTCTGGGTAGTCTTCCTTGATATTCCGAAGATTAAAACCTTCCTCAATTCTTTATGAAGCTTGTCCCTCTTTTCTGCTTTAAGTTCCCCTTCTATTATCATACTGTGACTCTGACACTAACATATTGATGTACACATAGTAGTTCCAGTAAATATTTATTAAATAAACAGAGGAACAGAAAATATATTACTTTACCTTTAAACAAAACATTTTTCCAGTAAAATTACTGAAGGCAGTTCAGGTTCTAAAAAGAAATAAAACAGAGCTGAAGAAAGAGCGCAAACACTCTCACAGGTGGGCCAGAAAGGTTTAGAATTTCAACATACACTAATAAGTTTATAAGTACATAAGAAGTCTATAAGATCCATGGTTGTTATAGTTAGAATGTACACATTTTCAACTAGGAAAAGAAAAATTGCTATAAAAAGACCACAAGCACCTAACATATACATGCTGATAGAACAGCTTTTAGAAGGAATCAGGTTATTTTCATAGATGATTATCCTCAAAACAAATATATTAATTAGAGATATTCAAAGTCAATAAATATGTTAATTATAGATATATTAAAAATTAATATACCTACTGATATTAGATAAAAGACCAAGTTGTATTAGTTCATCCTCATGTGCATGAAAATTATCAGAAAGTACCTTCACAGAGTTAGCATTTTCCACAGATGTAGAAAAATATTTTCTTCTCTTAGATCAATTAATTGTGAAATGCTAAGCCAGTGAACTAAAAATGAAAGGAAATTTTGCTTTTCTAATTTATGAATAACCTAGCAGAGGCAGCTCATGACTGAATTAACCACTTAACTAAAATTTTTAAAATTTTTTATAACTATCAGGTTAAGATAATCAATTTATGAAAAAGGCTGTCATACTTTAAAAGTCATTAAGAATTCATAATACATTTCCTTGTTTTGTTAATATAATTACAGTCTTGGAAGAAAATTATGTAAATTATAAAAATTTACTGTTATGCTTACATAATTTATTTGTTCGAGGTAATAATTTTGTTGATACCAAGAGTATAAAGTAATAATAGTCCTAAAATAACTATAATCCACTGACTGATATATGACTTATCTCTTAATACTTTCATGAGTTTTAGCTTTGATTGGGCTTTAATAAAACTGCAAAATTAATTGGAGGAAGTAAAAAAAAATCAAACTTCTATCACATATAATTGTGTAGAAAATATTTTAAAGTATCTAATAATATAAAGAGTAAACCTTATTCTTTCCTAATGATTTAAAGCAACTCCATCCTGTATTCAATAAAGATGTGCATGTTGAAGCTGGATATTTCTCTTATTGTGAATGGAGACCCAAAAAAAATGCCTGAAATTCAATTTCAAGGGACAGTTAAGAAGCAAAAAAGTCAAAGCCCACTTTTGGCTTACTGTCCTTTCTAACAGCAAGCGCATTTTCTTCACAGTGCCTGACAAAGGCCGGATTGGCACTGCCCCCTCCAACACTTTTAATCCTCACTACAGTCTTCAATGATCAGTATTCACCCCATTTCACAGATGCATCTAGGTAACTTTCTGACATCACAATCACAATAAAAGTGAAGTCAGATTTAGTTTTGAATCCAGCTCACTCCAGAGACCACGTTTCTAAGAGATCAAGCTACAGCTCAAACAAACAAAAGTGACACATTTAAATCTGTCGTCCATAAGAAAACCTGTGTTTGCTATCCACATTAATCTCCAGGAAGCAACAGTCATCTGGAGGCAAGAATAAGAATGTTTATAAGCACTATGAAGTAAAACTTCTAGAATACTTTTTCCTAGGCACATCATAAACTCTAATGTGTGAAATATTTTACTACAATAGAAATAATCTAAAAAATTCTATGACTGTGATGATTAAAACTCATAAAGAGAGACAAAACTGGGACACCCTTCCCACCAACAAGATCTATTAGAAGAGCCTTGTTAGAGAGATTTATCTTATGTTCTCTAAAAAGTGAAACCTCTCCATCAATTAATAAAGAACGGCAAAACCCACTACTTGAACAGAAATAACAAAACTTGCAAACCTAAAAACTATCATTCCTTTAAGTGTTCACGTCACCAAATGAAAGATGGGCCATCTGTTTCATCAAACAGCAGGACAAAAACCACGGTTAGAGCAAGAGCTTTGGTATTTCATAAGGAGATTGTCTGCAGCTACTGATCTCAAATTTCCTGTTATCTCTTTTCTATTAGAATGGACCTAATATCAAGACCTGGTAACTAACAATGCTGAAAACACAGCAGGTATCCAAAACCATAGGAAGGGCACAGTTCCGAGTGTCATTCTGTGTCCATCCACGTGGTGCCGTGAGATGGGTGGATGGATACGAGGACACAGGCTACTCTGCACGTGGACACGCCTCCCACTCTGCAGGTCTCAGTGCCTCGAACTTGGCGATTCTCCCTCATTGGAATTAGTGTGGCAGAACTGAGAGTGTTTAGGACAGTGCTCATCAGATAAATGTAGCTTTTTATTATTTAAAGCCTTGTTCAGAAGCCAGTTGCTCCCCATCTGGCTGGCTCTCTCGAGAAACTTGTGTTCTATAAGAGCCTAACGGTAATATTCAGTGCCTCAAAACATCACCTGGAGTGGAACACTTGTGCCATGGAGAGACCCTTGGTAATAAATGGTCTTAGAGTAAATGTGATGGAACACTGAAATAGTTACAGAATTCAACTGCTTTTCCTAAGAATAATAATATAACCAAGGCAGAGGCAGAACAATTGCAAACTAAACTAACCAATTTGCAAAAGTCTAAATAAAACCAAAATACAGTATTCTTATTCATCATCTTCATAGATTAATTCAAAAAATGCCCTAAAAATACCACCATCCCCACCCCTGAAGAATTACTTGGCCAAGGTCTTAATAAACCCTTGATGACTCAATGCACACTACAAAGAGTCAATAAGCACCCAGAAAGTTTTTGCTACTCATTTTAAGTTCTGCAGCCCTTTAACACTTATTGATTATAGGACTAACTACCAACCTAAAAGCACAGAAAGGTTTTTATTTTTGAATAACAGCTTCTCTCCCTCAATTCAGACTGGGAAAAATAATTTTCTGCAGATAGACCAGGAGATGCTTATTAATGGCAAGTTCAATGGCATACAAGATCAACGCAACATGAACTCTGGTAATACTAATTTACCAAATGTTTACTAAGCAACTTCCATGTGCCAGAGACTGTTTCTAGGTTTTGGGGATGCAGCCATGAACAAAACAGACTCTCTAGTGTAAAATTAAGTCCTTTAGATCTGAATAAACTACATGCATATACTCATACATACTTACTATTTATACTTACATGTGTATGTACAGAATATCCAGTAAATGTAGTATATATTTTACACTAAAATGCACAGAAATACTGAGAGCTATCTTATGAGAAATTTGGCACCATTAGATCCATTTATTTTCCTGGAGAAATGCACTTCTCTATAACAGAGATCAAAGAGAATACCAACAACAGTATAAAAATACTTAATTTATCCCCCCTTTCAGGGAAGTATTAATGCATGGAGTGAAGTCATGCCTGAATTTATTTATGCTGTCCTTAACCAGTAAACATCATAATGAGTAGATTAATTCTACTGTTCAGGGGAAATACATTGCTAAAATTTATTATATACAAAGGTCTGGAGTTTGAGTCATTCTTGTAAATAGTTTTACAGTGCAACTGAAATCCAAAGTAGCTAAGAGTTAAAATACCTTTCAACCAATTAAACTAACATCCACAAAATTAGATCACTGCTTAACAGCTTATCCTTTAGCCTGTAAACACACAAGGTGAGGTGATAAATTTTACAAATCTATTTAAAATTATTTTTACACAAAGGTGTTTAAAGTCTCCAAAGTTTCTTTCTTTTTGATTATATTTTCTGTTTTAGACAGGCATCAAATCATCAGAAACTGAAATCATCCAGCCGACAAAACAGGTACACTTGAACAAAATTCAAAGATAAAACTAAGAAAGTTAGGTTGAGCCTCTGTCAATATCCAACAAGTAAATGCACTATTTACTGTCACTAATCCCAAATATCCACCAACTGACTTACAAACTAGAAAAGTATGCTACTGTAAAGTAGTTTGAAGTACTACACAGATGGTCAGTGAATTGTATTTAGACTATTACTTGAGAAATCCCAGCAACTGTTACCTAACTTACAAGCTGATATCAGAGGAAAGAAGGAAAATGAGGAGGAAGGAAAAAAGGGATAAAGAAGGGAGTGAGGGAGGCAGGGCAATGAATCGGTACATATAACAGATCTGAGACTCCTTGACTTCTTCTGGCATTATTACAAACACACAATCTTTTCTTTCAGTTTACCAAAATCTTAAATACAGCTGACCTTTGAACAATATGGATGTGAACTGCGCATGCCCACATCATATACACAGAGTTTTGTTTTTTTTTTTTTTGGATAAACAGTACAGTACTGTATTTTCTCTTCCTAATGATTTTCTTAATAACATTTTCCTTTCCCTAGCTTACTTTATTATGCAAATATAGTATAGAATACACAGAACACACAAAATATGTGTTATTTGACTTTATGTTATAGGTAAAGCTTCTGGTCAACAGTGGTCTGTCACTAATCAAGGTTTCGTGGAGTCAAAAGTCACACATAGATTTTCAACTTTGCAAAAAGGGTTGCTCCTAACAACGGCGCTGTTCAAGGGACAATTCCATATGCTATTTCCCTGTTTGAATTTACAACTGATTAATAAAGTAAAAAAAATCAATTTTTCACCTTTAAAATGTGAATTGGCTTGATTATAGTAAACAGAAAGAGATGTAATCCAAAAGAGTAATTGAGTTATTCTTTGACCTAATTTTCAAATACATTCTACTCCTAGAACCAACGAATACACATGGAAAGCAATTTTCAATGATGTAATTCCTCCATTATACAAATCACTGATTTTCAGTTCTTAGACTTGATTCTTTCACTTGTATGAAACTCATTTCCATGCACAGTGACTTCAAAGTAGAAGAAATATGAATTCAGTAATTTCAAATGCCTCCCACCTAAGAGATCCAATGATATTTTTAGAATTTGAGACTATAATAAATGAGGTTTCCTTGTTTATTCACAGATTGACAGAAAGTATTTTTTTTTTAAACTTTACTTCACTCTTTGGTACCAAAAAAACCTACTTCTGTTATGAATTTAAAGAGTAGCCCTCAAATTCGTACGTTGAAGCCCTACACAGCAATGTACTTGGAAGACACTTGGGAGACAAGCCCTAAAAGTGGGTAGAGGTTAAGCAAGCTCATTGGGTGGGACAGTTCTTCAGTAGAACTGGTGTCCTTTTAAGAACAGAAGAGACACCAGAGCTCTCTCTCTCCACATACACACAGAGAACCCACCATGAGAATACACAGCAAGATGGTGGTGGTCTTTCAAACCAGGAAGGGAGACCTCACCAGAAACAGAATTTGCCTGCACCCTGATGATGGACTTGTCACCCCACAACAGTGAGAAAATAAGTACCTGTTGTTGGAGCCACCCAGTCTGCGGCATTTTGTTATCAAGGGTAGCCCAAGCAGACTATCTCGTCCCTAAAACTGAAGAGCTTAGATTTTTTTAGGTAGTTTTACGCTACTGATAATCCAACTGAATGAGCAACTGACAGTAACAAAGATGATCCATTTATAAAGAGACGAATTTGAAACAATTTGAAGAATAAGTTACTCCCCCAAATTATTTTACATTTTTCTAAATTAAACAAATGCAACTGTCATTTTATAAATTGCATATAGCTTTGAATCTTAAGAGAGATTGACTAGGTTGTGCCTGATTCTAAGTACGAGGAACAAAGTCAACAGAGACGGGCTTGAGGGAGTCTAAGTCAGTTAACCCTCACTGGAAAACAGTAACATAAAAATCGTGAGATAGAAATGCTAATTCTTTTGAAACCAAATAGCATTTGCTCTACATGTAAAGAAAATTTCAGTGCCACTGTCTCTAGTTTTTGCAACTTGTGTCAACACTTTATCAAATTTGATTTGATCTAACCGTATTAATATTCAGAGTAAAGGGCATCTAGCTACATTTGGCCATCACACTGTCCTTAAAACTTCTGTATTTTCAGGGGCAAGAAGTGAATTATTAGATCATAGGGTGGCTAGTATTTCTGCAGGATTCACCCTTCTCTCGGTGTTAAGAATGAAGCCACCCTGTATTTTCAGTAGAAATGTAGAAGAATACACAGATCCTTATGCATTCAGGGCAATATTTTAAAACCCTTGGAGGTATGTGTCTGTGTTTACATATAAATACACAAATACATCAAATATATTACACATACATACAGTCAGAGGTCTATGAATGGTATTTTATGGTGCATTCAAGATTCCTGACCTCTGATCACAGCTTTCTTTTTTTAGTACCATTTCTTGATTGCTCCCTATGTGCCAGGCCTGCATCGGACACTTGACATACTTCCTTTAATTCTCAGTCCTACGAGGTAGAGATCATTATCCCGTACTAAGATGAGAAAGTTTCAGAGAGCTTAAATAATCACCTAAATTCTTTCAATTAAAAAGCTCTAGAAGTAGGATTTATGCCAAAGTTTCTCTGAAGTCCCTCAGTCTTAAGGAACCATAACTATCAAACACAGCATTGTTTGCCTACTCCTACATCTTTAAATCATCTTACTCCACAGGTCTGGTAGCAGTATCTTGTAATACTTGTGGGATTACTCAAACCAATATTGGCTGAGGAGTTGTGTGTGCCTACTCATTTTCTAGAAGACTGAGGAGACAATACCGCACTGCTCCTGTAATGATTATAATCTCAGTTGGAGCACCTCAGAAAACTCCTGGAATACAATTGTTAACCTTTCTACATTGTCTGCATTCTTTCTCTCTAGGATGGTTCTTAAAACTGATCATAATTAAAGGCATTTGGCTACTACTCCCTGGTAAAATTATTATATTACCACTGGAAAGAGCAAAGAACCCATTTTCTTTCTTTCTTTTTTTTTTTAAGAACCCATTTTCTCATCCTTTTCCTACATCAAATTAGATAATACTTGCCAAAGTTCTGTAACGTACTATATATAGAAAGGAAATTAACCTAAGGATCATATATCCCTTCTCTAACTCTGTATGCAAACTGCAGAAGATCCAAGCTACAGATTTTTTCATTTATTTTAAAACTATTTATAACACAATGGGGCACCTGGGTGGCTCAGTTGCTTAAGCCATCAACTCTTGATTTGGGCTCTGGTCATGATCTCAGTCATGACATCAAGCACTACGTCGCATTGGGCATGGGAACCTGCTTAAGATTTTCTCTCTCCCTCTGCCCCCTCCCACTCGTCTCTGAAAACAAAAACAAAAGCACCACACCTATTTATAACACAATAATGTAAGTCTATTATATGTACTAGAACCCTTTATTCCATGATGGGAAAAATTCTAACATTTGAAACATCAAGAAACTCTTGAATTGTATGAATTCCTTAAAACTTGTCACAAACAGGGCATCATAGCTCATTGAGTTCTATGCAACAAAAATGAAAGGATTCATGGTCAAATAATTTTATATGTTAAAGAGATTCATTAGAAAGAATGAATGGAATTCTTGGAAGCTTAATATACTACATGCATGCACCTGTCTCTCTAGAAGAGCCATAGATAGGATTCAGATATTATAGTTAAACCATGCACTGTACCTCCCAATCACTTTCCCTACTCCATCCCCTCTTAAAAGGCCACTCCTACCCCGTGACATAGTGGTTGACCATGTGACACGCGTTGGCTAGTGAAATGAGGAGTAGTCACACATGCTACTTCCAACAATTTTAAGAGTCACATTTGTACCATCATTCCTTTTTTCCTTCTGCCTTAAAAGAGTTATGCACCCCAGAGAGGTTGCTTCTTTAGCTTTGGTCCAGGAACAAAGAGGACATTGAACACAGTGGCCGTAGATTCACCAAGCTGAACAAGACTGAGAAATAAATTCTTACTGTTATAAACCACTAAGATTCAGGGACTCTTTGGATAATGAAACATAACGTTGCCTAAGCTGAATGATACAACCATATTTCCTAGATTTATTGGACCCTGGCATTCTTTTATCATTAACATCTTCCAGGATTTGCTTCCTAATTACTCCTGGTTTCACATGGTATCTTTTCTATTTCTTAGTTAATACTGTTTTTATGATGATCGTAAATGTGAGCTAGAATTATATAGTGTCATCTTAAGCTTCTTAAATTTTATCAGCAATTTGAATTTGTGTCAATTTCTTATAGTCAATAAAAAATATTTTATTGAAATAATTTGATTGGGACACCTGGGTGGCTCAGTTGGTTAAGCTGCTGCCTCTGGCTCACATCATGGTCCTGGGGTCCTGGGATCGAGTCCTACATGGGGCTCCTTGCTCAGCGGGGAGCCTGCTTCCCTCTCTACCTGCTTGTGCTCACTCTCTCTCTCTGGCAAATAAATAAAATCTTTAAAAAAATAAAAAATAAAATGTAAATTAAAAAAATAATAATTGTTTAACATTCAGAAATCATAGATCAGATGGCTACTTAAGGAAAGACTGCCATACTAATGCTGATTAACAATTCAGTCTTCTGAACAGATAAAGTGTCCTGCTTTACTTTCTATAGATGTATTCTTATTCAGCGAATTAAGAATACTGCCACGAATTTAATTTTCTTTAAATCTCACTCATTCAACTCCCTTTTGGATGAACAATTAAGAACATATCTAAAATTTCAGTATTAATATTCAAATATTCTATAGTCTAATCTGCTAACCCAGTAAAACCAAACTCAACTGTATGTTAATTGGCACTCTTAAATCCAGAATTTATATTTGAAACTTAATTGTGCCTTAAATGATAGCACAGAAAGGAAGAAAAATGATAACTAAATCCCAATCTTCTCACTGGCATTAAGATTTTTTTTGGTGTTTAAATATCCCAGTAAATACACATTCAAGCTAAATCATACATATTTTATAATACATGTAAAATCTTAGGCGACGACTTTTAGAAGAATGGCTCAGAGGCCTTATACCTATACTCGCATGATAAAAGCAACATTCAGTCATCTACTTACTAAAACATGAAGGTAGCCACAGATATTCTAGAGAGATTTGAAAAGCTAACAAATCAAAATACTTAAAAACAGGAAAGATTTAACATTGACTTTCAATTACTCAGAGAATAAGTTCATGTCCTAAAAACTGCAACTAAACAATATTTAGTATATTTGTTCATTTTCATTTACATCAAATTCCTGTCTTTAAATCATAAATTCACCAAGTGTTCAGTCATCAGTAAAGCAATCACACATTTTATTCCCAGACTGAGACAACTCTCCATTTAAGTAACCATTATTAAAATTAATCTAAAAATAGTACTGCCGAATCTTAAAACCATTAAGAACTTTTCTCCTAAAGAAACAGCTTTAAAAATAACTTATGTACAAGAGGACAGAGTTAGAGCATCTATGAGTTTCAGAGTCTGATATAATTTGACACATATATACTTTACAACCTCAACTTTTTCTTCACTGTGTGGTTTTCAAATTCAAAACAGTTTCACAATACTGTTATACCTGCCTCTATTATTTTTCATAGATTAAAACAAACACTCCATAATGCTTTGATACTGGTTCATTTTTCAATCAAAGCCAAAGGCAGTACAAGTAACAACAGCTTATGGGGAATAGATCGATGTAATATTTACTTAAGTATGTAATGTCTACGTATTCAAGAATAAATTGACTTTTCACCAACAGCATATTACTGTGGAGAAACAAATCAGAGTTTTGAAATAGTTAATTTTTTTTAATTCATGATTTTAAAGGAAAATTTAACTTACTTGATGATGGAGATTAATACGTCGCTTTAAAAAAATAATTCACGAACAAAACAAAACAAAAACAACCACACAAATTATCACACTTCCCTGATCAACATGGAAGGTGAATGCATCGAATGGGGAAAAGTTGAGACCAGCTCTGACAACACATGGTTCTTGACTGCTTCCCTGCCTCTAGGTAAGGAAAATGCACCTGCAGTGCTGCTCTTACCGGTCAAGTCAAGACTTTCCATTGTGATTTTAATGGAACATCAGAATTTTCAGCTTCTGTGATGCAGCAGGATTCTGTGAAAGACACATAGCAAAGTGGTTAAATGGGGAGCAATGAAGGACTTTCCAACAAAGCAAACACTTTTGTCCTTTCGCAAAATTACACCCCTCAAAAATGAGTTAATAGCCAAACAAACAATCAAAATCCGGCAAATC
Source organism: Nasua narica (assembly GCA_028533885.1). NCBI lineage: Eukaryota > Metazoa > Chordata > Mammalia > Carnivora > Procyonidae > Nasua > Nasua narica. The sequence continues at coordinate 147,678,306 of CM052799.1, forward strand.
ATTAAAAATCCCTATATTGACACTATTTAGAGAAAGAAAGCAGCCTGAAGTTTACTGTCAACTTTAATTTTACAAAGATAGTCACTAAAATTATTCAATAGGAATTCTGAGATTAGAGTTACAGCTACAAAGATTTACAGGAAATCACTTCTCAGGTTTTTAACTAAAATCAAGTACCAAATTACAGGCAAATCCTCTGGAAAAACGGGATGTTAAATTGACATCCTAATTAGATTCAAATTATTTTACATGACTGGACCAACACAACCAGATAAGTTCTGGTTAGGATATCAATACCTTACCATTTATTTTTCATTTGTTTTATAGATAATGAGTGAAGAAATACAGTTTGTTTGTTTGTTTGTTTTTAAAGGTAAGGAGTGGGGGGAGACAGCCACAGGGACAAAATGTTACCAAAAAAATTAATTTCTGGCTGGAGGTGATGAAGTAAATATAGGAAAGAGGATCCAAATTAGCAAAAGGTTGTTCACAAAAATTATATGGAACATTTTACATTAATAATACTGCAAATACGGACATACACCTAAACTGTATCACTTTTAAGAATTAAGCTATTTTAGTTTCTATGTGAAATCCAATTGTATAGTTACTAGGATGCTTCAATGGTTAATACTAACTTCACACCTCACACTCAACCAAGAGAGACAATTTCCTACCGCACTGCAGATTATGATATTTCTTTACAACCAGCAGGCTATAACACACTCTAGACACCGAATGGCACTTACTGGCTTACAGCTTTATCAATATTATTAGTCATCTTATGGCATAACTGAAGTTTTTTTCCCTAATCAGCCGCTATGATATGGAAGAACTTTAAATATCAAAAATGGGTACTGATTCATCTCAGTAATCCTATCTAGACTTAGACAATTCAATTGTCACCCAGTGCTACTGAAGAAAACAATAGCTAGAAACAACGAATAAGATATTAAATGGTCTCATGTGGCTTCATACAAGATACTACTCATTCATCCATATTTTTTAAAACAAGAGTATAGATGAAAAAATAAATCCAGATCTCTGAAGCAAACTACAAAGGACACATATGAATACTTTCAAATTAAATAACTATGTTCTTAACTAAGGAAGGGTACAATTCCAAAAACCAAGTACTGGTGTAAAAGTCTATTCTTAATTATCACAAAATAGGCAAATAACATTATTAAAAATCCTGTTTTAAAAAATACAACCATCTCATATATTTACTCACATAATTTTTTTCACATAAACCCATAAAAGCCAGTATAGAAAAAAAAATCAAAGTAAACAGTGTAAAGAAAAAGAAAAGAAAAGAAACATTATAAAATAAATGAGTAAAAATCATGAATAAATAACTATAAAAAGCTGTCAGGTAAGTAAATTGGTATAAATGAAAAAATAATAATTTATAGTGCCAACATTGGGAAAGGAGGGTCCATGATTAATTGACAGTATGGATTTAATTCTTATTCTGGTTTAAAGATTCATTTGCTTTTTAGCTTAAAAAGTGAGCACATGCTATCAGAGAAATAAATATGCTAATATATCCTATAATGCAGATCTTCTTTTAGGAGCTCAAAAATAAATTCTCACTAATCTTCGGATACCCTTGTCGATTAGTGTGTTTCTATAATCAGTATACTATATATAAATATATGACAATATACATATACATAATATATGACATACATATACGTCAATATATAATATATATAACCTATCTATCCAAAAATGGACCATAACTACACCTGATTTTGAATATAGTTCAGGAATGTATCAACTGTGATACAACTATCTCTGGATAAGTCAGGAGAGAGAGGAAGGAGGCTGACCATGCTGTGTATGCTGTGGCCAAAAGGAGTTTTAAAACTCAGGGTAACAAAGAAATCCTGTTGGGCTTAACTGACTAGGAGCGAGAAGCCAGGGACTCAGCCACAGAGTAGAGGTCAAATTCAAGGCTGAAGATCCTGCCTGAGACAGACTCCCTTTGAGTCCTCTGAGAGCCAAACTCAGAGACTCCAGATTGTATCTGGCTCTTAAAATGCCCACATGAGGAGCTTCGGAAAAGCGGTTTCAGCATAAGCTGCTCTGCATTTAAGTCACAAATAATTCACAAGGTGCTGCGATGTGCTGGAAATGGGTGGCCGTGTGAAGTGTCAGAAGGATGGCGGTCGTGGGGATGGGGCGAGCAGGGGGAAACACTTCAGGTGTGAACACACACTGCAGAAGGGCGGCGCGGGTGTGCACTCCCACCAGCGCCCGGCCAGATTTTCGCCTCAGCCCTCTGCGGCCTGTGTTCGCTGGCTCCCAACTCTGGCTTCCTCTCAACCCTCATTCTCGTCCTTAGCTCTCATGACACTGCCTCCCCCAGAGGATGCATACCTAGTGGGACCGATCAGGCACAGCTCAGGACTCCCTCTGAGAAACTTCACGGCAGGTGGGAGAGCTATCTATTAATATCTATTATTCATATCTTACCACAAATTGGGCATCTGACTTGGCATGTGAAATACTTATCTTAAAGATCAGGCCTAAGCAATCCAGGAAAGATCCCAAAGCAACTGTCTTTCTGGCACAGCTTACACAGTGTCCCTTGGGGTGCTATGTTTTGAAAAGCCTATTACACTAAAAAAGGTGAGGTGCCACTTCTTACAATGAGACAGACTCCCAATTAGTGTTAATGTACAGTATAACATTCAAAGGCACATCATGGAAAACTCCCCTTCTAGGCCAAAACCGTGTGCTTTGCACCCCGATGTCATTACTACCCGGTCAGTGCAGAAGGGACTCCAAGGCAACCATGTTGCCCACTTACATGGAAGGATATTTAATCCCCATGAATGACTGCTTTTCTGATGTTTTCATCAATTCTCTGGGTAATAGATTAAGCTTTAACTAACTCATTTTCATACATAACCTTAATTCAATCAAGCTCAATAAAAGTCATTCTGAACTGCAATTATTTGCTAAGGAACAATTACATTCAAATGAAAAAAAAAATTTGTTAGGCATGATACAATGCATGGTACAGATGCCTCTCCATTTATGGCACCAGAAACAACAAAAATAGCCAAGCAGCTAGAAAAGGAAATAGATCTTTTCCTCATCCTCCTGAAAACAGAATACTCACAGTTTGACACCTGACAAAAACAAAATGGAGAACCCAAGAAAGCACATTTGAGAATTATTATTTTCCATGTTTGCGCTTTGAAAGAGACTGCATTTCTAACCTCAGTGTCAGCATGACCTCTGAAAGCCAAAACAAGTCCAAGTCACAAATAACACTCTTAATACCCACTCTTGTGCTACATCTTTCACTGGTTTCCTCCATTTTCCCAGCAACATGGAGTCCAATCACCATACTTGACGATGCAGCTTTTCTTAAAAAATTTTTCCTGTCTTAAAAACACTTTTTTACATGAGTACAATTTTTATATTTTCCTCAACTCATGCTTTTATATACATGCTTACAAATAAAACTTAAATGCAAACTCTTACTTCTATGGGATATAGCATACATGTAGTCTAACAAATCCTCATTGCTGTAAGGAAAGCCTTCCCTATCCTGTGTGTGCCTAACGTCTCCCTACCCCCACTACACTGCATACCCCTTTAATCTCCTCCACAGTGGCATCAGGCACATTATTCAATAATACAGTACTGAAAAGGCGTACCAGCTGTTTTGTCGCCATTTTGGTCAATGAATTCTACACCTCAGGTCACTGTGGCCCACACCACAGGCCAAAGGATGCTCTTCCTAGAAATAATATGCTGATAGTCTGACTTCCAGTTAAATCACTTCCTGAAACAAAATTTCTTCATATGAACAGAGATAACTGCAGAGAGATATACACAGATACACACATATACATATATACACATATACATGCTTTTTAACAAGTGCTGTCTTTACTCATACATTATATTGCCAACACTTTTGTTAAAGTCTTTATACTTAAGGCTTAAACCACAGCTATTTCACAGGCATTCTGGCCAGGCACCAATCTTTAACAGATATTACAAGTGTCAGCTACACTGAAAATGGAAATCTCTTAAATGCAAATCCGAAGTACCTCTTTGTCACCTTCCCACTCCCACTCTTGCATTTCCTTCGGACCCAGAGCCTTTCGCTTAAGACATCTTAGACACAATAATAATAGGCAAAATAAGAGTTCTCTAGATATCTAACAGTAAACCAAAGTAACTACTGAGTCATTACAGATTTATCCATCTGTTTGGACTTCGCAATAAGCTGTTAGAAAACACTAGCAGGCAGAGACCAAAAATTCTAGCCATCGTTGTTTAACATGGGCCTCTTATAATGGCAAGATGAAAGACCTTGAACTCCTCTCTCTTTTGGCATTCAATACTGATGTATAATAAAAAGTTGCTTTAAAAACGATCTACCACCTATCTATATGCCAACAGCACAGACGTGCAAATGACAGAACCCTTTACAGCTTGAGAAATTATTAATGGCCACCATGTATTAACACTGCAAAACGAAGTCTAAGAGTTGCTGTTCTTTAAAAGCTGACGATCTAGTTGGGTGATCACACTCACTCCCTGTCTCACACACAAGCATACACACACATTAAATGAAAACGGAAACGTATGTTGAAATGGTAAGCTGAGAACTAAAAAAAAGTTAGGATGAACAAGGTAATCTTTATGCAGAAGATGAATAGAGCTGGAACCTGCAACACCCGCGGAGCGAGGAGATGGAGGGGAAGTTACAGGCACACGGGAAGAAGCACGCTACAAGGACAGGAAGCAGATCTAGCTGAAGGGCTGTGGGTTCACATCAGAAAGTGGAACATAAAATGTGCGCAAATGAGAAGGTAATGCAATTACTTTCAAAAAAATTGCTCATTTTTTTCTCTCTACAGTCTCAGAGAACAGAGTACAGTTAGCAGCGTGGTGTTTTGCAAAGCACACTGACCTCGGGGCCAAACCCTGAATCCACCATTTACTACCCTGTAATTGTGGGGCAATTCCTGGGACTCTCTCAGTCTCCATCTTCACCTGCAAAATGGAGATAACAATCCCTCCACCTCTAAATTTAGGTTGCCTTCAATTATAATAAGATACAAATACTAAGGGCTTGACATATAGTATATGCTCAATAAATGTTAGTAATCTCACTAGAGCTAAAACTAAATGGTAGAAAGTAATTTAATAGAGTTACATTGTGAAAGCACTGAAATTTGCCTTGGACATTCTGAGCATTTGGATGCTAAGTAAATTGCTAGTTTTTCCAGCGGGGTTTCACTGTAGATTTTGTTTTAATTTAGGTGGTTTCAACATATGTTTAATTCTGACAGTCTGAGCAGTCACTTTTTACTCCTACCAATTTCGAGGTACATTAGCTGATTTGATAATATGGATATTTTATTATAATGCTCATTTGCTGTAAGATTGTTGTTTCAGGGACCACAGTGGAACCATGAATTGCTGCAGTTTCCATAAGTAGAGACGGAAAATGAGTAGGCATTAGTCCCGTCAGCTGGCTTGGCAGGGAAGCACTGAATGCCTCTTTTATATTCTTGTGAACTACATAAACGTGCCTTTGACCTTCTCAGGCAGGGGAAATTGCACATTTAAGGCAGAAGGAGTTTCACTTCCAGGAAGAGTTTAAAAACACGCTTGCCAGCAGCTACATCAGGAATACCAACAGGGAACCCCCAGGTACTTTGGGAAGATTCATTAGCTCTATCAAGCCACTGAGCACTGAGCTAGAAAATATAAGGTTAGGATAATCCCGGCCCTGTGGGATAGCGTGCCTATGCTTTATGTGGGTTAGACCAAATAAACCCTGGCCTACCCACTTTAGGAATTAGCCTGAACCTTCAGGGAGGAGTTCTGTGACTAAAACCTACTGGACAAACCTCAGGACCACCTTGTCCTTTGAGGTAAGAAAGGGTTCATTTAACCTGCTTTCACTTCAGCAGTAATTCACAATATATAGAAAATCATGGGGCGCTTGGGTAGCTCAGTGGGCTTCCCTATCTCTCTCTGCCTGCCTCTCTGTGTACCTGTGATCTCTCTCTCTCTGTGTCAAATAGATAAATAAAATCTTAAAAAAAGAAAGAAAGAAAATCATATTTACTTATCACCTTTACAACTTAGTCCAAAGTCATTCGGTTAAAAAAAAGGAAGTCAGTCATTTGCAATTTACATTAACTTTAAATGGAAAATATCCTGTTCTGAGAGGTAAAGGTCACTGGTCTTTCCCTTTTTTCCTGAATTAGTTAATTAAATCACACAATTTAAAGAAGTAAAAAATATAACAAAATCGTGTGATGTTATTAAAATGCACATTTCTGGGACGCCTGGGTGGCTCAGTCAGTTAAGTATCTGCCTTTGGCTCAGGTTATGAGCCAGGGTCCTGGGATCAAGTTCCACATTGGGCTCCTTCCTCAGAGTGGAGCCTGCTTCTCTCTCAGCCTGCCAATCCCCCTGCTTGTGCGCTCTCTCTTCTTTCTTTCTTTCTGACAAATAAATATATAAAATCTAAAAAAATAAAATAAAATAAAAAATAAAATGCACATTTCTTTTGAAATTTACTTTTTTTTTTTTTAAACTATACTACTGAAGAAGGAGTCCCTGTCTCTTTCAAGTGCCTTAGTGTATATCCAGCAAATAGCTTAGTTACAGAAAGATGCTGGTCCAGATATGTTAATTGCAACAATATTCCTGATATGAAGACACAAAGAATCTGCCCAAAAGTGATTCAAGGCAAGTGTCAATACACTCTATTTGAAGTTATTTATCAACAAAGTGGTTGTTCCTGGGACACATAATACTACACAGTGATTACTTTAAGTCAGAAAGAGCCAAGAAACTTTCCTTAGAGGGATACTGTGACGGCGAATCACAGCATTTCCACAGCTGAAACCAAGACGAACCCAAAAAGGTTAAGTGACTGGACAAAAGGCATTCAGCTGTTTTGTAACCAATAAATACCCCAGGTCTCCAAAGTGCTTTTCCCACTCCTCCCCTCTGCTAACCCTGCAGGATGTGATATCATTCCCCACCAGAGATTCCAATAAGTCATGGAATCACAGAACGCTGGGGTTCACTCCGTTCGCCCTTTGGACCACAGCAAGCTGGAGTCAGAGGGAGGCCAGAACCCAGGGCTCAGGTTTGCCATCAATATACCAGCAGAATGTTCCAGACCAGGTCACATTAGATCCTCATTCTTCCTGTGGTCTTCAGGGCAGCAATCTTTACCTAGAAAAGGATCATAAAATAGGGCCTAACTTTCCACTCTCAAGGTTAGGGGGTCAGAGAATGTTTCTTGGCTCTGGAACAGCTTCCCCTTCCCTAGTCTGAAGGCAGAGAACATTTTTTAGTTATAGAAATGAGCATGCAAAATCTCTTTGCATTTCTAAATATCCTGATAAAATATCTTAGAGTACAAAATTTGGTTTACATGTGTAGAGGAAGGCCGTCTATGGGAACTCTGTATTTCCCACTCAGTTTTGTAGCGAATCTAAAACTGCCCTAGAAAAATAGTTTACTAAACTTTAAAAAAATGTGAATGTCAATGCACTTCATTCTAACAATATTAAAATTAAATACTGACTATGGGGTACCTGGGTGGCTCAGTTAGTTAAGAATCTTGATTTTAAAATCTTGATTTTAGCTCAGGTCCTGATCTCAGGGTGCTGAGATGGAGCGCCCCCTTGGGCTCTGTGCTCAGTGGGGAGTCTGCTTCTCTCCTCCCTCTGCCCTTCTCTTCTGGCTCTCCCTTTCTCTCTCTCTCAAATAAATAAATATAATCTTTTTAAAAAATTAAATACTGACTAAAAATGACAAGACAATGACAGTTGAAAATAAACAGTAATTCTACTTTAAATATGCTCACTCCCACCAGAAACACCTAGTACCAATTAAAATTAGGCCCTCCTTTAAAATTAAGCACATGCCCTACCACAACAACCTCTCTACAGCACAAATGCTCCACCGGTCACTAAGCCCCAGGAAATGCCTCTGCATTAATTGCTACTGCTCCTTTGGTGGTCAATATTTAAAGCAATAAAAATATTTGGTTCAAGTTATGCCAATTCAGAAAAAATTAAAGAAAATGATTCTTCAGGTATTCCCATTGGTAGACACAAAGGACTCCTCTGTCTCAAACTCCAGGACAGCAACCCTTCAGAACCCCAGGGGCCACAGATGACATTCATTACAAGGTGAATAGTGAACAGTGTATCCTGCAGTGGCCCTAGACACATCGGTAGTAGGCAGGGTTCACAAAACCTCTAAATATTTTGAAATTTAACTTTTTTACAATTTTTTTTAAAGATTTCATTCATTCATTTGAGAGAGCAAGAGTAAGAGAGATTGAAGAGGGAGAGAAAGAAGCTGGCTACCCACTGAGCAGAGAGCCCCTGTGCGGCTCGATCCCAGGACCCTCTGATCATGACCCGAGCAGAAGGCAGACATTTAAGTGACTGAGCCACCCAGGAGCCCCTAACTTTTTTATGATTAACAAAATCAGATTTCATAACTTTTCAAGCTAAAAAGGAAACTCATTGTCAAAGCCTTTTTAAAATGAGAAAATAATCAGCCACAAAAGTGCATTTTTCTATACTGGCTTTTCTTTCTTTTTTTTTTTAAAGATTGTATTTATTTATTTGACAGAGAGAGAGATCACAAGTAGGCAGAGAGGCAGGAGGGGGTGTGGGGGAAGCAGGCTCCCTGCTGAGCAGAGAGCCCGGCACAGGGCTCCAGCACAGGGCTCCATCCCGTGACCCTGAGATCCTGACCTGAGTGGAAGGCAGAGGCTTTAACCCACGGAGCCACCCAGGTGCCCCTATACTGGCTTTTCTTAAGTACATTATAATAGACATAAATGTATTTCCCCACCCAGTATACATGTAGCTCCTATTTTCTGGTAAAAGCACTCTGACTTTGGGGAAAATACTCCTCTTTGCTCCCAGACCATGGACCTTGTGTGGGACTGATCTACTTCCACCCAAGTTTCAGGAATAGAAAGATCACCCAGGCCTGTCAGTCAGCCTATTCCACCTACTTGGAGCCTGTGACTGGGTGAGAAATGGGTACGAAACCTGAATCGGGGCACAATACACAAATTAACAGATGTGTTACACTCTTACTAGCACTGGAAGTAAAAGGAGAAAAGAAAGTAGAATAGTTTACATTTTTGTTGCAATAAGAGAAAAAGAACATAAAAGTACTGGACCACATAGTATCTCCTGAGAAGAAATGAAAGGGAGCACTGATTTATTTTACTTTACTTCAAATCCTAATTTCAACAAATTAATTCCAATTTTTTGGCACATTATGACATTCAATAGATAGAGATGTTTAAATTTCCAGTCTGTACTCCTGCAACACCAATTTCACTTTCAATTTAGATCTCCTATAAAGAAAAGATTCAGGTTTTAACAAAAATGCTGAAAAACTGGCTATGGTAATCTGACGTCTAATACCAATTCTGAGGGCATTCCCAGTGTCTTGAAATTTGTTATGTTTGCTTTATATACTTAAGTACATAGTAGCACAAAATTCATTTTCCATGCCTGAAGTTATGTATTTTCTTAGATTTAGGAGGAACGGGTAAACATAACATGGGATCGTTGGGAATACAGTGTTTTTGTGATAGTTACCATTCATAGTTCTGGAAAGGAAAAATAACCAATTTTTGAAGCATTAAAATATGACACCAAAACTATGCCGAATACAATTTTCTAAAGCGAATCTTCTTTGTAACTACTCAATAAAGAACCAAAGACTTGGGTATCATATGATATATTGGAAATTATTTTCTTCACAAAATCTCTCATATCAGCTTACTTGACCCCAGGCCTCTTTCATAAAAGTTGAACCTAAATATGTAATGTGTTCATCTATGAATATACACATACAACCAAAATTCTCACTTCAAAGTACCGAGTTCTATGGTTACTCAGATCCCAGAGAGTTTGCTACAATTTAAAAAGCAACAACACAAGTACTTGTTTCCTACCTTGGAGGTAAGACAGATACAAGGAAAGCAATATCATTTAAATGTAAATTCAGACCTAGGATAAACTTCTAAACATTAGCTATATCAAAAATGCTTTTATATTTTTCAGAAATGTCAAAAACCTGATTCGACTATGCATTTAAAACTGAACTTCAATCTGAATTGAAAAACTCAACTCTACTTCGGGGGTGAACAGTGACAAGAAGAAGAATAATACATTGTGGATTCTGATCTGCCACATAGTTCATAGTCTTCACTGAATCTGGTCAGCATCAAGAGTTTTATGTAATGAAGTTTGGGAAATCTTCAAGATACAGTCTAAGATACAGACTTGAATAGATTTGAAACTTTACAGATTACAGTAAAACCTACAACAAAGTTCAACATTGCTGCTAAGAAGATAATTTTAATTAACTAGATAGGTTCCTTTGATTTCATATCCCACTCCCATTCCCCTTCCTCCCTCCAAAGCAACCATTTTAATATGCTTACGGAGTATTCTGAATGTATGCTATTTTTACACAGAACTGAGAATGGCACATCAGATAAACTGAGGCAGAGCAGAGTACAGATACTATTAAAAGGGAGCTCTCTTTTGAAGTTCCAATATGAGAACTCAAGTAACACTTCTTTTTTTTTTAAAGATTTTTATTTATTCATTTGAGAGACAGAGAAAGTGAGAGAGAGCATGAGAGGAGAGAAGGTTAGAGGAAGAAGCAGACTCCCTGTGGAGCCGGGAGCCCGATGTGGGACTTGATCCCGGAACTCAAGGATCATGACCTGAGCTGAAGGCAGTCGCTCAACGAACTGAGCCACCCAGGCGCCCCAACACTTCTACTTATTTTTTGAACTATGTTTCTTTCTCAGAGCAAAATGTAGTTGAAGATTCAACTCTTTGCCCATCGGATCTTCACTACCACCCTGATCTGACGTCATTTAACTCTTGGTAAAGAGGATGGTGGGAGTTAGGGCAGGAAGGGAGATGGAAATGAAGGTAAACTTGACAGTACCAACATCTCATATGACACATGTCTCAGGAAGACAACAAGGCAGCTGTAACCATCTAATTTTCACTGTAAAGTTCCAACAAACACCACAGTTTTTGTCCCATGAACATTCAACTATCCGGCAAAGAGTCTCAACAAACACAGGACCATTTGCTTATGTGTGACATGAATGTTTAAAATTAGAAAAAGAAAAGTACTATAGAATCAATCCTAAGCAAAATTAAAGCTGAGGTCTGGTGTCGTCCAACTTTCTTCACAGATCTCCTCTCCCCCAAAGACTCTTCACCTTACCACAGGGACCAGAGAGTTTCACTCCACCGATCTCCACATCAAAACCCACTCTTACATGAATGACTGAGAATATTGCCAATATTAACTGAGAAGTAAAATTTCCATGCTAACAGGCAGCATTATTAAGTAAAAATATCCCTAACTGCAGAGTAATAAAAGTAGGCAGGTAACATGAAAGCATGTCCACAGATTTACAAGTAAGCACTGCCATCTTTGTTTACATCACTGAAAAATAACACCTGTGGTCTAAACTTAGTAGCATCAATTGTAACAAATAAAAGTCTGAAAGTAGGGGATGCCTTAACTGAAAAGCATGTAAAATGACACATTGCAATATAAGTCAGCAGTATGAAGTACTCAAAAAGAAGACACCTTTCAGCAAGAAAAGACGGGAGTCGACCCTACCCAGTGTTGTCTTTATCAGGTGAGGACAGAAAGAAATCAAAGTTCCTTTGGGCCAGATCACTGCCAGATTACAGACAGGGGCTGAGCAACCCTGTTGGGGGCAGAATGGCTAAAGGAAATGAAAATGTTACTCTGGAAAAGAAGTGCTGTTTTCATATCCTTTTGGGGTCTCACAAGGAAAAGGGATCGGATATAATTTTATAGGGTGGTTTCAGAGTTTAAAACTGTAATCAATTAATAAATGTTTCTAGGAGGCAGTTCAGGGTGTTCAGTATGAGGAAACGCTTTCTGTCAGATCTGTCCAAAAACGAAGTGAGTTCCTCTTGGATATTTTTCCATCAATGGAGATGTTCAAGCAGAAACTTGAGTAGGAGTTCCTGCATGGGGATTCGCACAGGGCACTGAGGGCTGACCTGTATGCCTTAGTCTAAGATCCACGCATTCCAAGATTCTCTAGGTTTCTAACATCAAAGCAAATGAGAGCTGGAAGACATGAGGCTTGAAATCCATTACACCCAGCAGTCATGGTGCCCAGCAACCAGAGCTCTATCCCCTTGCTCCAACTGCCGAACATGCTAGTGCAGTAATATAACAAAGGAAAGTTTAGTTATTTGCACTATAAATCACAATGAGTGCTAGTAGTAGTCAAACTGTTTAAACAACTAAAAATTGATCACATATTAGTGTCTAATTAAAACACTTTTCATATAAGGCTTAATATTAATATAATTCAATTATAACCTGCTAAGTTATATGTTCATATTATTATAATGAATTAAAACTGTTTACTATAAGAAATTCAAAGTAAATAGAATTATTATCTATATTTATAGAACTGTTCTTTGTAACCCAAAATACTTCATGGACGTTCAAATCTATAAAAAATTATTATAGCAACTGGTAATAAGTTTTTCCTCATTTTTATATATTAAGAAGACAGAACTGTTAATAGCTAGTTATACTCGTCAGCCTCACAAATAAGAAAAATACATTTGTAGAGTAAAAATTATCAGATGGGTAAATCATTTAACCACAAGGTTTCTCTATGGGCATTTTTCAATCATTATTTTATTAACATCCCCAAAGACTAGGCTACTAATTTAAGAGAGCAAAGAATTTGTCAGATAGTCACGTTTGACTAGGGATCTTATTTTCTAATTTGTAACTTACTGATTTAGGTCCACATTTTTATTTCATTACCTTAGGAAATTTACTTTTCAGAGTATTTTTAGCTGAACTTGCAGAAGGCACTCTGGGATTGAAGATCATGAGGTTAATATTTTGGTAGGATTAACAAACCTTATAATTGACTTCTTGAGGGAGTTTGCCATTGTTCCCTGCCAGAGGACATTACCTTTCAGTTAAAATTCCACTGTACAGATAACTACTCTGGTACCTGCCCGGTGAGCTTTTTGTAACTGGACATTTTTATTGTGTTAACCCTTCTCTGATAACCTTCTCTGAAGGTTATCCCAAATATCTAATGTAAGAGCAAAACAAATTCCCTCAACCCTAAATTTTCAATATTTCCTCAATAAAAATAAACTTATAATGGGTAGATATACATAGGTACTTCCAAAAAGTGAAAGGGACTAATAAACAGATAAAAACAACCATTTCTAAGACTCCATGAAAGATTCCTGCTAGGATCTGTAATAGGGACAGGTTAGCGAGCTCTTGACTGCCAGTGCTAATGGAAGGCAACTAAATCAAGTAATCTGAAAACCATTTTCAATTCAGTTTGGAATTGAGCAAAGGATGTCTTCCCATAAATGAATTTTTCTCAAAATGATAGGATATATACAACCATAACTTGAAAAGTTTTTAAATACATAAAATTTTAAATAACTACTATTGATATTTATTATGGTTAAAAGTCAATTTTATAATTTACAGGTACAGGTCAGATACTTAGCAACTGGCGAGGAGGAAAAGGGTCTTTGGTAGCTAAGGAAAAATGATCTGGGATTAAAATGTCACCAGATTGCTATGGATAATGCACAAATATCAAGAAGAAATGCAAGCCCTGTTATTTATATTTATATACAAGAGACCCCCTGCTTAAAAGGAAAAAAAAGAAACCCATGTATTTAAAAACAAAACAGAACCCCCAAACTTGCCTTAAGTTATTAACTTTTCCTTTCTAGTTGTTTGTTTTGGTTTTTTTTAAAGCCAATTCTAACAAAGGCGAATGGTTTTAGCCCAAACATAGGAGAATAAAATTTATACTATGTATCAAACACAATGCTTGCTTAAAAACTAGATACCCTAAGCCAGGAGATTTATTTGAAACTAGTTTTTTTCCCCGCTAACACTTAAAACTTTCTCCCACTGCACAGAAATTCTATGGTGACTATCTCATTCTTTCTTTTCATCTAAATATTTTCACTATTTTCATCCAAGTGGCTCACTATCTGCACTGCCTGCCCCAGGGCCCTTTGTGAGGTAGATGTGATTAGGCAACAGTCAGATGCTGCTGAGTGAAATAGGGGATGAGCCCAAAAATGAGCCCAAGGGCTTAGAAGCCTAAGCGGTGACAAGGTGGTAATACCCTAGTATCATGGAAAAGCTGAGTGTCCAGGTGGTTATGAGTGAGAAGGTAGCTAAACACTTTGTTCTAGTTGGCAGAGATCCAGCTTGTGCTCTTTGCTTTTACGTGGAGTGTTACACGGAATAAAAGAGAAAACAGTTGAGCAGACAGCAGGATTTGTGAATCATCCAAGTAAGCTCAGGTTAGTGGTCTAGCTGAGAGAGGTCATCTGAGAATAAGGAGAACAGGGGCTCAAGGACTGAAATCCCAGGGCGCCCTCACAGCTGATCTCTCAACAGTTCCTTCAACTCAGCACTATGGAAAGAGTAAGGAAAGAAGGCTGAGAGGTCATTACCCTGACCCGTGACTGCCACTGAGGAGTATTTTCAGGCGTTGGTGTGACCTGCCATCAGGACCTGCTAAGGCTGAAGTTCCCTACTCCCCCTGCAGCATGCTCAGTCTGCCTGTACTGTACTCCGTCCTATGACTTCTCCTTCATTTACGATCCGCCATATTTCAAAAGATCGCTACATACCCAAGCATATTTCACTCACTTGTTTTTTGGTTTGTTTTTTTTTTATAACTTCTATCCACAGCACGGGGTTCTAACTCACAACCCGGACATCAAGAGTTGCATGCTCTACTGACCCAACCGAGCCAGCCAGATGCCCCTCTCCTATTTTCTAAAAGAAATGGTTTAAAAGAGAAGCATAAGCTGACTGCTTTGGTAGATGACAGAAATGACAAACTCATCGGGACAGGGCCAACCCTCTCCGGAAAGCCAACATCACTTTCCCGGCTTGTCACACCAGAAATGTAGGTGATTCAGTTCAAAATAACTTAGGCAATGTCGGCAACCAAAGTAACACCAGGTTTGCTGGTTTCTTCAGGGTTGGGGTGGCGGGGAGAGAGTACATTCAAATATAAAGTGTAGCTGTCGTTACTTGAAGACATTTGCAGAATCAGAACTTGGAGGGGCCTCCGAAAATTCCCACAATGCAGCTTCCTTTCGAATCAATCACTTTCAACCCAGACAACAAAACACAAATAACATAACTTTTAAAAATGCAGATGCGCAGCCACTTCCTACCTTAAACCACTTAAGTGAGAATACTGTATAATGTTGATGTCAGGCCATCTATAATACTGAATGCTTCCCAGGTGATTCCAAGCTGCAGCCAGGTATGAGAACAACTATGAGATCAACCGTATACACACACACACACACACACACACACACACGGGACTGAATGATCTAGATATACATTTTTTTAAATATTTT
>CM052799.1:147693920-147707733 GCA_028533885.1 Nasua narica
TTACCAGTTTATTCCTTATATATGAATAGATCTGTGTGAAAGGATGCATTCTGTGGCTATAAGAGTAGAAGGGCAGAATTTCTCTACATGCCCAGTAGGCTACAATCAGATATATGCTATGATTACTATTTAAATAGATAAAACACATTAGACACTAAGTGGTATGTGTAGGGAAAAAAATAAACTGTAGCTCACACCCCAAAGTTAATAACATTAGTTATTGTCTTTAACATTCCAATGAGCAGTGGTAGGCAGGATAGGCAGAGGTAGTGGGAGAGGAGTATTACCCTCTGTGAAACTGCCTCATTTGACAGTTTGACAATTTGTCACTTGGCAATTAATAAATTAATTTTATTTTTTAAAATATCATTCCATAACGATGCTCATTGTCATGTGCATAATTAGTACTAATCTGGGGACAACTACTCTTCACGATTTTTTGATATTTTTGTCCCTACATTAATAGTTGGTCCTTCTATGCAGAAATCAGTAAGGATTTACATATTTGTAGATCCTGGACAGTTTTCAAATCAACGGGTATAAAAGTCATTTGTTTTCGTTTCATATTGCTTTTGGTTTGTTTCCTCCTTCTTAGCAATTAATTTGTAATACAGCTTCCTTTGTGAAGAGGAGGTGCTAAGGGACAAGACTCCTGACTACCTGGGGAATTTAAGTACTCAGATCATCCAAAACCCACAGCCTCAACTCTGCAAGCTCAGTACAAAGAGACCCACATCTTATCAGGGGAAAAAAATGCTGAACTATTCTAGAAATTGCAGGCTTCCCTGAGCTCAGATCAAACATTTAAAAAGTAAACACTTCACAATTATAAAGAAATCAAAACACTTCTTTCAAGTGGGAAAGATCAAGGAAGTAAAATTGCTGTTTTTGAGGAACACAGTGGTTTCCTATCTAGAAGTTTTATATACAAAAGATAACTTTCCTCAGATACCAGTACCTGTTATAAGGGTTTCTTATTTCTCGATTTTTTAAGTCTCCACTTTACTTTAATACTGGAAAACAAATTGTGATGCTAAGATTTCAGTGAAAAACAATGTAAACTACACATCTGGGCCAAAGAAATGCTAATATTAAGTATAAAAAAAATCAGTGACTGACAACTTTTTTATGACACATCTACTTTTGGTTTCGGCTCAATTTCAAAATGCCTCCTAAAGTTCTGTGAATTTTATTAATGACATCATAGTGTTCACTGAGATGACTGTACAGCTTGTTAACCTAAATGGAAATAATCTCAATGAATTCTAAAACAAGAAGTTTCCTCATTTAAAATAGTACATGTAGGAAAGAGATAAGAAAAGAAGTATTTAATTTGTCTCAACTTCTTTGTTTAAGGGGCTTTCAAATGACTAGTTTTTCGTGTTGACATCAGGGTTGTAAGATAACTTTATTTCTGAAGAAATTATGTAATATATTTTATTTTCATTCCAGTGTGGGAAAAAAAGGAAGTAACACCAACACTTTACCGTACATGCACACAATTATTCATAATCAACAACCATTTGATTTAACATCTTTGCTAAAAAAATATGGAGCCCTTTATATCTGTCTATACTGTTTAAAATTGTTACAGCGAGCCCCTATATCTTCAATATAATCTTTTAAAATATGGAGCCCTCCAGTGGCCAAATATTTATATATTACCATGTAAAGAAAAACATTTGAGTTCTCTTCATGCTTCCTCTTTTACAACGCTCTTGTTACACGTCATTTTGTAAATAATTTAGTAAGTGTCCTCTCCAAAATAAGCCATACTTATATCATTATCAACAGCAATATACAGTCTACTTAGAAAAGAAAAAATATCTTGAACCTGCTTAACCTTGGAGAAAGTAGAAATTAAATGATAATCACACACACAAAAATATATGTATCAGACTTGAAATACAATATCCTTCCTCATTCATATGCTAGGTGGTAGTTAAATGAGTTTACTGTGGGTTAAAATTGTTGCTTATAGCATTTATCAATATTCTGGCCTCACACACTAATTGCTACTATCACTTGATATGTAAGTGAAAACCAACATAGCTTCCAGAACAAGCGAACAAATAAAAGAACAGCCAAGACTTTCCTTACCCTTGTGCATCTCTTTTCCACAGAGACATGGACACCTTCCCCTGTATTGGGAACACAACTAGAAACTGATTTCTACTGAACAACAGTGGAAAAACACAGTAATCCAACAAGTATTGCATGGAGCACCCATGGGCTTCCAAAAGCTTCCCTTGAATAATCTCATTTAAGTGTTAAAGTAATCTTAGAAAATAAGGTGGTTGCCAGTCTCCAGGATGGCCATCTCCCAGTAGCCCCCTTCCACACTGAATGGGGATGACCCATGTGTCCATTACGATACTGCAAAGATGAAAGAGAATTCTGAGGCTAGGCCATAAAAGACACTGTGAATACTGCCTTGATCTCTCTTCACCTGCTTGCTCTAAAGGGAGGCCAGCTGCAAGATCATGAGGACCTCAAGGAGTCATATGCAAAGCTCTGTGTGGCTAGGAACCCCATAAAACACAATCTTGCCAGGCATATGAGAGAACCACCCTGCCGTGATACTTCAGCCCTGGTCAAGGCTTCTCATGAATGCAGCCGAAGCCGACACCTTGACTGCAGCCAGAGTCCCATAGCAAGGGCACTCCCAAATTCCTGACCCATGGAAACTGTGAGATAATAAATGTTTATTGTTTTAAATTTTATGACCGTTGGTTAACACGCCAATAACATAACTAATACAGATTGATACTATTGTCTCCATCTTACAGAAGACCTCAGAGTGTAGAAGACATTATCTGTAGGAAACGGTATATTCTTTTTGTTGTTGAACTATTCCACCTTTCTGCATTATTATTTGGGCATTTCTCCAAAGTATTTAACCTATACTTGTTTAGATTTTCCAGTCGCCCATAGAAAACATTTCTTCTGGGGCGCCTGGGTGGCTCAGTGGATTAAGTCTCTGCCTACAGCTCAGGTCATGATCTCAGGGTCCTGGGATCGAGCCCCGCATCAGGCTCTCTGCTCGGCGGGGAGCCTGCTTCCCCCTCTCTCTCTGCCTGCCTCTCTGCCAGCTTGTGATCTCTCTCTCTGTCAAGTAAATAAATAAAAATCTTTAAAAAAAAAGAAAAAAGAAAACATTTCTTCTGGCTTTGCTTGTTAAATAGATTAACATCCCTAAACTTAAAAAAACAATGATTACTTCTTAACAAAAAGTAAAAGTATTATCAATTTATATAATATGTAACCTATTTCTCAACTGGTATTTCAAACACCTAATGTGACTATATGTAAGTGAAAAAAATCCCCTTAGCTCGTAACCTGTTTTTATAGCTCAAGAAGGCTGCTAACATAATAAATGAAATTTGATTTATCTGAATGCACAGTTGTACATCGTGGATAAAAAGCAATTACTATATGCCAGAAGCTATTCTAAATAGTTAACCATTTAATCCTCACAGCAACCTTATGAAGTTCTATTACCCCCATTTTACAGACATATAGAAAAAGGTTAAGGAAAGGTTAGAGAACGTTGCTGAGGTCGCATATAATCAGTGGCAAGAGCCAAAACTGAACCCCAGCAGTCTGGTTTCTGAGCTTATGTTCTTAACCAAGAGCCTATATGGCTCTCCTAATCTCTAATCTATTTATTTCATAAAGTTCTCCGGGTAGGAGAAACACCCTATACTCTGGAATTAGAATATCTGAGCTCTAACATCCCTTATACCTGCACAATTTAACCTTTTAAATGTTTTTTTTTTTTTAATCTGTAAGATGGGGATAATAAAGATTGTATTTTTATTTTTAGGAATATTAAGAGAAAAACAATAAAAAACATCCCACAGTCAGGTTTTTATTAAAGCCATTGAAGCTGAAGCCTTTGGGCCCTTCACTTTCACAGCCCCATCCAAAATACTGTGCCTAATTTTGTATTCATAACTTGTATTCCTTTCCTTAAAGAGGCCTTCCAAATTGTATGACCTTCACACTCCACAAAACCTAGATCTACCTCTTCTCTTCCCATTAATTATTTCAAGCCCACCAGATAAGCAAGCCCAATGGATTCCAGTCTGGGTCAGAGGGAGTAAATATACTCCACCATGTCGGTCTCACTAAATGTAGCTATAAAACTTGGGACACGATGTCTGTTGCAGTTACTGAAGCAGCAGGGAAATAGAGGAAGAACAGTAAATTACAAAGTACCATTTTCTCCATTCTCTCATGTGCTGGGCCCCAAGCTTTTCTGTGATCGAAGAGGGAGGTAGCAAAAACAGAAGCCCACAGGAGCAAAAACTGAGCAAGGGGAACTTTCGTTTCTGATTGGAGGAATAATGGTCTCAAGAATGGGACCTGTCGCTTGTGTTCTCACTTTACCCTCCCACCACTTATCCCCAGACATGGGCACAATCATGGGCATCGCACAGGAGAGCTCAGTAACTAAAGGCCCAGCTTCCCAACCTGAGAAGCAAAACATAAGTGGGAGATGGCACAGAGGAGTTCTTTCAAAGAACTCTTAGTCTCCCCCTAAGTTACACATGCATGGACCTGAGCCTAAACAGCATACATGGATATTCAGAAATGAACTAACTAGTGGATAGAGCACTGCTCATTTCCCAGATTAGCCACTGGGTGGCAAATAAGTAGGACAGATCCAAACACTGAAAAGGCTTTGAAAACTGAACTGACATAGGAATCACTATTCACAGAGAGCTAGCTGCAATTTTAATCCTGAACTTAACTAAATCGATTGCCTATTAAAACCAAAATATCAAGGTTTTCCACAGAATTTTTAAAAGACCCAGTGTCTCATAATAACCAAAATGCTTATGATAAAATCCAAAATTAGTCATCATATGAAGAAACAGGAAAAATCTCAACTGGCATAGAAAAAGACAGCAGATAACTACTCTGAAACTATGCAGATATTGGAATTACCTGACAAAACCTTTAATGAAGCTTTATAAAAATGCTCCAACAAGTAAAGGCAAACACTCTTGAAAAGGATGGAAAGACAGGACTTGGAGGGGGGATATAAAATGGTACAGCTGTTCTAGAAAATAGTTTGGACATTTCTTATATAAACATACACTTAATAATATAACCATGCAATCCCACTCTAATCAAAACATACACAAAGGTTTGTATATTAATGTTTACCGTGGCTTTATTTGTAATTGCTATAAATTGGAAAGAACCCAATGGGCAAATAAGTAAACTGTAATACACACACATATATAATGGGACACCACTCAGCAAAAAAAAAAAAAAAAGAATGGGCTACTGCTACGATTTGTATGAATATCAGCAATTACACGAAGCAAGAAAAGCCAGTCTAGAAAGGTTACACACCATATGATTCCATATATACTAAATGCAGCCAATGACAAAACTATAGTAATGAATAAAGGAATAGTGGTTGCCAGGGTTTAGGATTGGGAGGAGGGGGCGCCTGGGTGGCTCAGTTGGTTGAGCAACTGCCTTCGGCCCAGGTCATGATCCCGGAGTCCCGGGATCCAGTCCCACATCGGACTCCCGGCTCTGCGGGAAGTCTGCTTCTCCCTCTGACCTTCTCCCCTCTCATTCTCAGTCTCTCGCTCTCTAATAAATAAATAAAAATCTTAAAACAAAACAAAACAAAAAAAGGATTGGGAGGAGGATATGACTCCAAATAAATAGCATAAGGGAATTTCTTGAGGTGATGAAGCTTCTACATTTTAACACTGAACTGTATACAAAATGTATTCATGTTTTTAAATTCATGGGACTGAGCAAAAATCCAATTTTACTGCCAGTTACTCTAGAAAGTAAAAAAATTTTAAAACCCAAAGTTTAAAAAAAGAGAGGAAAATAAAATTGCTGGAGTATTTATGATTCAAAGCATTTATAAGAGATAAGTTTTATCAACTTGATTTGAAAGGGCATTTGGCCCATTGCACTAAAGGTGAGCAGAATCACCTAAACCACATCAGAACTGAAAATGACTTACAAACTGAAAATGACTTACAAAGGTGTGTAATCCTACCCAATATGCTTCCTGCTCTACTGCATATACAAAACCAAGACTAAAATAGCACATGGAAAGAAAATCAAAGAACACTGTGTCACTGTCAGTCACCAGGCAGCAACTCAGGTCTTCAAGCTAAATGATATCTAAATTACCAGAGATAAGAATCGCTCCATCTTTGGAAGACCCAATTCATTGTTAATAATTCTCCTTGAGGGGCGCCTGGGTGGCTCGGTTGGTTAAGTGCCCACCTTTGGCTCAGGTCATTATTTAGGGTCCTGGGATGGAGCCCCGCATCATGATCCCTGCTCAGCAAGAAGTCTGCTTCTCCCTCTCCCTGCTGCTCTCCCTGCTTGTGCTCTCGTTCTCTGTCTCTCACTATGAAATAAATAAATAAAATCTTTGAAAATAATAATTCTCCTTGAAATTCTAGGGTATGTTCTCCATAACATCATCTATAACACCATCTACGTTGTGTCTTTATTTTTATTTTTTGCCACAATGAAAAGCAGGTGACGGAATTCTACTTCTAGATGGTATGTACATACTTGCCCCTAATGCTCTCGCTAAGTACAACTAAAATCACAGGACATTATATATAAAACAACCGTAAAACTCTGAAAAATAGGAAAAAGGCAAGGTAAGTAGGGACTTACAACCCAAGGAACAATGCTGTGGTGAACTTCCTGGATTTTCTTTTTGCCCCACATGTTCTACACTTGGAACTAAAGAAGCCAGCAACCCAGAAATACCAATAGGACACAGACAAAAAAAAGTTTGCTCTCTCTAGCCAAAGCACCAGAAAAAGGGCAGCCTAGGAAGACAGAAAACTTTTAGACAATAATTGCCCTCTACCCGCCAAAAACGATAAAAGGAACTGGCTTCACACACCACCAATGCCAGGTAAGGCTGAGTGAAAAACCTGAACTTCCACCCTTACTAGGCTGTAAAGACGAACCACACCCCCCACAATGAAGTGGGATAAGAAGAGGACACATAGGGAGAATTAGTAGACACCATGTGCAGAGAGAGAACTTCCATCCCCCACCTAGCAGTAAAACTATTTCCCTTCCTCCCCTCATGAGAGCCTTATCAGAGGAGAGTAGTGGAATATCAGGACTTGACCACTGTAACAAGGCTACTTCACCACTCCAGCCCTTGGTTATCAGTGGAGGCCATGTGTAAAGCAGTAATAAGACGCTCCTGTCCCTTCAAGCTAGGGTGTTACTGGTACAGGCCTATGGTGAGGGAGAGACATGTCACAACTCCCACCTCTGCGTGAAATACCAAGGAGCCCCTTCCTCCCTCAGGTGTCAGTGGAGGCCACATGGGCAACAATCTAGACTTCTGTTCCCATTTGCCAGCAATAAAATGGTCCCATTCCTTTCCCTGCTACAGCATTCTCAGAGGAAGTCAGCTTAAACAGGTAAATAAGATCTATAGTTTCACAACATAATGCCAAAAATATCCAGGTTTCAATCCAAAGTCACTTCTCTTATCAAAACCAGAAATATCTCAACTTGAATGAAAAAAGACAATCAATAGATGAGATGGTAAATAAAAAATGAGATGTTAGAATTATCTGACAAAGATTTTTAAAGCACCCTTATAAGAACACTTGAATGAACAGTTGCAAACATGCCTGAAACAAATGAAAACAAAATATCTCAGCAAAGAAATAAAAGATATAAAAGAGAAGAACCAAATGGAAATTTTGGAGCTGAAAAACCCAATAACCAAAATAAAAAACTTAATGAACAAGCGCAACAGAACAGAGGGTGAAAAGGAAGGAATAAATGAACTAGAAGAGAAAACTGAACAGAAATCATCTAATCTGAACAAAAGAAATTTTCTGAAAAAATTAAACAGTGCTCATGGATCTACAGAATAATAACCAAAGATCTAAATATGTCATTGCAATTCAATAAAAAAGGGTAGGGCTGAAAAAGTACTCAAATAATGGCTAAAAACTTTCCAAATTTGTCAAGAGATATATACCAAGCAAGACACTCCATGGTCAAACTTCTGAAAAGCAATGATCTCCTTCTCACCTCCATCTCAAATCCTGAACACAGTGAGAGAGAAAGGAGACCTTGTCTACATGAGGAAAAACAATTCAAATTGGAGCAGATTTCTCATCAGAAACCATGAGAGCAGAAGACAGTGGCACATTTTCAAGAGCTGAAAGAAAAGAACCATCAACCTAGAATCCTATATCCAGTGACAATCTTTCAGGAAGGAAAACGAAATAGAATACATTACTCCTCGAATTTTTAACAGCAGATCTGAACAAAATTAGTAGCTAAAGAGGCTCAATAAACAAAAAGGAAAAAAACAAGAACCTTGGGTATCAGAAAGAAAAAAACATGATAAAGATATGGTAAATACAATAGGCTTTCCATTATCTCGAGTTTTCTATATTATGTTTGATGGTGGAAAGAAATATACCAGTGTCTGATGTGTTTTTAAATGTATATAAAGTATTTAAGACAATTGTATTGTAGGTGAAGAAAGAAAAGGGACATAAAAGGGAAGTAAATGCACTAAATAAAAAGACAAATTGTCAGTGGATTAAAAAACATGCTCTAACTATATGCTGTCAATAAGAAACCCACTTCAAAAATAAGGTAGGCTGAAAGTTTAAAAAAAGAAAAATTGGTCCCATTCCTTTCCCTGCTACAGCATTCTCAGAGGAAGTCAGCTTAAACAGGTAAATAAGATCCATAGTTTCACAACATAATGCCAAAAATATCCAGGTTTCAATCCAAAGTCACTTCTCTTATCAAAACCAGAAATTTGGGGGGCGCCTGGGTGCTTAGTTGATTGAGCATTAGACTCTTGATTTTAGCTCAAGTCATTTAGCTCAAGTCATAATCCCAGAATCATTGAGATGGAGTCCAGAGTCAGGCTCTGCACTCAGTATCAAAATGCTTGTCCATTTCCCTCTGCTCCTTCCCCTGCTCATGCATATTCTTGCTCTCAAATAAATGAACAAATGAATAAAATCTTTAAAATCTTTAAAAAAATGAAAATGGCACGTCATACAAATAGTAAAATGGTATGCCATA
This sequence comes from Nasua narica, assembly GCA_028533885.1. Classification (NCBI taxonomy): domain Eukaryota; kingdom Metazoa; phylum Chordata; class Mammalia; order Carnivora; family Procyonidae; genus Nasua; species Nasua narica. The sequence goes on from CM052799.1 coordinate 147,703,011, forward strand.
CAAATAGTAATCAAAATAAAGCAAGAGTGGTGTATTAATTAGAAAAAGTAGACTTCAGAGCAAAGAAAATTACCAGAAACAGAGAGAGAGACATTACATCATAATAAAGGGGAGATGCCACAAAGAAGATAGGGAAATCTAAATGTGTATTTACTAATAACATCTGTAAAATAAGTAAAGTAAAAACTTTAGATGAAACGAAACATAGACAAATCCATAATGAGAGTGTAAGACATTAAAAATCCTCTCAGCAACTGATGAAACAATTAGAAAAATCAGAAAGGATATACAAGAACACAATAACATCACCAACAGAATCTAACCAACAACAAAACATGTGATCCAACATGTGATCCAACAACATGTGATCCAACAACAAAAGAATACATATTCTTTTTCAACAGCCCATGGAACACATACCAAGGAAGCCTACATGCAAGGCTATAAAACAAGTTCATCAACAAATTTTTAAAAATTGAAATCTTAAATAATGTGTTCTCTGACCACAATGGAGTCAAATTGAAAATCATTAACAGAAAGATAACGGGAAAAATCCCTGACACTTAGAAGCTAAACAATATATTTATAAATAATCCATGGATCAAAAGTCTCAAGGGAATTTTTTTTTTTTAACACTGAACTGAGTAAAAATGAAAACACAGCCCATAAAAATTTTTGGGACACAGCAGAAGTAGTACTTACAGGGGAATCTGCAGCACTAATTTTTTTTTCTTTTTGGAAAATGAAATCTCACAAATCAATAAACTCTCACCTCATGAAAAGAAAAAAGGTCACAATAAATTCATATAAGCAGAAATTAAATCAATGAAATTGAAAAGAGAAAAATGATTTTAGAATTACTCTGACACCAAAACCAAAGATAGTATCAAAATAGAAAGCTACACACCAATATCCCTCATTAGTACAAATGCAAGAATTTCCAATAAAATTGGTGAAAAGATTCAGCAATGTAAAGAATTTTCCAACATAACCAGGGACTTATTTCAGGAATGCAAGGACAGTTTAATATTCAAAAGTCAATGAATGCAATCCACCATATTAACAGGTAACAGAAGAAAAATCATATGATCATATCCACTGGTTCAGAAAAAGTAACAAAATTTAACATCCATTCCTGATAAAAAGTTTCAGTAAGAGGAACTGAGGGAAATCTCCTCACCTCGATAAAGAGCATCTAAAAATAACTTACAGCTTAAATAGTACCAGTAAAGTATTGAAGAAAGCTTTTTTCCTAGCATCAAGAATGAGGCAGGGATGTCCAGTCTCATTTACTCTTATTAGTATTGCAATAGTTCTGGATGGGAACTAAAAGTTCTATCCTAGAAGTTTTATCAAGGGCAGTATGTCAATGAAGAAAAATAAAAGGCAAATAGACCTGAAAAGAAGAAATAAAACTATTCCTATTTGCAGATGCCATGGTTGTCTTTGCAGAAAATCCAAAGGAATCTACAAAACAACTTCTAAAATAAAGAAGTAAGTTTATAAGGTCAAAAGATACAAGTTAAACATACAAAATTCAATTATATCTTCATATGTAAATAATGAATATGCAGACATCAAAATTTGTATACACTAGAAATAAATGTATAGACACGAAAATTAAGAATACAGTATCACTGGCATGCCTGGGTGGCTCAGTCAGTAAGTGTCAGACTTTTGATTTCAGCTCAGGTCATGATCTCAGGATTGTGAGATCAAGCCCCACCTCGGTCTCCATGCTGGATGTGGAACTTGCTTAAGATTCTCTCTTTCCCTCTCTCCCTCTGCCCTTCCCCTCAAAAGAAAACAATATCACTTTCCTACTTTTTGAATGAAATAATTTGTAAAACTAATAAAACATGTCCAACACATGTATGCTAAATGTTGATGAAAAAATTCAAAGATATAAATAAATAAGGAAACTTACTGTGTTCTAGAAGTGGAACACTAAACACAATAAAGATATCAATTCTCCTCTAACTGATGCACAGATTTAACACAATTTCTAAAAATTCCCAGCAATATTTTTGTAGGTATAATAAATATAAACAAATTTGTTCTATATTTTATATAAAAAGGCAAAGGAATTAGAACAGACAAAATAATTTTGAAAAAGAATTAAGTATGAAGAATCAATCTACCTCATTTCAGATTTAACAGTGCTATAGCAGTTAATCAAGAATGTATGATATTGGTGGAGAGGCAGGCACATAGATCAGTGAAAGAGAAAGCAAATCCAGAAAGAAATCCATATATACATGCCATCTCATTTTGACCAAGACACAAAAGCAACTCACTGAGGGATGGACATCCACAAAGAAAAAAGACATATCTTATAAAAATTAACTCACAATGAATGATGAACTTAAACGTAAAAGACAAAACTCTAAAACTTTTAGAAAAAGGATATGAGAAAATCTTTAGAATCAGGGCTAGAAAAGAATTCATGGCTTGGACTTGACACCAAAAACACCATGCATAAAAGATAAAATTGTTAAATGAACTCTACCAAAATTCAAAACTTTTGCTCTACCGAAGACCCAATAAGATAAAAAAAAAAAAAAAGCTACAGATTGAGAGAAAATACATGCCAACCATGTAACTGACAAAGAACTAGCATCTAGAATATACAAAGAACTCTCAAAACAAATCCTTAAAAAAAAAAATCCAATTAGGAAATAGGCAATATACACGAAAAGTCATTTTACCAATGAATATATATATGCATTGGTATATATATATATATATCTATATATATATATATAGATATATATATATATATACACACATGGCAAGTAAAGGCATGAAAAGGTATTCAATATTATTAGTCACCAAAGAAGTGCAAATTCAAATCATGTGAGATTATCACTATACATCTATTAAACAGCTTTAAAAAAAGTAACAACACCAAATGCTGGGGAAGTTACAGAGAAACTAGATCATTCATACATTGCTGATAGGAATGAAAATAAAGACACTCTGGGAAAACATTTGGCTGTTTCTTTTAAAAACTAAACACACAACTATCATATAGCCTGGCAACTGCATTCCTGGGCATTTATCCAGGAGAAACAAAAACTTACTTACACAAAAACATGTACATGAATGTTCACAGCAGCTTTATTCGTAATAGCCCCAAACTGGAAACAACCCAGATATCTTTCAACAGGTTGAGTGGTTAAATAAACTACAGTATCTCCACACCACAGAGTATTATTTGGTAATAAAAAATTAATAATGATACAACTTGCATGAATCTCTGGAGAATTTTGTTGAGTGTAAACAAACTAATCTCAAAAGACTACGTAGTATATGACTTTATTTCTGTCACATTCTTAAAATGACAAAGTTAGAGAAATGGAAAACAGATTTGTAATTGCAAGGAGTTATAAAGGGGGTACAACTATAAAACAGCAACATGAGGGATCCTTGAGGTAAAAAAAAAATGTTCTGCCAATGGCTGTATACATGTCAATATTCTGGGTCTGATATTTACCATAGTTTTCAAGATCACTGGGGGAACATGGATAAGAGGTTTGTATTATTTCTGATAACTGCATATAAATTCACAATTATCTCAAAATAAAAAGCTTGGCTGACAAATTAAGCAATGCTGATAGAACGACAACAACAATATTAGCGACAACCAATCAACAGGTGAGTAATGTGTGCTTCCCCTTCTTGTTCTCACTCCTTGGGTAGACTGTCTCCTCTGCAGGGCCTTGGGTTAGGGTTACCAAGTCAGGTTATATTCTCACTCCGTACTCTTGCTTAGCTGACCTCATTCGTTCTGGAGGCATCAATTACCATATGCCAATGACTGCCAAATTTGTATTTCAAGCCAATTCCTCTCTTCCGAAGCCCAGACACATTTTACTGATAAAGGAGTACCTCAATCTAGGTATTTTACAAGCACTTCAATCCCAACGTGTGTACATTTAAACACACTGTCTTTTCTCTACAGCTCCTAAATCTGCTTCTCTCGGGGCCTTCCCTGTTTCGGCAGTTTTCACTGTACCGTCCAAGGTACCCAGATGCTAACACTGAGTGTTTCCTCTGTCTCACATACACAACCAGTCAATCATAAAACACCATTAACTCAGGTTCCTATATACAAGGTCAATAGGTCCAGTTCTTCCCATCCCACTGCCACCACCTGGTTTAAGCTACTACCACTATAGGAATCTCTTGAATGATTTCTGCGTCCCCAATTGTGCCTTCCTTAAAAGCATCCCTCCTGAGGCAACCAGACTGATCTTTACAAAAGCTGAATCCAAACACCTTAATCCCTATCTGAAAATTTTCCAATGTTACCCACTCTGCTTGCCATAATTTCATCAATGCATACAAAATTCCACATATTCTGATTTCCATCTGCATACCATCCTTTTGCCTTTACTAAACTCTAGCCATATTAGGTTCTTCTAATTTCTCCTAGGCATCCTGCTCTTCCTCACCTCAGAGCCTCTGCATTTCCTCCTACCACTCCCAGCCCAATCCACCTAATATCTACTCATCAGCTTTTAATATCACTTTCTCCAAGATGGGTTTTGCTGAGCTCTCAGAGGAGGGAAAGTCCTTGTTAAATAATGAAAGGGACACCTACACAACTTCAAATAGAACTAATTGAAGTGTTTTAATAAAAATAGTCAAATAATTCTAAGATTCATATAAAGATAGTATCTAAAACTATAAACCAATATCTTTCTTTTTTTTTTTTTTT
>CM052799.1:147708233-147827613 GCA_028533885.1 Nasua narica
CATTTGTGAGGCATTCCTTTTTGAACAGTGCCCATTCCCTTGATGTCCACAATATCACCTTTCTTGTAGATTCGCATGTATGTGGCCAAAGGAACAACTCCATGTTTTCTAAAAGGCCTAGAGAACATATAGCGGGTACCTCTCCTCTTTCCCTTTGTGTTGGTCATTTTGGCGAATTACTGGAAGATGGCGGTTCCGGCCAAAAGGTAAACCAATATCTTTCAATACAGAAGTCCTACATATGTGGTTTGGTGATTTAGGTTAATTTGGCCCTACTCAATAAGACACAACATTCTTTTCCTTTGGAACATTTTTTTTTCCTTTACAGCTTTTTAAATATGAAGTACAATAATAATAAGTCTCCTAGGAAGAGGCTTTGTCATTCACAAACTATGACTGTGACCTTGAATTTGCAGTCTCCAGAACTGTGAGAAATGCATGTTTATAAGCCATGTGGTCTGGGATTTTTGTCATAGCAGCCTTAATTGACTGAGACAGAAAACTGGTACCAAAAGTGTGGTACTGCCACAACAAATACCTACAAATGTAAATAGCTCTGGAACCAAGTAACAGGCAGAGGCCGGAAGAATTCTGAAGTGCATGCTAGAGAAAGCCTACCTTACTGGGAACAGAACATTAAAAGCAACTCTGGTGAGGGCTCAGAAGGAGACAAGAAGAGACAGAGAGAGAGCTTCAAACTTCCTGGAGAATACCTAAGTGGTCTTGAACAGAATGTTCATGGAAATTGGGATAGTCAAGGCCATTCTGATGAGGTCTTAGATGGAAACTGGGTACATATTGTTAGAAACTAGAGGGAAGGCCATCCTTGCTATAAAGTAGTAAAGGATGCAGCTGATGATGTTCATGGCCTAGTGTTTTATGGAAGATAGAACTTGTGAGCAATGAAATTGGACATTTGGCTGAACTTTTTCTAAGCAAAGTGTTGAAGACACAGCTTGGATTCTCTTGAATGCTTATAGTAAAACACAAGTAGGAAGAAATGACAGTATTTGTAATCAAAAGGGAAGCATAAGTTTAAAATTTGGAAAAGTCTCAGTTTAGCCGTATTACAAAAAATGAGCAAGTATATTTGGAAGAAACCATGAATACTGTGGCCAAGAGACCTTCTGATAAGGAGATCAGGAAGGGTGTGGGTGTGAACCAGGGATTTTTATTAGCCATGCCTGAGAGGGAAAATAGCAATTTGAACTAAAAGAAAACTAAAAGATAGGAATGAATGAAGATTGGTTGTCAGAGTTGGAATTTATAGGAGGGGACCACAGAGCTATACAGCTTCAAATGTGGAACATTTTTGAAGACAAGGAAAGAACTCTAAAGGCAATTCAGAGATTATCATGGCTTCTTCCTTGGTTTCAAAAGGGGGAGTGTATCACCTGGGTTTCAACAAACTAGAAGACCCCCACCCAAAGTAGGGTAGTTAGACTCACCCCTCACAGAAGCCTGGAGAAATAGCTAACTCCACTTAGATTTCAAAGGATAGAGCCACCTGGAACAAGGAAGGAAGCAGAGGGCACAGCGAGGACAAGTCTTCACCAGAGACTCCTACCAGAGCAAGCTCAGCAGAGATGTGGGGGGTGAGGCTGCAGGTACCCCACAACTGCACACTAGGAGAGCCACAGGCGTATCACTTCAGCCTGGGAGAGATCCTTTGTAGGCTGTGCCCAGAAAAGTCTCGGGGGCAAGGATACTCTAGTGTGTCTGGAAGGTAGGACCCCTGCCCCAGGGCATTTGGCAGGCAGGACATCAAATTAAAGATTATTCTTGAGCGTTGATTTGATGTTGTTTATTCTGTTGGATTTTGACTTGCGTGGGACCTATCATTCTTTTCTTTCCTGTATCTCTGTGTTGGAATGGGAGTGTTTAACTTGATGCCTAGTATGATCATTACACTCTGGAAGCACATAACCTGTCTGAATTCACATGTTCACAGGGGGAGAGGACTTTGTCTTAGGATGAATCATTGCTCGAATCTCACCTATATCTGACATAGGTGATATTTAGATGAGACTTTGGGAGTTGATGCTAGAACTAGTAAGACTTTGGAGGCTATTGGAATAGGAAAAGTGCATTTTGCATTTGAGGACAAGAATTTTAAGGCGCCCAGGGACAGATTGTTAAGGTCTGAATGTGTGTGTTCCCTGAAATTTTGTGTTGAAATCCTAATGTCCCATATGATGATACTATAGAAGGTGGGACCTCTGGGAGACTGCCTAGGTCATAGGGTAGAGCTCTCATGATTGTGATTAGTGTTCTTTAAAAGAGAGTTCCCCTGGCCCTAGCCATGTGAAGACACAAGAAGCCTGCAAAGGGCCCTCCCCTGGGAATGCTGGCACCCTGATCTCACACTTCCAGCCTCCAGAGCCAAGAGAAACACATTGTTATTTATAAGCAAAATCGGATGAGTACCACCCAGTCTTAGTAATTATAAAAATAATAACAAAGAAAAAAAAACGTATAGGAAATGACTGTTGGGATGTGCTGCACAAAAAGTAGTTTGTTTGAGGGGCACCTGGGTGGCTCAGTCTGTTGAGCATCCCACTCTTGGTTTCAGCTCAGGTCATGATATTGGGATCATGAGAATGAACCCAGCATCAGGCTCTGCACTCAGGGCAGAGTCTGCTGGAGATTCTCTCTCTCCCTTTCCCTCCTTTTCCCTCGCTCTCTCTCTAAAATAAATGAATAAATGAATACAATCTTTTTGTAAAAGAAAATAATAATAATAATTTATTTGAGGCAGGGGTGCCTGGCTGGCTTAGTCCATAGAGCACGTAACTCTTGATCCCAGGATCATGAGTTCAAGCCCCACGTTGGGTATAGAGATTACTTAAAAAATTTTTTCTAATTTGTCTGAAGCTTTGGAAGACATGTCTATAAGCATCTTGTGAATAGTAATTTAGAGAGTCTAGGGTTTTACATCTTTACTTTTTAAAATTCCACAATAAAAAGTAATTGCAGGGCATCTGGGTGGCTCAGTTGGTTAAGCATCTGACTTCAGCTCAGCTCATGATCTCAGGATGCAGCCATGCATGGGGCTGCCTGCTCAAAGGGGGAATCTGCTTGTCCCTCTGCTCCTCCTCCCCCTGCCCCTGCTCCTGCTCTTTCTCTCTCAAATAACTAAACAAATAAATCTTTTAAAAAGAAGCAATTGTAATGAATCTGTATTTCCCAATCTCATTTTTTTCCCTGATATCTCATCTTCGATTTCAAAATAAATACAGATACTTTATACTGAGTACTACTCAAGAATTAACTGATCCCACTAGTAATCATACCTTCATCTATTTGTCATACTAGTTTTCAGCTGTATCCTTCTGTATGGCCCATATGTACGTGGTTCATGTTTCTGTGTACATTTAATCTTCATTTCCTGTTAAAACCATCTGGTTAAAAGCATCATTATGAAGCATAAAAATATTGAAGGATCCCTAAGAATGGACTGCAGGATATGAGATAAGAAGAACAGCCAAGCAAAAGATACAACCACTATTAACTGAAGTAATGTAAAATATGCTTGCAGAACAGAAAGTAGACACTTGGGACTATTGTGGAAAAGATGCGAGGATGCTCTAAAAGTGCTTCTTCACAGACTATTACTGTTCGTATTCTGCCGGCCTCAAGTTATTAATAAAATCGGGCATTTCTAAACTGTGAAGGAAGACATACAATCAAACCTGTATTAACCAAAAGGCTGAAGGAGCAGCCTAGTCTTACTGACTAAATTTACTTATAAAGGCCTTTTGTTTCAACTGCTGCTACTGAAACCCTTTCTAAAATGTATTACAGTATACTTTCTTGCTTCAGCAAGTACAGTATAGCAAACATAATTAAATCACTGGTGACTGCAGGTCTTACCATATACAAGGGTCAGCCTTGTTTTAAGCATCAGTTTTCACTGGACCCTAATGACGATGTGGACATTTGGGCTAAATGTATACAGACTGGCCCCAGGCTATTCATTCTTTGGAAATTCCACTTTAAAAAAAACAAAAGCAAAAAACTAAATTGTTTAGAATCAATTTTTTAAAGGGGAAGAAAGGAGCTCATTTTCCTGTAAGTCAAAAGCAGGAAAAATAAACCTGGTTATCTGAGCTTTTACTATATCACTGGAGCTTTTCTAAAGTAATAGATATTCTTGAAAAATCTGTTCCATTTCAACACTTTTAAGGAAATGAGTGCCTACAGGCAAAGCTGGGGAAAAAGAAAGGTAAAATCCAATTCCTATGTGGAGAAGAAAACAATACTCAAGAAAGCTGTGCAGTATCCAGGTATTAACTAAGCATGTCGTATGTACGAGGTATGCTTGTGTGTCATACACTGCTAAGCACCACAGCTACAGTAGCCTTGTCTGCCTGTGCCTCAGTTTCCCTATCTGCAAAATTCAAAGACTAGCCCTATACGCCCCTCCATTAATATACAAAAGTCTCCCATGCTGTGATTCATCATAAGCAAAGGGATATTACTCCAGCATCAACTGTGAGTTGGGGGAGAGGAGGTCAGGAGGAATAACTTTCCGAGGGGAGGTAGAACACATAAACTCCTAAGAAGACTATTCTCTGCAGGTACTTTAGGAACACCAGCTGGTCATTTTACTCCTCTTTTTATTGCTTTTGGGCAGAACACTAAATGAATAACAAATCAGGAGTTGATTGAGTTACATGTTAAGGGATTAAATATTTAATACCCCAAAAGAGACAGTGAAGCACACATACAGGCTTGAATTCCTTTCCGTGTCAAGTCTTATCCTAAATGACAAATGGTATCAGTATTTGTGGTCTGATCCAGACACCGGAGTAGGCATCAGCAGAGCTGAGTTGGACTTGAGTTCTAGTCTTAACAGAAGCAAATGGTATGATCTTGGACAAGTCACCTATGCATCTGCAAAATATTTTCTTCTAGTTCTGTCATTAAACAAGTATGCCATGACAGATTCAACACATTTCCTTTGAAAATAAAGACATCACTCAGAGGAGTGCCATGCATATAATATATCTTGACTTTGGAAAGGCATTTGAGCAAGTATTGAACGCAAACATTAACAGGCTGCATATTCCAATGGGTTCTTAACTTTGAACAGCAAGCACTGAGTAGTAATGAATCAGAAGGAATGCTAGAAAGATGGATTCAATTAACAAGATTAAATTTAACTGTGGATCCAAATGAATGGTCTAGATCACTCTTGAAAATTGCTGCTACATACGCACAGAATAAACTTCGGGTGTTCCGTCTGGATACATCACTCCCCGTGTATGGACCAATTGATTCAGTGGGTTTTCCTCTTATGTTTCACAAGTATAAATGTAATCCCTAGCAATACAGTGGAAAAAAAAAAAAAAACACACAAAAAACACCACCCTACAAGGATGGAGTAGGAGAGGCCCGACCGAAGTACAGTTCACGTGAAAAAGAACCGAGAACTCGAGCTGACTTGGAGTTCAACATGAGTCAACAGTGTGATGCGACTGCCAAAAAAACTCACGGAATCTTCACCACTGATCACAGAAGTGCAGTGTCCAGAATAAGGGAGTCCCAGCTTAGCTTCCCTGCATTCTTGGCATCCTATGCTGGGCCCCACACATCTAAGGCCATGGGCTCGGGTCCAACGGCACCCTGTTTAAGGGTGATCCTGACAAACGAGAGCAATTCCATGACCCCAAGTGATCGGAAAGTGAAAGGACAGGGAAAACAAGTCCTGAGGACTAGATAGTCTGGAAAAGACAAGTCAGTATCTGATGAACTGCTGGTGACAAAGTTCAGACCTCAGAGGACACATACCAAAGCAGATCTGGGGGGCTGATACGATTCAAACCCAAAACAGATCGGGCTTCGTCAGCACTGGGGATGTTCAGGCAGTGCACCTGCTGTCACCTCCAGCTGCACCTCAGAAACACCTGGGAATGGTTTGAAATCTATCAAAGCCCAGGCCCCACCCTAACCAATTAAATTAGAATCTCTGGGGGAGGGCTGGGGCAATGGTAGGTATTAAAAGCTCTCCAGGGGTTTCTAATGTGCAGCTACACTCGACAATGACCAAGGTAAATACAATCACGTTGCCCGCGTGTGCACGCCCACGTGTGCGTCTGTATGTGTATGTATGCGTGTGTGTGCGTGTGTGTGTGTGTGTGTCAAAGAGGGGATTCCTTCTCAGAGGCCTTTTATTTCCCAGATCTTTTCTGTTCTAGAACGTTTTATACTTTTAACTTGTTAACAATATCCTCTGTGATCATAAAGATTAGCACTTTTTGCAAATATCTGAGAAGAAACCAAGTTTAAATGGCACAATCTCTTAAAGGGGAGAATTCAGGTTGAGTTGTAATAGCTAGCCTGTTCTATTCATGAGTAAGAGCTTTCAACAATTTTAAGCACTATTATCTTTGTAGAAAAGGACAAAAGTACTGGCACCTTTATATCCTGATAAACTTAAAACTTTTAACTCTAGATAAATCTAAAGCATGGTAACATTCAGGACTTCTCAAGTTTTTTCTATACTAAAATAATTCTTAAAACCAAGAGGAAAACTCCTCTGTAGTTTGAATGGTCTCTGCCACTAGTAGCTTAGCCAACGTATGTGATAAAATGTTTTATTTTCCTATTTTAAATATTTTCCAAAACTTTTTAATAACAGAATAGCCTGGATTTCTCATAACAAATACATAGCTCTCCGTATCTCCTTCAGTGTTGGTTATATTCTTAATCCTATTCTGACCACTGAATAGAAATGTTCATACATATTTTACTAATCTCCTTTGAAAAGATATATCCATATGTGTTCCAAAACCTTCCGGCCTCAACACAGGTCAAGCAGCCACTGTAGTGGGTGGGGTTATGCTGCTAAATTTCAGGGACCCCTTCACATTTTTCCACTTAAACGTAACACACCCTCTCAACTTTAAAACTTTCACTTTAGGTTACGATGAATCATGAAGCATTTCCTTTTACTTTTGTTATCCGCCCATGCAAACAGCTCCTAACGCATCTGAAAGCTTCTTCCAGGCTACTGGAAGTCTCTCTCGTTAATCTTTGTCATGTGGTTCATAAATAATGAGAGCGGTATTAAAGATCATCTTGTTTACAGACAGTCGCCACCGAAAGAGCCTAGACGAACGCTGCGGATCTGGCTGGACGTATGCAGCCTGAACGAGGCATTTCAGGAGTCCTGACGTGGGGACGGACGAAGCACATTACTCAACATTTTACCAAAAGCTGCTAACTGTACTGCGTCTCAAGGAACGACTGCCCTTTCCATATCAAAACACTAGCAAATAACGGCCTCACAGACATCTGAGCAGCCGCGGGCGGACAGTGTGCACCATGGCCGACAGTCACCTTTCCGTTTTTTCAAGCACATACCTCTCACAGAAATGTTTTCAGTGCGGCAGTCTACAGAGCTGGTTCTAACACCGGCACGATGTAACCACAAAATTCAGGATGATTTTGCTTTTTCAGTCTGCCCCTTTCTTTTTTTTCCCCCCCATATTCTTTCTTCCCTCCCTCTCTGTCCCCCAAAGAAAACCAAACCAACAATACTCCACAAAACCTGACTCAGACGTATGAATCTAATGCTTTCAGTGAGAGCAGACCAGCTTTGTAGGAGAACAGCTTTCATGAGAAGCAGGAAGCTGATCTGAGCAGCAGAGAGAGCAGGGATGGGGCGGAGCAGAAAGGAACTGAGCTGGGGGAGAGCGGAGCACAGACCGTCCTGGCTGCTTCCAGTCACTTATTGACAGTCTCATCTCAGAGCACAGATGTATGAACAGGGTGAGCATCCGTCCCGCCGTACCTTTTCTTTCTTTTACGAATCTCTGTCAATCTGGCAAACTACCACACAGGGGAAAGTGAGGCCTTACAGCCTCGCCAGAGCCCAGTTGCAGGGAAATGATGTAAGCTTCCCACCTCCCACCAGCCCCCGCTCTGCCAATCCACCTCTACTCTGACCTGTTAACATCCCCTCCCTCCCCCAGTGCCACTGCCAGGGGGCCGCAGGGCCCCCGGCTGGCCTCGCTGCGTCCTACTGTGCGGCACAAAGTATTTGCCAGGGGATAAGGAGTATTTTTGTTTTCAGGAAAGTCTTCAATGAAAAAGCAAATGCCTCTCTAGTTAAAAAATAATGCTGAGTCGACAAAAAGCTAGTCAGTCCCCAGGAGAAATAATATTAAATAGGACTGACGTGAGAAATGCAATTTAGCAAAAGGCACAGAAGGTGTGATATAGCAAAGGGTGTAATAATGGGAGTTAGGAGACAGGTTTTGCTATTCTAATACCACCTCTGTGACCTTGGACAATTGGCTTCATCTCTCTGGTTTCGTTTTCTGTAAAAGGGAAGAGTTAATATAAATTTTATCTGAGGTTTCTCGTACTGTTGTAATTTTATGAACTGATACCCAAAAGAAATAAGCCAGGAGCAAAAAACCAATCTAATGGGGCCAACTCTTTGTTGTTTACTCAAAAGTGCAAATAATCCCTTCTATGGAGCTATTTAAGATATGCTTTGCCAAAGTACTAGTAAATGTGAACAGAACCAGCAAAAGATTTCTAGGGAACAAAGTTACGGGCACTTCAAATGTGAATCCTGATCGAGAGAATTTATGGAGAATAAGGATTGTAAAAATTCACGCTCAGGACAGTTGATAAGCCCATGCATGGAAGCAAATAATATCTCTGACATGACCCGAAACAGCAGAAATGATTTACCTCGGTCAGCAGTTCTAAAGGACACACACTTGTGCACGTGGACGCACATGCACACATGTACACACACACATACATACACACACCAGGGAGAAAGAATTTTGTTTTAATTATGAACCCACAATATACTGGTTACTAACACAACAGCCTTCAAATTTGGGTGGGCAAACTCCTGCAAGTACATGCAAGTTGCCAAAGGGTATGAAGAATACGCTGGCACAAAGATGGTAAATCAATTTCCAGACCGTTTCTGAGCACACTTTCCTAGAACTGATGTGCCGAGAACGCCCTAGAGAGTGAGTTCTGCTTTCCCACCTTCCCTTTCCCAATTCCCCTACTCCAGCTCTACAAAATCAAGGCACATAGCTCGCTCATCACAGATCTCACGCTGTGGTGGAAAAACCTCCAGGCAGGACACAAGGGGACAATGAAGAATACTGGTGGTGAAAAAGTATATGGCCCTAGTCACTGTCTTTTGACAACTCAGACGGCTTTGCCAATTCTTTGCTTGGAATAAACTTGGAGCAGGACCTAATTTGGTTGTCAGCTGGGAAATCATTGAACGTGATTTTAAATGTTAGATCTCTGAGATTTTGAATAAGAACCCATAAGTTTAAAGAGTTAAGTTGCACTGAAACACACACACTTTCATCTTCAACTTATTTATGAAAACAAAATTTCACAGCATATACATTAAAAAAGAATGAAAAACATACTAAACTCTTTCTGTAATGAATACTCTCACCCACTGATACATGAATAGAAAGAAAAGCACCAATAATGCATTTAGAGATAAATTCCCGATAGGATTATATTTTTCCACTACTATCTATCAAAATCTGTAATTCACACACATTATTTTGATCAACTGTGTACTAGAAATCACTGTAATGTTAACTTTTTTAAAAAAATCACTTACAGGCTTATGGTAACAGTAAAATTAAATTTTGTTACTGGAAGTATGACAAAGTGGTCAAAAATAGATTTAAACATAATAATAAATAAGGAAAAAAATTTAATGATAAAAAATCTGGTGAGTAAAATGTAATCATAAAGACCTCAAGGAGAAAAATCAACACTCTAAAATTTCAGACTGTTAAAGAGTAGTTTGTAAATAGATAGTGGTAGTTTTTTATAGCTATGGAGTTTGATTCAAATAAAAATGTTGAAGAAGGATAGAACAATTTTATTAAGAAATGTCAATATTGGGATGCCTGGGTGGTGCAGCTGGTTAGTCATCCCACTCTTGGTTTCGGCTTAGGTCATGATCTCAGGGCCATAAGATCCAGGCCCGCACTGGGCTCGTGCTCAGTGGGGAGTCTGATTAAGGCTCTCTCTCCCTCTCAATCTACCACTCCACCCCAAATCCCCTCACTCTCTTGCTCTCTCTCAAAATAAATAAATCGTAAAAAAAAAGAAAGAAAGAAAGAAAGAAATTTTGATACTTACAATCAACAATTTTAGCATTAGCAAATGATTTAAGCTTACAACAAAAAATTTAAATGTCAATGAAGCAATACATGAAGGAATCCACAGTTTTCAAAATTCTTACTGGAGCAAAAATGTTTAAAGACCATTACACTGGTCACCCTTCTTCCATTCCCAAGCACCTTTCGAGGGTCACTACAGTGTTAAAAAAGAAGAAGAGGAGGAGGAGGAGGAGTAGGGGAACTCTAGAACCTCAGGAAACCACTTTGAGCAACTAGGTTTCCCAGTTACCCACGGCTCTTCTTTTAGTACCACAGCAGTTTTGCCTCCTAATTTTCAACTACTATAAATGAAAATCTTCTCAAAATGGGGAACTCATTCTCATCTTCTTAGACCACACCAAAATGATTTCACCTTTTATTAGTGTTTCTCACACAATTTTCACTAACCCTAACCCTGAGTGTTCACATATGCCCAGAGACCTACGACGCTGCCCCTGTGTGGCTCCCTGGGTTCTTGCCAGCAGACTGGGGGCTGCAGGTTCAATTTCTGACCCATAGATCACAAATTGCCAGCCTGTGAGCTAAGGGATGGAAACTTCCTGGGCTTCAACTTTCTTCCCCAGAAAAAGAGGTTAATCTCACCTTCCTAAACTACCTCACAAAACTGAGATGAGTTCACAGAAGTGAACATGCTTTACTTAAAGAAAAGGAATGTTCTTCCCTTTTGGCCAAGCTCCTATCACTGCTCACCACTGAGTGTCTCCATGAAGCTCCCCTTTCCATCCTAATTGCTATGAGGTATGGATATCAGCAAAAAGCTAACTAGACCTGTTTAATTCTTATAAAAACTGTTTAAGCCAAGAATGTGTGTCTTTTATAAAATACATCAAGTTTGTGACTCTACTTTGAGAGGTCATTAAGATCTGGATCATTAACAGGGCTGGATGGCAGAATAATGTACACAGAGATTTAACTCTGTTTTTGCTCTAAAACCTCAGTCTGCACTGGTATGACATCAGTGTCTTTGAAGGTTGAGGCCTAACATTCTTAGATGTGACCCCCATTCATTGTGGTATCAAATCCATCCCACTCCCAATTACCAACACACAGGTGCACGTTACTTTACTAATTACCTACTCACTAACTGTTTTTGCTTGTTACGGTACTTGGTAATCTAAACCTTCAGTCTCCAAGGTATTACTCCATCTAGTGCCCTAGAACCTTAGGTTCATCTCCACAAGCACAAAGTAAACTTCTCACTTTCAAAAGTAGCAAACAAAATTCAAATAATATCAAAGGGAAGATAAGGTTTCAAAAAGTTAACTGATACTACCTGTTCTATTTAAAGTGTCCATATGGTAGGCTACACACCTTATTCCATGAGGCTTACTGTTATTACAGTCTTGCTTGACCCTGAATCTGAGCCTCAAAAATATTTAAGTAACTTGCTCAAGGTCACAAAAGCAGTCAAGAAAGCCAGAACTAGAGGGCGCCCGGGTGGCTCAGTTGGTTGAGCAACTGCCTTCGATTCAGGTCATGATCCTTGAGTTCCGGGATCGAGTCCCACATCGGGCTCCCAGCTCCACGGGGAGTCTGCTTCTTCCTCTGACCTTCTCTCCTCTCATGCTCTCTCTCACTTTCTCTGTCTCTCAAATAAACAAATAAAATCTTTAAAAAAAAAAAAGAAAGCCAGAACTAGAACTCAATCCTGCAGACGGGTGGTCAGCAAAGTTCCCCGGGATATGTACATGCCCCACCGAAAGTGCTGGTATAATCAACAAAAAGTGTAGTGAGAAGCTGTGGCAGGATCCCCACCCTCTCCTCTGATTCCCACAGGGCATCAGGTTTTAGTCTACAGAGAAGATTCGAGTTTGAATCCAGACCATGTGACCTTGGAAAAGTTATTTAACTTTTCTTCCTCATCTATGAAAGACAGTAACAGCACCTAGAAGATGGACATTGGGGAGGGTATGTGCTATGGCAAATGCTGTGAAATGCTGTGAAACCTAGAAGGTGGCTGCAGGTATTAAGAGAGATACGTCCTGGGGTGCCTGGTGGCTCAGCTGGTTAAGAGCAGACTCTTGATTTCAGTTCAGGTCATGATTCCAGGTCCTGGAATCAAGCCCCGTGTCAGGCTCTCCGCTCAGCAGGGAGTCTGCTTCAGGATTCTCTCTCTCCTTTTGCCCCTCCCCACCTCTCCACCCCCGTCTCTCTTTCTCTCTCTCTCTCTGCAATAAATAAATAAAAATGTTTAAATGAGATAGTGTCCTTAAGCACTGCATCAGTTATAACCTTGCATTTACTAAATAATAACTAACATTTTTGAGCTCTAATGGTATGAGACATGTCTTGATTCATCTAATTCTCTGCAATAATCTTATGGCATAATAGATACTAATGTTTTACTGATGAGCAAAGGCTGTCCAAGAGAGCCTAGGTTTCCAGAGCCAAGAAGTGAAAGAGCTGGCACTGAGGCTAAACAGCCTGACTGCAGAGCGCACACTCCCAACTACTGTGCCCTGCCTCTCCGGGAAAGATTAGAACGAGCGCATGACACCTTTATTCTCACCATCACCTTACCATCTTCAGCTCCATCATCAACCTTCTCTGGAGTTAGCCCGGAGGGCCACCCTGGCAACGAGACAATAAGCTGCGAATTTGAGGAAGTGAGACTGACAGGAGTAAGAGTTGCAGGGAAGGAACCAAAAAGGAAGACAGTCCCTGGAAGAGAATAATGTGCAGAACGGAGACACTACCTGGATGCCTGAAATTGGGAACATGAAAAACTATGGGCTACTAGATTGGGGGACTTAGCCTAAGAAAAACAAACTTACATTTATAAAATGGTATCAGGTGCCTAAAGGAATACTAAGCAGAAGAAATGGCAAAAATCTGGCCTGTGATAGAATTTGGGGTCTACGCCCTATCTATTTAATAACTGTTATTTGACCTTGGGGAAAAATGTGATGATTTTAATCGACTCTCAATCATGACCTGATACAGGCACAATGAAAAGCATTTAGCCCTGAAAGTATCAGAGCCAACATTTGTCCCTCTCAACCACTAAATTGCAACTCTATTCCTTTGGCAAATCTTAAATCATTTGTGCCTGCAATGTCACTTCTGAGTTCCTTTGGATAACCGTGTTTTGGTCTTTGAATCCACAGTTTTCTCCTCTATGGCTACTGTCCTAAGCCAAAGACAGTTTTTTGTTTTGTTTTGTTTTTTCACCTAAAAGGACTGAGGAAAAACATCAGTTCGTTTCCTTCATGCAGTTAGATTGCATCCTATGTGTTTCCGAAAGCTCTGCACATGTCACTGGTAGAGTCCCAATAGCTCTCATTTTGAATATAGACCTGGCTTCCCCATTACCCTGTAAGATCCCACAGAAGAGAATCCTTGTTTTTGTTCATCTTTATACCCCCAGCATCTAGCACATTATGTTGCACCTGATAAAAGATTAGTTGAAAGTTTTTAAGCCTGTTTTCCAACTCCTTCAAGGTTTCTTTTGTCACTGAGCTTACTCCAGGAACCCATCTCTTCAGAGAGTGATAGTCTCAGATCAGGAAAATGGATTAGGATTTAGTGGATTCGTGATGACTTCTCTGGCAATTGGTACAGGAAATAAGGGAACACCCTTGAGTTGATGTTTCAGGATCCATTTTGCTGAACCTATGCCCAGCGTTCAGTTTTCAGACAAAAGATAGGCTTCAGGGTCATAATCACTTAAAATTTATTGACTAGCTCAAGGGGCTTTTTTAATCCCATACTATCCAGCACAAGGTCAGTGTCAGATAAACACTCTTATATTGGTTGATTAATTGACTGCTGCTATTAGAACTGCTACAGGCCAAATGCAGGCTATCCTTGAAGTCCCACTAACCAACAAGCATGTTAAAAGATTTAACAAAACACCAGTTAGTCTCTAAGATAATCAGCTGTAGAGAAATGTAAAATTATTAGTCAGACAATTAAAAAAAAATCCCCCAAATATCATACTTCTACTTTTTTCCATATAAAGAGGGTCTTTGAAAAATGTAAGGTTTAAAAGAACGTTTTATCTTAACCTAAAAACCGAAACATTCTCCCATTAACTAAATGGTACAATTTAACAGAAATTGTTGGCCATTAAGGCATGTATGTGTATGGGGGAGAGAAATTCAGGATCAGTGGTCATCCAATATTCCTGAAATCTGCCAAATCTGATTACTGTTTTGATAAATCTAAACAATACCTATTTGAAGAAGTTACCTGAAGTCTCCCAAAAATTGCACATGACCCTTTTATTAATAAAACCTGAGCTCATGCACCCTGGGAAACACAGCAAAATAATAAAGAAATAAACTAAAACTTCAAATGTTGTGTAGATCTACTTTTTTTATAATTTTTTAAAATTTATTTATTTATTAAAATATAATGTATTATTTGCCCCAGGGTACGTGTCTGTGAATGGCTTACACATTTCACAGCATTTGCCATAGCACATACCCTCCCCAATGTCCATAAGCCTACCCCCCCTACCTCCCAGTCACCCTTAATTTGTTTCATGAGTTTAGGAGTCTCTTACGGTTTGTCTCCTTCGCCATCCCATCTTGTTTCATTTCTCTTCCCCATCCCCCCAACGACCCCCTGCCTTGCCTCTCAAATTCTTCATATCAGAGCGATGCACAAATCTATTTTTAAATGTTTCAAATTTTCCTAAGATTGTCTAGCATTATTAGACTCCAAGAGACACTAAGATTGAGCATTCTGTTCAATGTTAAGGCTACTATTATACTGAAAATCAGTTAAAGATGTTTTTAAAAATCTCCAATCTCATAAAGAACACCTGGATATCTTAATATTTTTTAAGCCCAAAACATCTTAAGAAAAAAAAAAAAAGACCTGTAAATAGATGACATTTTGCAAGCTGATAGGCTTACTCATAAATTTTCCCAAATACCAAAGTCATACTAAACTGGGAGACTATTAACTTACTAAATTCTTGATCGGGTTAATCTCTTCAATATAAAGCCAGTCATAGCTACCTACAAGTCATATGTATAATGCAATCAATCAATCAATCAATCAATCAATAAAATTATGAAGTGCCCCAATGATTATAAAGGGTAAAACAGCATAAATTAACTAGCAAGTTAACAGTTTCTCCTCACCACATACATTCAAATATTTTCCTTTCGCTTTCGCGAAAGACATTTCAATTACCTACAGTCAAGTACTCTGTCTCAAGGAAACATTTCTATTAGTATTAAGACCCTTTAAAATAAATAGAATATTATCAAGTTTTAAATTTCAGTATTCCTTTTAACTGTGCACCGTTACTGAGAGTTGTAACATTTGTTGATTTTTACAGTTCCTTACAAGTAAATAAATCTTATTTGATGGAAATATATTCTCTCAAATCAGATTCATATCACTTACCTGTGTGTTCTTTTTAATCTGACAACTTTCCCCCCAAAAAGGTTTACTTCTCCTATACTCTAATACCTCTCTAGTTCTAAAGTTTCCTATTTGAAAGTCATCACCTGTTAATGCTTCAGCAAGCCACTTCTAAGGGGCACAGACATCTAAGATGGGTCTATAATACACTAACATTTGTTACTGATGAGTTTAGCAAACACATTTTACAATGTATTTTCACTTCAGAGGAGACTACTGAGATAAATATTATTTCCATTTCATGGAGAAAGACCCTAAGATCAAGAGAGGTCAAGCATCTCACCTACTTAACGAGCTAAAAAGTCAAGCCCTGAACTAGGTTTTCTTATTTGAAATCAGGTGCTTTTAATATACACTGGAAAGTTTAGAAATACATTTGTTCGGGGCGCCTGGGTGGCTCAATTGTTTAAGCAACTGCCTTCGGCTCAGGTTATGATCCCGGAGTCCCGAGATCGAGTCCCACATCGGGCTCCCAGCTCCATGGGGAGTCCGCTTCTCACTGACCTTCTCCCTTCTCATGCTCTCTCTCACTCTCTCTTTCCTAATAAATAAAACCTTAAAAAAATACATTTGTTCATTAATACAGTATAACATTTATGGGAGGGAGAGCCTCGGTGGCTCAGTCGGTGAAGCATCTGCCTTCAGCTCAGATCATGGTCCGAGGGTCGTGGGATCGAGCCCTGCATTGGGCTCCCCTATTCTCCCTCTGCTTCCCTCCCCCTCTCTCTACATTCATGCCCTTTCTTTCTCTCTCAAATATAATCTTAAAAAAAATAATTTAAAATTTATGGGAGCGGCGCCTGGGTGGCTCAGTGGTTAAGCATCTGCTTCTGGCTCAGGTCATGATCCCAGGGTCTTGGGATGGAGCCCCACATCGGG
The DNA here is from genome assembly GCA_028533885.1 of Nasua narica. Taxonomy (NCBI): domain Eukaryota; kingdom Metazoa; phylum Chordata; class Mammalia; order Carnivora; family Procyonidae; genus Nasua; species Nasua narica. The sequence goes on from CM052799.1 coordinate 147,724,688, forward strand.
CCCCCTGCTCAGCGGGAAACCTGTTTCTCCCTCTCCCACTCCCCCTGTTTGTGTTCCCTCTCTTGCTGTGTCTCTCTCTCTGTCAAATAAATAAATAAAATCTTTAAAAAATAAAAATAAAAAATTAATAAAATTTATGGCAGAGGAGGAATTCTACATGCTTCTAAAAGGCCTCCTCTCCCTCCTACCCACCTTGAGCACCTGATTGTTTCTGCATCTTAAACCAAATCTTTCTAAGCCTTTTATTGGACTTGCAGAGCTCCCTGAATTCTCTAACCATTCCTTTAATCCCTTTTACTCTTTCATTATTTTTAGAACTTTCTTCACTGTCCTATGAAAAATGAAGGACATTAAGAGGCTCATTGGAAAACTATCTAAGTTCACTTTTTTCTTTAGATGGGTATTGTAGTTAAAAAAAAACAAACAGGCTTCTTTCAGAATCTACAAACACCAGAGAAGAAGGAATATATACCTTAAAAACTAATGATATGACTCTATCCTTAATCTCTAATTCTGTCCTTAAGACTATAGAGGCAAAAAAAAAAAAAAAAAGTCTCTCCAGAAAGGCATTAACCTTTAGGAAATTGGCCAATTCCCAAGAGTGGATAATGCCTGGAAGCTGGAGGCATTACGGGTTGTGTTAAGGAGGCAAGGTCATGAAAGGTCAGGAACGCAGTTTCCGGTAATAGTGGGACAGGCAAAGCCGTGACTTCTGTTGGGACCACACACAAGGCGGGCTGTTACTGAGGAGTGGACCCCCTGACCTCATACCATCTTCCAACCCCAAGTGCTGGTCATAGGCCCAGGGGAGTAAGTAATAAGTAAGAAGTAAACAAGCTCTCAGAAGTAAGAAGGAGAAACGAGCATCTTGGCGAGAAAGAGAGGGAGGCACCTGTGTAGGCAGGAGGGGCTCCGGATGGGGCGTACACTTTAAAGTCATTTAAAGAAATAAAAGAGAAACCAGTAAAATAAGAGGAGTGAACATTTAGAAAACCGAAGTAAAACAGATGCATATATAAAAACATTGTACAAATAATTTTCTGCTTAACCATATTACAAAGCATATAATTAATTACTTGACTTAAAAAATCTTCATGCTTAAAGCTGCTACAACACACTGATCTCACAGAATGGTTACTTCTGAAAATATGTTTGAAAGTGTTTACAAAGGTCCACTTTAAGGAAATACTTCGTATTTAAAACTGTAAAACTCTCGATTATACTCAATATATCATATCTATAAACTATGTGAAGCTATACAGTCCTGGGAAAATGACAGAAAGCACTAAAACAAAGGCATGAATGAACAAATCAAAATTCACGGAGCATAATGCAAAATCTCTAGCCAAACTCTGGAAATCACCCTTTTTAAACAAATTTTATTTTGCCAGATCTTGCCCTTTCCCTAAATACACCTGAGTGCCTTTTCTGCGATTACGATGGCTAAGATTCTCGAAACAAGCATAGAGAAATACAAAAGTATTTCTGGACTTGAGCAATCATCAGATTCGGCTGCCTTCTAAGATATCTTCCCAGAAAAAATGAAGAGCACAATTCCACTCCTGAAACTTTGAAGAAGAACTGCTACGCAGCACTGCTCGAAAACCAACTCCACGCGGGCTTGCCTACTTCCTCTGGTGGAACTTCCTGAAACAGTGCCAAGAATCATTTGATCGCTTAAACCAGTGCCGGTGAGTTGGGAGCAACTGCAGTATATGAATTAGTGGTCATTTCTCTGTTGTTTTCAGATAAATATCTGGAGAACCATGTAATATGATAAAGAAAACTCTCCGCAAGCAAGGGAAAGGCCACTGGATTAGGACGTGGAAAACCTAGAGAACAGTTCTGAATTAGGATTAAACAGCTTTGACTTCAAATGTTCTCTAATTATTTTCTTCTAATAGTTTTGTTTTATTGGTTCTTTTTATAAGCTTTTGGAGGGTAAGAAGCCCAGTGCATTTCTTTATCTTCTGAGAGTACAATTTGTTAAATAGTAGATGTAAAAGATATTTACTCATCAAGTATAATTAATAAGCTCAAACAATAAAATGTTTTCCTGTTTTCCCCACTAAATTTTAAAAATAGGAGAAAAAGGATAAAATGATGTCTAAAGGTTCTCAGTGGATATGTCAAAAAGGCCAAATGGAAGTTTCATGGGGCAGGGAAAATGGGTGTAATACATTATCACAAACTCAGTACAGATGTTCTTTGTAAACATCATTCATTTCTTACCTAATACGAGAGCTTTAACTTCTTCCATTCATGAATGCCCAGGAGTAGCCTATACTGTTTATTTTAGGAGCCTAAAATTTCTATAATTTTTATATAATTAAAATAAATATCACCTATCATCACACTACTATCAACATGTCTGACGCCCAGTATTTTTTTTTGTAACCCCAAAGCCTGGTACATAAATAGGTACTCTGCCTTTAGATCATGCATATGTTCAATTCTCACCCCATTCTTTTTTACTCATGTATGTTAGTTCTAGGAAAAATAACCTAAGCATTTATTTCCTCGTGTTATTAAAAATACTGATGAACAAAAAATATTGATGAACATAATGGCTGATTTTTTTTTTTTTTTACTGGAACAGGGAAACTCAGGCACAGAGAAATTAAGCATCTTGCAGGTGGCAAACTAGGATTTTGAACCTGAAATGTGTGATTCCATGCTAGTAACCAAACTGCTTCTTGAGTGCATACGCCTTCCATCTCTCATTCAACCACATTAGCTCCTGGCTTCTCTCCAACGTGAAAGGGCTGCTCAGTACAGGCTGGCTTCCTTACTATTCCTACTCTCTACCCTTCTATCCCCCGCTCCCATGGCTCCAGGCCCCTCTTCTTACTTTGTGACCACGTTGTTCCTACAGCTCCCTCTGTTGGTCACTTGCTCCTCTCTGTACCTATTCAAAATCTGACCATCTTTTGGGATCTGGCTCATATCCCCTCCCCTCCATAAGGTCTTACTAAACAATCAAAATATTCATTCATTCATTCAATTCATTCAATAGTTACTTAATACCTACTGTATACTAGGCACTGCTTTGAGCAATGGGATAAAAAGAACAAAATTGATAAGGCTTCTACCCTCCCAGGAAGAAGAGACGATAAGTAAAAAGATAATAGTAATTTGGCAGTGAGATATAGTATTTAAAACAAAATATATGTCCTATTTCTGGCTGGCTTTCTGCCAACTTGCTATAAAACTCTGAATTACTAAAGGCAAGGATTTTGTTTTGTGTCTAACGCCAGGCATATAATAGGTACTTCAGTGATGAGTATATTAATATGTATATAAATGAAGAGGATGGAAGAATGGGTGAAATGATAAATGGAAGAAGGATGGATGGATGGATGGATAGATGGATGAACGAACAAACAACTGTCTCAAGTTTAGACAGAACCATTTTCTCTCTAGGTTTTGCTTTCTCCAGCTAGGTTGTTCCCCCAACAGTTTGAGGCTCAACAGCCTACAGCCTGCACATCTGTGTGGGTCTGGCCTGCCCCGTGAAGATGAAAATGAATCTGAGTGATTTTAGAGCAGGCGTCTCCAGGTAAGGCATGATCCCCACTACCTCCTATCCACTTATCCAATGCCCAGTTCCCACAGTCATGCTCTCTCTGCCTGGCTCCTGCAAGCACCTGCCTCCATACAATTTCTCCTTTAGGACAAGGTCTCCACACTTAATAACTAACAGCAGGCAGCAACCTGAAAAACTCTGTAACGTATTCTTTACTACTTCTTTAGGAATTTTGACAACAGCAATTTCTAGTCAAGATTATCTAAAATTACAAGAAGATCCAAATCATTCCAATTAATGTGACTAAATTTTCAAAGGCTTACCGAGACTAAGTTCATTTATCTCTAAAAAATGTTACAATTTTCAAAACATTCAGAAGTGGTGGAATATATATATTTTTTAAGATTTTATTTATTTATTTTAACAGAGAACACAAGCAGGCAGAGAGACAGGCAGAGGCAGAGAGAGGAGCAGGCTCCCGGCCAACTAAGGAGCCGATGCGGGACTCGATCCCAGGATGCTGGGGATCATGACCTGAGCCGAAGGCAGCTGCTCAACCAACTGAGCCACCCAGGCGTCCCGGAATATACTTTTATTTTTTATTTTAATTTAATTTTATTTTTTCAGTGTTCCAAGATTCATTGTTCATGTACCACACCCAGTACCCCATGCAATATGTGCTCTCCTCAATACCCACCACGAGGCTCACCCAACCCCCCATCTCCCTCCCCTCCAAAACCTTCAGTTTGTTTCTCAAGACTCCACAGTCTCTCATGGTTCGTCTCCCCCTCTGATTTACTCCAATTCACTTTTTCTTTCCTTCTCTTAATGTCCTCCATGTTATTCCTTATGCTCCACAAGTAAGTGAAACCATATAACTGACTTCCTCTGCTTGACTTATTGGTGGAATATATTTTTAAATAAAACAAGATAAAACAGCAAAGCCCTCAACAGTGTGAAATCACCTACTTAGATCACTGGACACAATAATCATAACCCATAATCAAGGACACTGTTTCTCAAACTTACTTTGCTTTAACAACAAAAATAAATCCACAGACAACGCTGCGGACTTCAGTCAAAGGAATATGGTCTTAATAGCTAAAAAATTCACCTTAGGTGCACATTTAATTGTCAACAGTATCATAAACACAAATGGAAACTTTGTGACAAAAATCCAATAGTAATTTCAGTTAACTAATTAAGTTAACTAATCAGACCACCTAGAAAATACACTATTTCTTTCACATTTATCATCTAAGTAAAACATAAAAATTTTTTAAATTCTCATTAAGAACTAATACCTCAGGCTATGTCTATTACTCAATTTAAGTGACTTGATTTAAGAAACCAGATCTAAAAAAAAAAAAAAAAAAAAACACAATGAAGAGTTTATCTCTTGAGAAATGAATTCATGTATATTTGTGGGCAGACATATATATATGTACAACAGACTGAATATTTTTAATCAAAGTTCATTACTGATTAATATTCAGAAGCTAGTGATTCTTAAAACTTAAAAAATTTACATTTCTCTGCTTATCAGCTAGCATTCTCTGATGGACAAATAGTTACTAATATATAAATAAGCTCTTTAAAATAGTAGATTACTGATATTTTAGAGAACTATGTGGATGAATTACCTTGGCCAAATAATTACCCTCTATTTATTTATTATTAACACTGATTGTACATTGGGTTTTCTTAAAAGGAGAACATTTGTTTAACATTAAAGATAAAAGAAAGAGCATCAGAAAATATACTTACAATTTGATCTTTTATTGTTCTTTCACAAAAATGTCCAAAAATTATAAATAAAGCGTGAACCTGACCAATGAGCGTAATAAAGATTGAAATCTGAAGATTCTTTAATTTCTTAGTTTAGGGGTTACTGATCTCCTCTTTGCAATAAATATAGTATAACCAAATATCTTGTTTTCTTGCATCCTCCTATTGTGTTTTAATAACAATTAAAATAAATTTACTTTTTAGTTTTCCAGAGGTTCTCATATATATATATGAAATATAGGTTTCCTATTGTGGAAATATTTCCCTTTATTATTTCAAGTGGCTCATGCCAATTTAGCATCACTAAAAATTATAAATTTTGATAAAATATTTTCAATGACAACAAACAAACAAAAAAAACCCACAGGAAAAGAAACAATCACATTTTTTGCAGTACTGAGTTAACCAAAAGCACCATAATTAGAAAGAAAGGCTTCTTAAAAACTTCAGAATTACCAAAAATGTAACAATTTGAAGACTTTTTAATTGTATTTGCTGTCACATATAGGGTATGGGCCTTTTGAGAAGCTATTTTTTCCACTTTGAAATACAGATATTTCCTTTTTATCTTAGCATATATAATCAGCTCCCAATTCTATCTCCAGTTACTCCCACTTCCTTCTTTCCAAGTGAAAGTTTTCAAAAAAATTTGTCAACAGCAACTCTCACCGTTTTCTCCCTTCTTACTTGCCCCTAGTCCACTGCTGTCTGGCAGCTCTCACCCACTCCATTTTTCAAGAATTACTCCCTGTAAGACACCAACGGCCTATGGATTCCTAAACGCAGTGGTGGGTTCACATCCATACCTTACTGTTTCCTCCACTTGGGTTAGTGGCTTGACATTCTCTTGGTTTCCCTCCTGCCTCCCCCAGCCTGTCCTCACTCGGCTCCTGCAGGAGTTCATGCCACTCCATCTGCCCTCTTCCAGGCCTTGTTCCTATCTTCTCTCCTGCATTTTTGTCTCCTGAAAGCCTACTAACTCAGATTTCATTTGAAACATCACTTCCTCAAAGAAGCGTGCCCTGCTCCTAAAGATTTGGTCAGCTCCTCACTTACAGTTATTCTCTTCCTACCCAACCCATTCTTCTGGTTTTGAACATTTATGAAAATCTGAATTAAAATAATTCATAAGTAATTATTTGACATCAACTATCTTCAGTAGACTGTAAGGGTAAGGGGCTGTGCTCCCTGGTGTCCACTATATAGCATTCTATACATGAACATTTGAAGGAAGAAATGAAGAAACAGAGAAAGGAAGGCAGGGAGGAAGGGAAAAATGCGTTTTGATAATTGACAAATGGAGAACTATGAACTTGGATCCTATGAGGTGTGTAAAACTAAAGAAAAAAAATAGCATCACTTCAAAAAAAATACTATCACTTCAATAACTTGATTCAGATATTAAAAACAAACCAACTGCAAAAGTAGCTGAAGTTCAACTAATAATATTTGAGATAGTATATGTAAGTGAAAAGTTCAATTCGTCCCCAAAATTGAAATAACTAGCATGTCTGTAAAAAACAAAACAGCCTTGTTAAAAAAAAAAAAAAAAAAGTTCCAGAAATCAAAACTGAGGACTGTTTTGCAGAATCATTAATCTACCTAAGCTCAGCAGAAATCAGGTTATAATGAAAAAAAGCATAAACATATTAGAATTAGTATTTTTTAAACATGAATTAACATTTTAAAACTATTCTCAGTGACTCAGTTTGCTCTTAAAAGGAATAAATAAAGCATTAATTACTCCAAAAATCTAGTATCCTACACTGTTGCTGCAAATCATTCATTTATGCTATTTCCTTATTCATAAAATAAGCAGTTGAGTAGCTATTAGGTATCTGTGAGGTTCATGCTTCTAAGAGTTATACCAAGAAACCTAACACGGTAACATCCAAGTCAATCAGAGACTCTGCTTCTGAGATTAACTATTCAAAATACAAAAGATTATAGGCCTAAAAAAAGCAGAGAAAAGTCCTCTGAACAACCAAGAGTTGTTTTATTAATACCCAACAAGCCCCATATTTAAAGGCAGGCCTTTAAACTTCACCACATGTTGATTTTTATTTTGATCATTGTTGCGATATGGTTCATTATCTTAGTAGCAAATCATATAACTGGGCTGCTAACAGCCTTGAGGAAAGTCAAAAGGGAAAAAGGATAAGAATGAGGGAATGGGGGAAAAAAAAGATTAAAGCACAGATCATTCTCTAAAGAACACAACACAGAGCATGTACAGTGTGGCAAAGAGCACAACATATCTCTGTAACACATAACTACATCATTCCATTAACCCTAACAGCAATAACAGTGGTTTTGAAATACCAAAGAAAGTAAACTTATGTTTATCAAATTCTGTTTAGGAAGGCAGGAAAATCAGGGCACCTAGGTGGCTCAGTGGGTTAAAGCCTCTGCCTTCAGCTCAGGTCATGATCTCAGGGTCCTGGGATGGAGACCCGCATTGGGCTCTCTGCCCAGTAGGGAGCCTGCTTCCCCCTCTCTCTCTGCCTGCCTCTCAGCCGACTTGTGATCCCTCCCTCTCTCTCTCTGTCAAATAAATAAATAAAATCTTTAAAAAAAAAAAAAGTTCCTAGGAGCGCTCAGTGGGTGGCTTAGTCAGGTAAGTGACTGCCTTCAGCTAGGGTCATGATCCCAGGTCCTGGATTTGAACCCCATATCTGACTCCCTGCTCAGGGGACAGCCTGCTTCTCCCTCTCCCTCTGCTGTTCCCCCTGCTTGCATGATGTGCTCTCTCTCTCTGATAAAGAAATAAAATCTTTAAAAAAAAAAAAAAAAAGAGTTTCTACATAGGGGCACCTGGGTGGCTCAGTGGTTAAGCAGCTAGCTGCCTTCCTCTCAGGTCGTGATCCCAGGGTCCTGGGATCAAGCCCCACATCAGACTCCCTTCTCAGCAAGGAGTCTGCTTCTCCCTCTGCCTCTCACCCAGTTTGTGCTTGCTCTCTCTCTCTCTCTCTTTCTCAAATAAATAAATAAAATCTCAAAAAATAAGAAGTTTCTATGTATGCCGTATGTGTACTGAAAATTCTTTAGGTAAAAACTGCAAATTTTTGTCAAATGTTTCCAAAAGCATACAATTATGCAAAACACTTGCTATTTATAGGAAGTACTTTAAAAATACTTTTACCAGGGGTGCCTGGGTGGCTGAGTGGGTTAAAGCCTCTGCCTTCAGCTCAGGTCATGATCTCAGGGTTCGGGATCGAGCCCCGCATAGGGCTCTCTGCTCAGCAGGGAGCCTGCTTCCCCCTCTCTCTCTGCCTGCCTCTCTGCCTACTTGTGATCTCTCTCTCTCTCTCTCTCTCTCTCTGTCAAATAAATAAAAATTTAAAAAAAAGTTTAAAAATACTTTTACCAGATTAACATGAATACTTTATTAAAGAGAAAGTTTGCCAAAATATCCGATGTCCTAACAAGCTAAGAAGAAATGACTGCTTCTGCCTAAATCTTTGAAATAAACATTTTTTTAAGTCAGAGATTCTTTTTTTTAAAAAAGTATTTCATCTCATATACAGCCCTAAAATAAACATGTGCCGCTATAAATGGAATAATACTATATACAAACTGATAGACTCTCAACTCTACTTTAAAAATGTGTAATAGTACTAGTAATGAAATAGCAGAATTCTTTTTTAAAAAAAATCAGACAACTACTCTTAGAGAACATGGTACAGGATTTAAGCATTAGATTTAACAGACTCTATAAATTCTGTCATACTGCTGATAAACTGCATTCCTTATGTAGAACTCAAGTAACTAAGTTTGATTATCTTAAAGTTCTGCTTGCAAACAACAATCACAAGGATATTACGTACCAAGGATGTATGCAAGTTATAAAAACTGAACAGTATCAGTTCATGCCCATAGCAGAGAAGTCCAATTAGCAAACTGCTAATTATAATTTGGCATATAATTCCATTCTTAAAGCTAATTTTTAAAAATCTCTGCTTAATTTCACAATTATTATCTGTCTAGCATGTACAAAGCACTGTTAGGCCCTGCAAGACTGAAGACTGAAGAAAATAAAGTCCTTTCACTGCATACTTGGTAGGAACAAAGCACTAATAAAGGGTCACAGAAGGGAAAATCCCCAAATTTTGATATCCTGAAAGCGACTGGCCTACATCACCAAAAAAGATTGAGCAGAAATGGCAAAAAGGCTATTCCTTTCCTAGGATGCAGGGAAACTGTCTTAGATTTCTCTTTTATCTATCCTACACTTCAGAACTTAAGTGTGATTACTCTATAAAAGCTTGGTAAGCTAAAGTATGATTAAAGATATTTTAAGACAAAACTAGCAGCTTCCATGAAAAATTAAAAGCTTGGTTTAAATTTGCTCCTAGTTAAATATAGATTATTCTTTAAGCAAAATTCATTCAGGAATTCAATTATGAATAAAAATTAAAAAGGTCAGCCTCAGATCAGATATCAGGAAGACTTTAGTTCTTCAATGTTTTAAACATTTATTTGCATGATTACAGAAGACTACATCATGAAATCTAGCAAGTCTTATTAAAAATATTAACCGTTTAATATTTTAAAACCATGGGGTATTTTTTCCTGATAGCATACCTGTATCACTCATATTTTTGGTAAACAAACTATTAGGAATTCAACTAAAGTTTAGTATAACTGACCTCAAAAGATAATATTCCTTTACTAAAATGAATCCCCTATGGAAATCTTATTTTTTGACTCTTCAGAAAAATAAAACAAATTGTTATATGTTTTAATCGCATGAATGTACTATAACAACTTTGAACATTCAAAGAAATAGCAAGGGTGACATTATTGAAGGAGAATAGTGAGAATAATAACAATGGGAAAAATTAACAACAAAAAAAATGTGAGACTTTTTTTTTAAAAGGTTTTACTTATTTATTTGTCAGAGAGAGAGAGAGAGAGAGCACAAGCAGGGGCATAGCAGAGGGAGAGTGAGCAGTCTCCCTGTTGAGCACGAACCCGATGCAGAATTTGATCCCAGAACCCTGGGATCAAGACCCAAGCCCTTCAAAGGCAGACGCTTAACCAACTGAGCCACCCAGGCATCCCAGATGTGAGACATCTTCTGCTAACATACTAGCACAACAGAAGCAATGTCTTTGAAAATCAGATAAAAAGGCAACATAAACTCCTGGTAAACTGAACTCTTTATTTTTTCATTTTTAAAAAATAATGATGCATCAGTAGTCTATTTTTATTACATTAACCTTTCATAATTTCCTGTATCTGAACTTGAACTCTGTAAATGATGCTAAGCAGTTAAAATGAACTAGACTCAATTAATTGCCTACATAAAGTAACTCAAATTTTACCTAAAAGATTATTGGCTTTTTAAAATCTGCTGCACTGATTAAAAACGACCTTCTCAAATATAATGCAAAGTTACATTGGGGGAAAATTCAGTGCCATAAATACATAATTATATAAGTAACAAAAATACCCTAAAACTTGCCAACTCATGTTCTTAAAACTAGATTTAAAAATTAATTGTAAAGAAAATGATAGTTAAAACTTAAAAGATACTCAACCCACTATAGGTACTTCTTAAGGTCCCCGAAGGATATGGAGAACTCAAGTACAGAATGAAGACAGGGATAAGAAGAGAGATACAGCTCAACATCCGACTAAAGGTTGGCTGCAAAACTGGGGAAGAACAAACTAATCCATGAGGATTAAATTCTTTTAACTTCTTCTCTCTGGTCATAAAAGAGGCACCCTCAACATAGGTTAAGTGTCTATGCAGAAAGAAGCATAAAGAAGTCTGTTGAGATGGGAGGGACTGCAGAGTATCCATCAACATTTGTTTGAAAAGACCTGCCAGGCCTTCAGGAGTTACACTTAAATAATGTGACCCTTCCAGACAGGACAATAAGGAGACAGATTAGACCCTTCAAGGGATGATTCATCTTCGACACATGGTGAGAGGGGGATCCAATATAAAGCTTGGATTCTTCATGTTTGCTTAAGTGTCTCGGCAGCTCTTGGTGTGGCCTGCAACTAAACTGGTGAAGGGACGGCACCTAGGGTCCCAGGGTTAGTTATTCAAGAAGGCTCCAGACTGAGCCGTAAAACCAGCAACTCGTCCAGGCCGAGCCTCACACAAACACAAGAACACCGGCTCTTCGCCTCCCGTAGGAGCAGAGGACAGTTCCCAGCGCGAGATTGGCCGGGGTGCCTTCTCACCCCTTTACAAGACCCGTCACCTGACAGATTTTGAAGAATACTCTTTTAAAATACAAGCAGTATAATGAAATAATGAAAAGCTGATTTTAAAAGCAAAGTAGCTCACTTCCACAGCTCTAGGGGAAACACAATGTGAAAGTGGGAAAAGACGCAGGGAACTCTTCCCCAGCCTGTGTAATCCTTTCCCAGTTTCTCAGTGCTCCAGAAACTTAGTGACTACCTGTGCTTGAGGGCTGGAATATAAAATGAGATGGTCCTTCAAGGCCCACGGAGTTACTGTATTAATTACAAAATCTTTGAGGGACCAATATTTAAACAACTGCCTTTCCTATTATCTCGAAAGCCTTAAGACTAACCCACCCTGATCAGGTAGCTACCACCTGCAAATGCCTTCTCCATTCTTCCCAATCCACCGCCCTCCTGCATTTCAGGGGACAGGGAAAATGTCACCAGTCGGGGACCAGCCCACACTCCCCATGGCCCAGGGAGCATCTGCTCCCCGTGAAACTGTGGGGCTGGCCTCGCCTCCCAGTGAGCTGCCCATGCTGTGCTTCTCCCTCCTTCCTGCAGACGGCAGCCGGCAGGGAACAAGCCAGCGCTAAGGCCGAGAGCCCTCTGCTCTCTAAGCAGACAGACAGGAAAATGAGGACACAGGAAGCCCATGCTTCTGGAAAAGGAGAAAGGAGTTAAACATGCAGGTGCCACTGTTTTCAAAATACTGTAAAATCCTAACCTGGCCACTAGTACTGGATATTTTTCGTACATATAAAACCTGATGAGAAATAGGGTTCCAATAACTTTACCCACAGACAAATGAAGTTTAAACTCCACCCTATCTTTCAGAATCAAGTCTGTGTCCCCACCGGCTAGAAGGCAGTGTGGTAAAATGTCCTCTCCTGAATGAATTTATATTCAAGTTGCTTTCTCTCTGGAGCTCCTCGCTGTTGCCTGGAAACAGGAAACCCTTCCCACCTACATGCTTCCTGACTACCCCCCAACCCCCACCCCACGGTCTCCCTCTTACAGTGCGATGAATGTACCTGGCCACACTTTTACACACTATTTGTCTTAAAGAAGAGCTGATTATTTTTAAACAGAAATTCTGCCATTTGACTGCTTAGGGACAACATTCACTAGGCATCCTAGCCAAACAAATTAGTCCTGAAAACTTGAATTACTTAGGCAGCAGAACACTACCCCCTTCCCCCCATCCCTACAAAATATACTTTAATTCAAAGCATTTAAAGATGGTGAATATTAAAAACAAATTAACTAAAACAAATGTGCCAAAACAAAAGTTATCCTGAGTTTTCCAAGCTACTGCTTTGCCTGATATTTCTCTGAAAACCCGACTTTTTGGGGGTAAGGGAAAACACCGTCTCTTTAATAGCCCCCATACTTGAACCACCATAGTCACCTTGGTACCCTCTCACTTCAACACTCACATCACCAATTGCTAAGCCCTTATGGAGTCTCGTTATTTACCCTTCACTCACTCGACCTTTCCTGTCCACTCCTTTTGCTACCACTGAATTTTAGGTACCCATTAATTTTCATTTAAGATTATTGGAACAGGGGCGCCTGGCTGGCTCAGTGGGTTAAAGCCTTTGCCTTCGGCTTGGGTCATGATCTCAGGGTCCTGGGATCGAGCCCCGCATCGGGCTCTCTGCTCAGCAGGGAGCCTGCTTCCCCCCTCTCTCTGCCTGCCTCTCTGCCTACTTGTGATCTCTCTCTCTCTAATAAATAAAATCTAAAAAAAAAATTTTTTAAAGATTATTGGAACAACAAGAGCTACTTCTGTTATTATCAGTGACTTAGAGAATACCATTTGCCAAGAGGCAGAGAAGCCATTTGTATATTTTAGCTCACTATTCTTTTCAATAGTCAATGGGACAGGTACTTAAGTTATTATCCCACTTTAAAGATGAGGAAGTTTAAGCAACTTGTGTGGTCATACACTTAAAGGAAGCTTCAAATTCCTCTCCTTGCAAGACAGAAGCAGAATATCTTTATCTTCCAATCGTTGCTCCTATTCCTACTGATTTTTCTCTTTGGAAATGTTGTTTTGATAAATTTAAAACCACAAATGTGCATTTACTTCCTTGCTAGGTGAATCACATTCTGCTTCTCACTCACCAACATTACCACACACTTGTCCACCCCCTCCCTTTAGAGAGAAACAGGTGTTTCAAGGATCCTTTTTAGTATTTTAATTAATAGGATGTATGGTAACAAATTTTATGTGCCTTTTAGAGATGCAGTAAAAAATAATTTTTTTCTTATGATTTAATGTTTATAAAGAGCTTTGGGAAAAAAAAAAGTCCTAAGAAAAGTTTTGGTCAGTCCCTTCCAGCCAAAGACACAAGACCCTAATACTAAAACAAAATTCACAAGGTAAAAATTAACTAGCCAGAGAGATCAATCCTTGGAATGTTGATGTGTACCTGAAGAATACTGAATGTCAGAAAGTAAATCTGCACCACAAATTTATTCAGCTTATAATTCTATCCTATTATATTCCATAGATCAATGAATAAGGTCCTATAGAAATATGAACAGCGATATGTTCATATTTCTATAAATACTCTTAAATTTTGGCCATCATTTGCATGAAATATACAAACAAGCTTAACTATACCTTAGATCAAACAAAAAAAGACCTCTAATGTAAAACTGAAAACTAGAAAATTGACCCAAAGTCAGTGAGTTGGTGAGGACAAGAAGTTGAAGTTATATGTTGTTACTGAGAATTTCCAGATAACATCTTCTCTGGTACAAAATACACACAGGGCTTTGATTCTTAAACATACTAAAAAAAAAATCACTTATGTTTATGCCAACAAAATCGTAAAACAGCCATTTACTTCTATCCAGGGGTCATGTCGTGATTTAGGAGCCACCCCAGCATCAACATACCCCTCATACTGCTTGAACCCATTTCCCTCCCATCCGCAAAGGTAACAATGGCAACCCTGACTCTACCAACAGATTGTTCTGAAAATCAAATGACAACATTCATGGGATATAAAGATATAAAGTTCATCCTTCCCAATTGTCTATTCCTTGGTTCTTACCACATTTTAAAAAGTCAAATATACAAGAAAGACTTGAAGTCAGCACTCCTACCATACATGCTTCATTTGTCTACATTTAGAAAACGGGTTTTCATTTTTATTAGAGCATTGAGATGTTATGTTACTCGAGGACTACATGTCTATCAAAATTATTTAAAATAGACATAATCACCCACTGAAATCAGGCCAGTGACCAGTACTATACCAACAATTATCAAAGATATGATTTTTATTTAGGGAATTTTTAGTGCTGGAAATTATATATATATTTTTTAAGATTTTATTTATTTAGTTGACAGAGAGCGAGAGAGGGAACACAAGCAGGCCGAGAAGGAGAGGGAGAAACAGGCTTCCCGCCCAACAGAGGGCCCTACACAGCGCTTGATCCTAGGACCCTGGGATCATGACCTGAGCCAATGGCAGACATTTAACAGCTGAGCCACGTACGCGCCCCGGAAATTATATTTTTCTTAAGCCAAAACCAAAAACCTAAAAGAAATGGATGGATGATGTGGTACATAATAAAACATAATGAACATAATTCTGAACATCACTTCTTAAGACCACAAATATCCACTCCCACCAGATGGTCAGGGTGAGAAACACTGGAGGCAATTTTGCCAGAACCAAAATATTTGTGAGCTGGTGAGTTTTAGTTTTGGGGGTTTCCCCCCCAAATGAAAAGCTATGCCACTGCTATGCCATTCACTGTGAAATTTAGACCAAAAACATCTTATTCACCAGAAACTAATATCATCATGCAAATCCCAGATAATCAAACTGTGAACACTGACAACAGAATGAGACAATGTCAAAGACACCTGAAGTGACATTATTAAATGTGTTCTAAATTTAGTATGGCTTATAATGTGATACACAACTAAATAGCCTATGCCTTCATAAAGTAGTGAGGGAGGGGAGAGAAAAAAGGAAAGACAACTGAGGGGTTTACTATTTTTAATTAAAATGATATGATTAGACAACTAAAGAGGAGAAAAAATTCTTTACAAGAAACTTTGTCAACAAGTTCACTGAGACAAAAATGTTTTTAGGCCTAGATCATCCAGGTAATGGTATTGGTTTTGCACTAGACTTTAGAAGAGCAGAAACAGTATGCGTCTAATTGCCAGTTTCATTTGTGGGTTTGCGTAACTCTTCGGTTCTATTACACCTTTCCATTTATCCTTCTCTATGTTTAAATCTGAGAACAATTCTAACAGTCAGTGGTTAGCTACTTGGGTTGTTAAAACCTAACTGGACATTTTGGCAACAGCAACTATATGATAGCACCTCACCAGCCCAGAAAGTCCACTTGAGTTGGCTTACACTGCCCTCTACAGCCTTGAGTCATCCCTCTGAAAAATAAAGCTGTATTTTTGTAATGCAAAAGGACAAAACCAAAGGGTCAAGGGATCTTCTTTGGCATTTGGCTCTACCTCTAAATCATATTAACAGTGGTAACTTGAAAGCTGGATTTTTAAATATTGTTACAAATACTTTTACCCATTTTCATTCATTAACCTCCTAATGAGGAACTTCCTTTATTTCATCTCAACAAACACTATCATATGGGACACTGTGAGAGGTGTTAGAAATAAAAAATTATGTACAACATAATCCTTTATCCTTCATAATTCCCAAAGAGCAGCCTAAACTTTAATAGATAATAATAAAAAAAGTACTTGAAATTACATTTCCTGAAAGAACAATCTAAAGCTTCTAGGGCGCCTGGGTGGCTCAGTGGGTTAAAGCCTCTGCCTTCGGCTCAGGTCATGATCTCAGGGTCCTGGGATCAAGCCCCACATGGGGCTCTCTGCTCAGCAGGGAGCCTGCTTCCTCCTCTCTCTCTCTGCCTGCCTCTCTGCCAACTTGTGATCTCACCCTCTGTCAAATTAATAAATAAAATCTTAAAAATATTGCAAAAAAGAATGACATAACCTATAACTATATATAATTTAACACAATGCTATTATCTTGAAATAAGAGAATGCTGGGTTTGAATCTGGAGTTCTCAATGTGATCATGTAGTTTACTTAAATCTTTCTGGATTTCAATTTTCTCATTTATAAAATGGGGATGTTTATAATTCTTACCCCTAGTTTTGGGGAAGAGTAAATAATAAAATCCTTGAAACCATATTGCCTTATCACAGTGAGTGTTCAATAAAAAATAATTATGAAATTATTTTTATTGCCTATGTATATATTCCAAACCAAAAATGGGAGATACATGGTGTGAAAAAATGTTAGTGTACTTACGAAGACAACAAGAGAGATTTTAAATAAGAACTGTCCTAAAAAACCAAAACTGTATTTTCTCTAAAATCTACTGAAAACGGTCAACAAAGCTATAACTATGTCTAATCTATAGTTTCATTTTCAAAGCCAGCATATTTTCATAAACATTTTATTATTTGTACTTCAAGAAATTTAGAGTTTAGACAAATATACTAGATGATTTTACTAAATCTTCAAGAATACTTTTTATCGGGGCACCTGGGTGTCTCAGTCATTAAGTGTCTGTCTGCCTTTGGCTCAGATCATGATCCTAGGGTCCTAGGATCAAGTCCCACATTGGGCTTCTTGATCAGCAGGAAGCCTGCTTCTCCCTCCCCCACTCTCCCTGCTTATGTTCCCTCTCTTGCTGGGTCTCTGTCAAATAAATAACATCTTTAAAAAAAAAAAAAAGAATACCTTTTATGTTCATTAAAAATAACTTACTCGATTCTTTGTGTTGTTGTTTAGATTTAATCTATGTACATATTAAAGGATCATAACTGTTAAAACACTGAAAAATGGGGCACCTAGGTGGTTCAGTCGGTTAAGAATCTGCCTTTGGCTCAGGTCATGATCCCAGGGTCCTGGGATTGAGTCCGGCCTTGGGCTCCCTGCTCAGCGGGGAGTCTGCTTTTCCCTCTCCCTCTTCTTCCTGCTCATGCTTCACCCCCCAAATAAATAAATAAATTTTTTTTAAAGGCACAAACTTCCAGGATAAGATAAATAAGTGATGTAGATGTCACATATAACATGATGACGATGTTAACACCGCTGTATGGTATATATGAAAGCTGCTAAGACCATAAATCCTAAAAGTTCTCATCACAAGGAAAAAAACATATGCTTTTGTATCTCTGTGAGGTGATGGATGGTAACTACACATATTGTGGTAATCATTTCATATTATATGTAAGTCAAACCACTGTGCTGTACAACTTGCAATGTTGTATGTCAATTATGTCTCAATAAAACTCAAAGGATCAAAAGAAGTAGCCACAAAATAGGAAAGAAATATAAGCTATTCAAACCAGCAGAGCAAATAAAGCATAAAACAGATAAAATTGATCATTTCAACAAAAGTCTAAATAGTAAAAATGAAGAGAAGATAATAATTAAAAAAAAACAGATATGTTCAGGCTAAATTAAAAAAAAAGTAAAATCTAGTTATGCTCATAACCATAAAAGACACACCTAAAACAAAACGACACACCAGAGGTTTTAAAATTCAGGGATATGAAACTATGCAGCAGGCAAATGGAAAGATAAAGTACATATAGCAATGGTAAAAACAGACAGAGAAGAAATCAAGATGAAAATCATTAAAAAGGACGAAGAAATATTTACTTTATCCAAAAGAATAATATTCCAAGAGTGAATAAGAGTCACTGATTCTCTGGGTTATGGACATTGGGGAGGGTATATGCTATGGTGAGTGCTGTGAAATGTGTAAGCCTGATGATTCACAGACCTGTACCCTGGAGCAAATAATACATTATATGTTAATTAAAAAAAAAGAGCCACCGATTCTTACACATTTAACATAGCTGGGACATATGTAAATGAAAAATTAATTCAGATAACAGGAAACGAGAAATCACGTCACATGGGGGACTCTAAAATAATCTCTCAGAAAATAACAGGTAAATTAAAAGCAAAATAAGTAACGCTATGAAGGATACAAATAACAGATTGAAATTAACTTAACAGATAAAATACCAACCTAGGAGACACAAATATGTGACACTGGATTCTACAATTGAAGAAATCACATTCTTTTCAAAGATACATGAAATATTCAGAGAATAATCAGATTAACAGGTTCTGAAATATTGCTATCCTGTAGGCGATCCACCAACGAATGAGAATAGGAAACCAGTGAGAAATCAATGATAAAATGACAACCCTGCAAAAAATTTAACTGGAAAAAAAAAAAAAAATTTAACTGGAAATTTTAAACCGCATTTCCAAGTGATGTAATGGTTAAAGAATAAATCAAAGAGCAATTTTTAAATATTTCAAACTGACAATGACCACACTATATAAGACAACCTGTGAAATGTCATCAAAATTGTACTCATGGGAAACAGTGCAACAAATGGCATTTTAGGGAATAAAAGTTTGAAAACAGACCAATTATTCCAAAAGCACTAGAAAAAAGAACAAAGAAAAAAAAGGACCAAAAGAAGATAATTAATTAGGATGAAAAATAAACACATGAGAAAAACTAGAGACAGAGAAAAGATGAAAGCTTTAGAAGAGGAGACTAAGAACAGTTTTATACCACAAACTTTAACGCCTATGTGAAATGAATAGCTTCCTTACGTAATATAAATTATCAAAACTTAACCAAAGAACAAATAGGAAACCAACAATGCAGTAACAAAAGTTAAAAAAAAAAAAAATTAAAGCATTTCCAAAGATCCACATCCTCGAGAAAGGTACTAGCCTGAGACAGTTTTAGAGGAGTTCTAATAAACATTCAGAATAATTTTCACCTGAAGCAAACTGTTTCTTAGCATAGAAAGGTATAAGAAACTATGTAAGCTAAGGCTCTAAGTGAGCCTTAGGCTAGAACCAGGGAAAAAGAGCAAAGAAAAGAAAAAGTGTCTTATCATACTTGAACATAGATGTACAATTCTTATGTAAAATTCAAAAATATATTAAAACAAAGTATAAAAAGAGTGACATTTATCTCAGAAACACAGGATGATCATCATCAGAAAATGTATCAATGCAACTCACTACATTAATAGTATAAAAGAAGAAAATGACATGATCAGGTCAACAAACTATTTTATCACGCATTCATGATAAAACTTCCCAGCTAAGAATAGGAGAGGTTTTCCTTAACCTGATAAAGAAGATGTAGGAGAAGCATGTAGAAAGCATCATTCATAGTAGTGAAATAAATACTGGATGCATTAAAATATGTAAAAAATATACACAAGAAGGGATCTATGCTATCTCTAGCAGTAACCGACATTATACCAGAGGCACTAGCCAATGCATTAACCAAAACTATTAACAGATATAAAAACAGAAAACATAAAAGACTGAACAAGGTGACAAACCATCATTAGTAACATAGGATTTGATTTTCTATAAGACACATGATTTGATTTTCTGTAAGAGCATCAACTGACAAATTAGTGAAACTAAAAGAGGGATATTATACAGCTTTATAAGTCAATCTACTCTTTGGAAAGAAATAGAAAAATGTATCAATAGAACACAAAATGTAAGTTCAAAAATCAACCCCAAAACACTGGCACATCATAAGAGCACTTGAAATTAGAGAAAGCACATGCTGCATACAGGGCTGGAACATCTGGCTGCCTGTGTAGGGGGTGAGGGATGGAAGGAGTATAAAGATTCACCTCCACCTCACAATATTAACAGTAAATTGTAAATAGATTTTTTTAAAAGGTTTAAACATGAGACTCCAAGAGCTATATGTATAAGAGAATATACAAAGGAGTGTGTATCAGTGACACTGGGGGTAGGGCAGGGGAAAGACTGATAAAGTTAGCTACCAAAAAAATGTCAACATTCCCATGAGAAATGACACTATAAACAAAGTCAAAAGAAAAATAAACTGAGAAATATTTGCCATATATATTATTTAGACAAATAAAAAATATATATTTGTTCAATATATTAACATATAGGCTTCATATGCAGAGTTCATTCAAAAACAAAGAATATATAAGCAGGTAATTTCAGGAAAAGAAAAGGTAAGTTAATAAATAGATGAGGGGTGCCTGGGTGGCTCAGTGGGTTAAAGCCTCTGCCTTCAGCTCAGGTCATGATCTCAGGGTCCTGGGATCAAGCCCCGCATCAGGCTCTCTGCTCAGCGGGAGCCTGCTTCCCCCTCTCTCTGTCTGCCTCTCTGCCTGCTTGTGATCTCTCTCTCTGTCAAATAAATAAAATCTTTTTATAAATAAATAAATAGATGAAAGTATGCCATGGAAAACTATCATGGAAAATTCAAAGTAAAACAAGGTAGTATTTTCACATATCAGACTTGAAAATTTTTAAAGTTTAACAATACCAGGTTTTGTCGAGGTATAGGAAAACAGTGACTATACTCTGCTTTCTTCTATGAAAACGTATATGTAAGTGAATTCACTGAAGGGTTCTAAAGAATACACACCTAACTGATGAAATAGCTAGCTTGGGGGGCTGGTGGGATAAGTGGCAAAACATTAACACTGAGAATAAAAGTCGAAAGGAAGTTTCTATCTGTTCTTCATCCAGCACTCATTCACAAACATTTACTGAGTGGTTGATATATGCCAGACCCTATTCTAAGCACTGGATGTACAGAGCAAACAAAATGGTCAAAGGTCCTGTTTTCATGAAGTTTCCTTTCTACAGGGAAAAGGAAGACAGACTAAACATTAAAAGGCTCAGTCAGTTAAGTGTCCAATTTGAGCTCAGGTCATGATCTTAGGGTTGTGAGATGAGTTCCATGTCAGGCTCTGTGCTGAGCGTGGAGCCTGGTTAAGATTCTTTCTCTCCCTCTGCTCTTCCCCCACTCCTTCTCTAAAACACACACACACACACACACACACACACATACACACACATCCACATCCACACACACAACAAATGTTGGTCTGTCTACTTCCTAAATACTTGCAAAACACCACATAAAAATTTCCCTATATTTTGGAAGGGAGGAAAAAAAAAACACAAAGAATCTTTGACTGCTATAGTCATGTGGTTCATTTGGGGAAAAAAAGATAACTTCAAATACTGGTAAGCTTTACGCTACATTCTGTTTGATTAAAATATTTTGTGGAAGGCTAACACATCCTAACTCATTTCTTTTCAGGTTACCTACAGTCAGTTCAATATAAATATAAATGTGAATACTACTCTTCCTGGTTTGGAACTTTTCTTCATTTTCATTCTAAGATTTGAAATATAAAAACACAGATTTACAAGTCTGGTTAAATAAGAAGCAGTTTCCAAAATTTAAAAAGCGCCTTCACTTTCTAAATTTATCATTAATAGTTCTTTAAAATACACTCATAAGTAATTTTAAATATTAATTTGTTAAAAATTCTATTCAGCTAACCTGTTAAGAATAAATGAATTATATAAACTGTGTTATTCAAAAACCATTTTTAATTAATTACTTACATAGGATAACTACCAACATGTTTAAAAAAAAAATTAAACCCTGCATTTGTCTAAAGCAGTGACAGACTCTGAAGAACTATTATTCTTTTAAGACACTCATTGTCTACATCTGCCTACTACAAAACACATGTTTAAGGCATGAACATTTGAGTAAAGTGAAACTTCCCTTAAAACAAGTGTGTTTATTTGAACACACAATTTCAGAACCAAATCAACAAGTGTTTTACGGGTTCACGCTCATAAGGGATCACATGTGTGTTTATTTGAATGTAATCTCACTGAAATAAACACAGCTGCGTTTATTTCAACGTGTGAGAATCCAGATCTACACGTGTTTGTGCAAGAATGAATCATGAAACCATGGCTTAGTGCATGGAAATATGATGAGGAAACAGCACACAGCACAATCACTTTCTTCAAACACACTGCAGAAAATTATATCAATAGCTAAAAGATATTTCAGGACAAGGAACAATTTAATATATCCCACTATGCACTTGAGAATATCAACTTACACCATCAAGTACTAAAGTGTTTCCTTTATACTTGAAAAAAAATTTTTTGAATGCAAAGAATGATAACAAATATGCATGAACATATCACCCAAATTTAACCTTCTGCAGTATATACCTGACCATCTTTAAAAAAAATAAACAAAACAATGTAAATAAAATTGACATCCTCCATTTTTCTCTCCCTAGTCCCATCCATCTTCATCCCTACCTCCTCAGAAAAGGACACTGTCATGAATTTGAGCTAAACAATGTACAGCATTATTTGGGTGGGGTTTTTTTTTTAAAGAGTTTTTAAATTTATTTGAGAGAGAAAGTCAAGCAAGGGGACCAGCAGAGGGAGAGGGAGAAGCAGGCTCCCCACTGAGCAGAAGCCCAATGTGGGGCTCAATTCCAGGACCCTGGAATCATGAGCCTGGCCCAAGCAGATGCTTAACCGACTGAGCCACGAAGGTGCCCCATGGGTGTTTGTATCTTCCCCATAGAAGATACAAAGTAAGTAAAAAAAAAAAAGTAAAAAAAAAAAAAAAAAAAGAAGATACAAAGTAAAATTATTCTGCAAATTGCTTTTTTGTCCACACTGTTTTTGAGATTGATCCATACAAATTCACTTCATTCATTTTTTACTGGCTCACAGTTATCCCATCATGTGAATGCACCATAATGTATGTGTTTCAATGATGTTGTTTCCAGTTTTCCTTACTATAAAACAATTCTGCCATGAACGTCCTTAAACACGTGCCCTTGGGCAGATGCTTGAGAGTTTCTCTAAGGTATAAGTTGGTGTAAAATTGCTGTATTTCTTAACTTTTGTCAGATAATGACAAACTGCTCCTTCAAGTAGTTATGTCAAATTGTACTGTGATTTGGAATGGGTTCTGCATAACCGGGACAATCGTCCCAAACACAGCATTCAAGGAATCCATTTCTGCAATGGCAAAGTTCATTTATTCTACACCTTGCAACACCTAAGATACAGACTATGCAGACTTTCATGTTCTTGTTTGATCCACTGAGGTTAGTTAGCACCGTGGTTCAACCACAGGGGATTTCGATTGTCATGACTAGGGGAATGGTACTGGCATCTAGTGGCTGGAGGCCAGGGTTGTCTCTTTTTCCCCAGTGGTACCTTTTGAAGAAGAGAATGTCCACCTAGTTTGTTCCAGCAAAAATTCACTTTCATTCCTTGGCCAAATGTAAATTCCAGAAACTTCTGACCTACGAAATCATTCTCTAGATAACAATAAGCAGTGGACCTCAGTGGAAGTGTTTTCTGACTCACAAACAGACTCAGAAAAAGGAGAATGAGCTACTGCACAAAATGCCATTCCAAGCCCCATTAATCAGAGTACTTACAACATCTCTTTCTGAGGTAAATGACTATACATATCTAAACTGAAACAACTGGAAATACAACTAAATCTGAGTCTCATGGCTTATCAGAAAGAAATCTTACTCTCACTTTCCAGTTGACTTTACTTAGTATCTTGGTTGACATTTTTGCCTTTTATTTACAAATTTAAGCCCAAAGCAAGAGCGAGCAAGCAAGAAAGATCTTCGAGCCAAACTATTTAATTGCCTCTTTAGGAAAAAAAAAAAGAAAAAGAAAAAGGAGACAGAGGGTCAAGATACCCCCTAGGAAGAGCTGAAAGAAATATTTGCTTTCGCCTGGGAAGACTCCCCCCGACACACCTTTTTTCCAGTATATTCCCTACCCTAAGTTAGAAAGCAATAGGCGTTTGACTTTCTCTGGATTTAACATGCAAAATGTTAACTTCATTATTCATTTGGAGGCCACGTGAGTCAATGGATGAAAAAACTGAGGAAGTTAAGAGTCCAAGAATTTTAATCCTAAATGACACTGACCCTCTCTTATCATCACCATCCTTGGCAATTTTATTATCAGACCTTGTGGCTTTCAATAATTGCCATGACAATTAAGTCTTCTAAATCTGCATATCCACCGGAGTTTCAGTTGAGCCGGTGCCTGACATCTCCACATGGGCTGCCTCAGACCAAATTCACACTCCTGAGCCCGTGCCCCCGCACCTAACCACCCCATTCTCCGCATCACTCTCAGACACCCTCCACTGCAGAAGCCCCATCCCTGCGTGAAAGGACTGGCATTCTCTTGGGCAGGGAGCTTCTTCAATGGCTTGTTCTGCTTCCTTCCCTCGGCTCCTGTTCTGCTTCCTCTGTAGTAGCCTTTCTATCTGTTTCTCTTACGGTTTAACTGCCACAGCCAAGAGCAGGTCCTAGTTTATCAGGTACAGTAATGGCTTCCCGACTCATCACCCTTCCGCTTCTCTTGCTAAAATTCATCCTATACATCTGTTGTCATATTAATCTTCCTAAAGGACAGTTCTGACTACGCTGCTCCCCAGATTAAAAATCTTCCCTTGGCTGGCATCTAAGGATATCCACAACCTAGCCCCAAACCAATGTTGAACGACTTTTCTCTCCCAGAACTCTTAGTAAGCCCAACTGCAGCCAGAGTAACTAGTTTTCTGTGACAAACCCACACTGGCACGCTACTGTGCCTTTTCTTAGGCTATTCCTTCCACCTAGGAAGCCTCTCGCATCCATTTTTACATGTCCAGATCTTATCCTACCCTCAAGGCAAAATCAAATGGAACCTCCTTCATGAGGGCTTCTGTTTTCCCCAGTCAGAACCAACTTCCTCCTCTAAATTGTCTCTTGAGCACTTATCTTCACGTTGTTATTGGTAGTACTGTTCTAACTACAGGAGACAGTAGAGCTAATGGTTAGGAAGACAGACTCTGGAGCCAGACTGCCTGAATTCAAATCCCATCACTTACGGTGGGACTTTGAACTGGTTACAGGGTACTCCCCTGTGCCTCAGTGACTGGACACTGACTGGAATTCCCCACCCAGATTCGCCTTAAGCTGCCATACCCAGCTGCTGGGGGTGTTGGATGCTAATGACTCACAGCTACACAAGAGCTACCTATTCTAGAAACTCCAGGAAATTATACCTCTCCCTCATTATCTGTTCCCCAGGAGTCCCCCATAACCAAAGACTGATCAAAATACTGAAGTGACTTTCTCCTTCTCTCCGCTTCTCTCCTTGATGGCAACTCTATAGTGCTATTCATATTCCAAACTCCTCAAAGGATCCCCTGAGGCTACATTTTCAGGAAAACATAAATCTTTATCTGGCTTCTTCCTCTGCTTGAGTGGCTCTCAAATTTTAGAATCAGTTGGAATCGCCTGGAAGACTAGTTAAACCACAGGTTGCTGCCCACCTCCTCTGAGTTTCTGACCCATGGTTCCTGAACGAGAACTGAGAATATGTATTTCTAACAGGTTTGTGGACATTGCTGGTCTAGGGACCACTGCCCTCCACATTCTGCTTCCCTTCCTTGCTCCGATTCCTCCTGAGTCCTCCCCTCAATAAATCACTTGCATAAGAATCTGCATCTCAGGCTCTGCTTCTAGAACAGTCCTAAGACACAGAGCTGCTTAATGTATAAAATGGATATATTATTACTAATCAAATGATTGTGGAGATAACATCAGATAATACATGCAACAGGCTTAGTATATAATACCTAGCCCATAAAAAGCTCTTGATAAATATTAGTTACCTTCACCAGCTCCTCTAATATTACTAAACATTCCTTGAGCATTGGGTTTATCCCTATGTATTGCTATTACCCAACAGCAACACCTACGATTGAAATCAATCTGGTGGTCTTGATGTATTTTGCATTGTACTAGATATAATAACTAAAATTTAGTCTCTACTGAAAGAAAGTTTTACCATATCCTCTCTGAAAGACACTGAGTGAAAACGGAGGTACAAGCACTCAGTTATAGTTGCATGCGAGGTTCAAGAAAGAATTCAAAAATGGGAATAAAACACAGGGAGTAGGTCATCAGTCAAATTCCCGGAGGGTTAACCACTGCAAAGGAAAGTGTCAGCTGTTATCCTAAAAGGATGTTAAAGGAACAAAATGGGAGATTACATAATGTGAATAAACCTTCCTATAAAACAGACTACCAGCAAAACAATGCATGTGAAGGAATCTTTAACTTCCTGACCATAGATCTATTGCTTGACTCGATAAACTGTTTGCAATTAGAACAGCAGGAATTTTTTGGTGTGTAGGTGAACAATAGGCATTAATCAACTTCTTTAGCTCATGGTAGACTTTAACTAAAGAAAGTCCACTAAGATGTATGGCTGTTTTGCTTACTGTCTTGATGAAGCCCACGCTTCTTAAAATGAAATAACCACACTGTTTCCATGGCCAACATTGCTGGGGGACTATAGAGAATGGTGTTAACAAGTAGAAGCCACAAAATAAAAAGGTAAATGTTCTTAGGGCATCAATTTTCTTGATGGAAAATAACTTCAAACAGTACTTCTATGTCAAAACATGTGGGTATATTCTTAATAGGTATGTGGATTATACCAGTGTATGCTTTTGTCAATATTTACCAAACTCTATACTTAGGATCTGTGCATTTTACCATGTCAATTTTTCCTCAAAAAAAAAAAAAAAAAAGGATATATTCTAGAATACAACATAATATTCAAATGGATTTTTACAATAAAGCATTCTAGAAACTTCAAATCTGAGCTTCTGGACATATAATTTGGCCTATTATCCCTAACTTCATATGAATGAGTTTATTTTCTTCTGCTCCTTAGTACATTAGTAGAAAACCTTGAGAAACAGAATACTAAGAAAACCAAAGATCCCTCTGATTCTGGCTTCTAGACTTATTTCAGAGAGAGCTCCAGAATCTAGCCAAAGATGTTTGGTTCTTTAAAGTTTTCCAACATCTCCACTTGTTTCTTTATAAAAATTGAGCCTTTTCTGGAAATTCAAATGGGTGACATAGTGGGATTACCGTGTAAGACTTGGGTCTGTGCCTTACAACATATTTCCTGAAGCAATCTCCTCAAAATACCAGAAAATCACCCCAATCACAGGAGATCCAGTGGGACAGCCCTACTGGTTCCGTTCATTAAAGTCAGAACTACAGAGAGTTACCAGATACCGGGAAAGCTGTTTAACACCCAGTATTTACATGTCGTACTTCCCTACAAGAGAGAAGGGCTCTGAGAGTTTGTGTAGCAAAATGGTCTGGCTCCAGGCCCAAATCTAAAACAAAATCTACTCCCAAAAAGTAAAATATTATATACACACACCTCGAAACTTTCAATCTAATATAAGCCATTTTGTATATAATAAGAAGCATATAAGCCTGTTCAGTAAATATTGAGTCAAAGTACTCATTTTTTAAACTGGAAAGCAAAATCCCAGTATCTCAAAGGAACCTGGCAGGATAGCAATCAAGAGTGATAGAACATCAGAGCACGTGACAGTAGAGCCACGCAGGCCCCGAGCAACCAGGCCAGCCCTCGGTCTGAGTGGAGAGACAAGGGCTTGTTGTGGCATGACATGGCTTTCTCCCCTGACATCAACCCCACAAGATTATGGATGAACTCCAAAACCTCCTACTTGCTATAATGCCCCATTATTTTTCTATCATAAACGTATTTAAATTATATTTTGTATTTTCTATTTTTATCTTCTCTGGGACAACAGTGTTATAACATTTCTGTGCTAATGTTTATGACAGTCATGCATGTGGGGGGTGGTTGTTTGTCCAGAAATTTTGATGGACTGTTAAGAAATCACTACTCATTCAAATTCACGAGAATGTGGGAGAACAGTTCTTTGCTGGCTTTCTCCATGATTTCACAGGCTTTAACCAGGAATGTTTTCAGCATCTGAAAAGAGAGCCTCCTTCAACAACAGCTCTCTAACCAGCAGTATCTCAGATGTCCTTCCTTTGGGCTTCTTTAACTCACATCTTTCTAACCTAGAGATGTGTATTATATTTCCAGAAGATGAGGATCGTGTTCTTAAATGTGAGTGGACAGTATTTTTGGCTCACTTTCTGCTCTCTGAGGAATATTTTTGTTGTTGAAATTTTTTTTTAATTTATTTATTAGAGAGAGAGAGATCATAAGTAGGCAGAGAGGCAGGCAGACAGAGGGGGGAAGCAGGCTCCCAGCTGAGCAGAGAGCCTGATGTGGGGCTCGATCCCAGGACCCTGAGATCATGACCCAATCCAAAGGCATTAAGAGCCTTAACCCATTGAGCCACTCAGGCGCCCCTGTTGTTGAACTTTTATGATCACAGCAATAAATGTCTTCTAGAAAAAGGTAAGCATTCTCCAAGCTTTTTCCAGGGTCTATGTGGATTATTTTGACCTTTGTACATACATAGCCTTTCCTTTGCTAAAGTGCCCTTGGCAATCTACAAATTCCTTTGTGAGCAGGACACATCTAAAACCTTAAACAAAAGAAATATTCCAACTGCACTATACTGTTTGGACAAGTCACCCTGTTTTTTATTCCTCCTACTCAAAACTTAGTCTATATGCAAGTAGAAAGAGTAGGACAGGGGATGGGAAATTGAGCAACCAAACCTCAAACAGGCTTTGGTCTAGCATAAATACTCTGAAAAAAAAGTAGAAAAAAAAGAAAGTAGAAAAAAGGTATTTTTTAAAAGAATGGATTTCCATGTTAAGATAAAGCCATTCTCAGTCATTTGCATGGATTTATTTCTTGCTAAAAATATTCTTTATGTGGTAGAGAGTCTTATACAAGATGGAAAAGGCAAAAAAATGACTCCTACTGTTTAGAAGTCGACCAGGGAGGCATTAGTTGGGGCAGTAATTAAGCAACCTCTGAAGGCCTCATTTATTTACCTCTTCTTTTACCTTTGACTTTAGCATATGAGGAATATCTTTCTGTGGCTGTTTTGAGTTCTCCTGCTGGTGACTGTTTTCTGATCTCCATCTCAGCCTATAAAATGAACCTTTCCTATTGAAGCCCCAAGGTCTCTCCTTCCTGCTCTCACAGGCACAAACCTCATCCACCCCATCTGTCCTTTAGCACATGCATTTAAAAAGCACAGGCCTAGGGGTGCCTGGCAGCTCAGCCAGTTGAGTACCAACTATTGGTTTCGGCTGGGGTCATGTCCTCAGGATCCTGGAATGGAGCCCCACCCCCCCCCACCTCCAGGGTTGGGCTCTGTGCTCTATGGGGAGTCTGCTAGATACCCTTTCTCTCCCTCTCTCCCTCTGCCCCTCTCCACCCTCCCACCACTCTCTCCCTTTCTCTCTCTCTCACTCTCTAAAAGGTAAATAAATAAAATCTTAAAAAAAAAAAAAAAAAAAAGCACAGGCTCGACAGTAACTGTAAATACTTGGGGGCAGATTGGACTTGGACGCTAGAGTCTGAATGACCAGAATTTACATCCTGAAGCACAGAAAGAGTTGAGTGGATAAGATATTCAACTACCTGGAGTCTTAGGTTCTTCACAGGTAAAATAGGGAAATAATATTTTATCCTATTCCTATAAAGATTAAACAAATGACTTAAATTACCTATCACATTGTCCAGTATATACTGCTCAATAAAACAGTAGCAATTATTATGATAAATACAGAAGAAGTTATAAAAATGGTTAACCTATCGGTATAATACACTGAAAATTTTCATCATTCATTTAATGGGATATCTAAATACTAATTAAGTCAAACTTTTCACTACCGAACAGTCCTTTCAACTCAGCAAATTTAGCAGATTCCTACCAATCTAAGGTTACTCCGCCACTCAAAATAAAATTTTTTAAATGAGAGTTTTTTTCCTAATGAAGTCAAACGAAATTCAGGGAATTTAAAGGATGAGTAAAATGAAGTTTTTTTGCCACCTCAGCAAAAATGACTAAAAATGGCTTTGTCTATAAATTCCTAAATAATTGGAGCTGCAACGTCCTTAGAGAATGCACATCTCCCTTCCTTTTGTCATAGTTGTTCAGGCTAGCTGAAATATCCCTGTTCTTCAGACCTGAACAAGAGAAACATGAAGAAACTCAGATGAGAATGCATTATCTTACTTCAAGATAAAGAACCTTTCATTGGGGGAGGGGAAGCTGGAGACAGTCCTATGATCTTTTAATTTTTTAAAAGTACTTTTACTGATCTTTTAAAACACAGTTTTAACTATGATTTAGAGGACAGTCACTCGGTTTCATACTTTTCCATCTGTAATATTGGAGTAATACCTATTCATACTAAGTCTTTACTGCCTGTTTTCTCTATTACTATGGAAGCTGGCCCTGCAGGTACCTATTTTTGTTTCCTTTATATTCCTGGAGCTTAATACCGTGCCAGCCAGGCAAAAGGCAGGACCTCAATAAATGTTTGCTGAATGAACGTAAAGGTTTCTGTGATCATTCATTTAAGAGTTTACTTCTGAAGATAGCAAGAGTTGTTTCAACTGCTTCTCTAATATTAATAGAGGATCAGACCAAGTCCAAAAGTAATTCCTAACATACTAGTATCTCACAGCTGAAAGAAAAGCAGCAATTATTTACTGGGGGCATCTTCCCGCGTCTTGCACTCTACTCAGAAAAAGGCAATGTTCTCCAACAAAGGTAACCATGGGCCTTTCAGCCTCTGACGTGAAAAAAGATACAAGTCAAGAAAACTTATGAAGAATACTGAATAATCTGAAGTACAATTTGTCACTGTTTGTGGGAGTCTTTCCCTGTGGCTCTCAGAGGTCAGAGTCACAAGCAGTTACCCTGGGAAGGGCCTCTCTAATCATTCCAGCCCAGTCCCTATTTCAGAGATGGGAAAACTGAAGCCTGTTGAAATAAAATGTCTGGCACAGGGTATGTATTTCAATGGTGCAAAAGCCAGGGCTGGAATCAGGTTTATCAATTTTTAGAACTTACACCCTAACACAGCTGTATCAATGAGGTCTGTGATGCTAGAAGGAAAGAAATCATACATAGTACATTTTTATATGGTCTCTTCTCACTGTCTTCTACATTTGTGCTAGATGCGAAGGCAAAAGCTGCTATGACTTTCCTGAAGAATGTTTTCCTAAATGTACTGTACTAAATAAAACTTAAACACCATTACTATTCTAAATGTTCCTTTAAAACAGAAAGAGAAAGAAAGAAAAAAAAGAAAAGGAAAAGAAAAGGAAAAGGAAAAGGAAAAGGAAAGGAAAGGAAAGGAAAGGAAAGGAAAGGAAAGGAAAGGAAAGGAAAGAAAAGAAAAGAAAAGAAAAGAAAAGAAAAAAGAAAAGAGAAAAGAAAAGAAAAGAAAAAAGAAATCTCCCTAAAATGCTTTCTTGGAAACTACTTTATAAAACTGATGATCATACTCTCTGATATGAGGAATTTGAGAGGCAGGGCAGGGGGGTCATGGAGGGTAGGGTTGGAAAAAAATGAAACAAGATGGGACCGGGGTGGGAGACAAATCATAAAAGACTCCTAATCTCAGGAAACAAACTGAGAGCTGCTGGGGGATGAGGGGAAGGGACAGGGTGGCTGGGTTATGGACATTGGGGAGCGTATGTGTTATGGTGAGTGCTGTGAATTGTGTAAACCTGATGATTCACAGACCTGTACCCCTGAAGCAAATAATACATTATATGTTAATTAAAATAAATTAAAAAACAGATGATCATAAGGAATTCTCACATAAAAATCAGGTGTTATCACTGGGCTATGTTACTGATTCAAGATGCATCACCAAATAAGTAACTAATATGTGGTTATTTCTGTAATTCCTCTCTCCTTTCCTGATGTGTGTATGTATAACACAGAATATACAAAGGCCCCCAAAGAACTATAAAAATACATTTACAGTATATAAAAATTGAACTCTGCTGTAAATTACCGAAGTGTTGACATAATAACTTTATTTAACATTGTCTTGCTTTCACAGTGTTTAGAAGGGCTCTTGAAAGCATGACTTAGGTAGTGCTAAACTCTGAGAAAAGTCATTCCAGTTAATCTGATTCGATGCTTTCATTTTCTCAAAAGGAGTTCCTATAGCAAAGGGAGGCATTCACCGTCACTCTAAGGAGCCACAGCTGAAGTACTTCAGTGTGCTGTCAATGCAGCCTGTAACTATCACGTGGCACCGTTTGTGCCTCTTCAATCCCTGTGGCTACTCTAGACCCGGTCCTAATTACTTCCAGCCTCTGATGCTCTAAGAGTCTCCTCACCTGATGCTCCTACCACCCATCCAACCCCTGCTCCAATGTTACCAACGCAAGCCAAGCAGCCTTTTTCCATGGTCCTGCACTACCTGGCCTGCCATGGTGAGCCCCTAGGATCTGCCGACTCGTAGGCTCCACGCCCAGCAGGAAGCCCAATGCAGGGCTTGAACTCACAACCCGGAGATCAAGACCTGAGCTGAGATCATGAGTCAAACGCTTACTGGACTGAACCAGGCGCCCCTGACTCATTATACTTTGAAGCAATATTTCCCTTGCAGTGAACCTTTCCTAAAGGCCCCTGGGCTTGCTGGCATGTCCTCATTCTTGGTGCTCCCTTCACCAGGACTGTCCTTTCCCCTTTATTAAGTAAATCTGACAAATATTTGACAGCCTATTCTGTACCACCTACCATAAATACAAAACCAAACAAGGTCATCTCCCCATGCTTAGGGGGCATGCCCACGTCTCACCCAATTTTCGAGGCCCGTTTCAAGTTTCTGTGAAGACCTCCCTAATGGAGTCGGATGTTACCACTCCCTCATCTGACCTCCTTTTAGCATATTGTCTCCACCTCTCCTGAGTGACTGCTCACTGTCTCATAAGGAAGTGATTTCTCTACTTCTTCTCCCTTCTAATTGTATATATTCCTTGTGAGTAGGGATATCACCTTATCCACCCTATCCTCTCGGTAACAGTGCCTAGAACATAGTAGATGCTCAATCAAGATTTTGAAAGAATAGATCTATAAAAGAATGTGGGGTGAGGGAGAAGGGAGTATTTATTCTCATAAGAGTTTCTGAAATGAAAGTATTAGCTCAACACTACTCCTTCCTGTCTTGACTCTCCCTAGATTATTTTAAAATTTCAACGTACCCCTACATTAAGTATTAAGTATATTTATATATTTTTAAATAAGGCAATTAAGGGTGGCACACTTGCTTAAGACACTCTACTCGGTCCGGAAGACTACTATCAGGGAATTTCGAAGACAAATCTTAAAACAACTATGAGAGAGTCCTTGAGCTGCAAGACTTGCACACAGTTTGCCCTTCAACCCGCCAACTACGGACAGAGTCGTCTGGAGGACCAGGTGTCCTCTTCCAAGCAGAATAGCAGATTGCCCTAGAGCCTGCCACCAGGGACAGACTTCTGTACCACTATCCATGCTAAAAAGGAACATCTCCAAGAAGGCCAGAGGCACTCTACACCGGGGCAAAAGACGACCCCCAGATGCCAGAAGAGAACATTCCTCAGGTCAGAAACACACGTCCATCTCTGTATCAGCCCCTCAGGGATGAACACAACTCCCAACAAGGCATGACCCCTCCCTCGTCCGAAACCACCACGTTTAAAACTACAACACACACTCTGTCTCCCCTTCCTCAGCCTTCTTTTTCTGCTACCATACTATTACCACTGAACATACAGCTTACTTATTTTACTGTCTTTTTTTCCCCCACTAGAAGGTACCCTCCCATCTAGGCAGCATCTTTTAAGCATCTTATTATTAGTTGTACAGTCTCAGACACTAGAACAGAGCTTAGCCCATATAAGGAGCTCAATAAATATTTCTTAAATGCTACAATTCTTTCGTTATCTTTAAATGTATACTATTGTCTATTATCAGGATTTCCCCCAAAACTCCTGACAAAACCACTTGTTTTCTGAACCTGGTTTTTATTTTCCATATATAAAAGAGCATAAATATAACATTATATGTTAGGCTTAAAACAGACAAATGAACATAGATACACTTGGGGCACCTGGATGGCTCAGTCATTAAGCATCTCCCTTCGGCTCAGGTCATGATCCCAGGGTGCTGGGATCAAGCCCTGCATCAGGCTCCCTGATCAGGGAGAAGCCTGCTCCTCCCTTTCCCATTCCCCCTGCTTGTGTCCCCTCTCTCACTCTCTCTAATAAATAAATAAAATATTTTTAAAAAATCAAAACACAGATACACTGAATACATCTAACAGAAGCAGAAGTATATTTTTTACAAAGGGGTATGAATTTATAGCTGCTAAGTTTATGTGCAAAGCACCTGATTGCTTTACATAAGCTATATCTTTTGATTTTAAAAATGGCTTTAGAAAGTAACTATTAGGGACGCCTGGATGGCTCAGTTGGTTAAGCAACTGCCTTTGGCTCAGGTCATGATCCCAGCGTCTTGGGATCGAGTCCCGCATCAGGCTCCTTGCTCCGCAGGGAGCCTGCTCCTCTCTCTGCCTCTGCCTGCCTCTCTGCCTGCTTGTGTTCTCTCTCTGTTAAGTGAATAAATAAAATCTTTAAAAAAAAAAAAAAGAGAGTAACTATTATTTTTCTTGTTTAGAGATGAGGAAACCTGAGTTCCAAGAGGTTAACAGCCAGGCCCAAAGTCACAGCTAAGAGCTGGCAGAGATGACATTCAAATGGGGCTTGTCTGACACGAAAATACTTTTACACCAGGCTACCTCTCAGGTAGATATTAAAAGACCAACTTAGTTTCTAAGAGTCTGGCTAGGCCCAGAACTCAGCTCTAAATCACAAAAAAGAGAGCCCAGCAAATGAAAACAACAACAATAACAACAACAACAACAAAACAATAACAAAAAAAAACCGGTTCAGAAATCAGAAATGAAGAGTCCAAGTGTAAGATTCCCCGCATCAGTGAGGACATGTGTTTTGTGTACACTCTTAGCTAAGTTACTCACCCTCTTAAAGTCTCAGTTCCAAAATCCGTGGAAGAAAAGAAAGAAAAAGAAAGAAGTAGGGGGAGGATGGATGAACTATTATCTACCAACAAGACTTGCTGTCATCTTTAACTAAAGTGAGATATTTGAAAGTGTGAAGAGTACCTGACATACAATAGGTAGTAAATACATGTTATATTTAATGTCATATTTTACTTATTTCTTGAAGGGTAGGACAAATATAAAACAAAAAGAAAATCAACTGGGAAAGGTTTCATGAGTATCTGGGAAAAATCTGATGAAATCTTAAAATTCTATGTCAGAAGTGCCTGCAAACCACTAAATTCTGTCTTACGTTTCATTCATCCATTAAGTAACTCCCGAATGCCTCTTTACTTGATAGATACTGAAGTAGGTACTATCAAGGCATGTAAGGCGCAATTAGAACCATACAAATTTAAGACAAAGTTCAATCATTTCATTCAGTGAACAGGTATCTAGTGAATGATCCCCATTAATTTACTAAAGATGTTTTAGAACCACCCGTAAATTCTGTTCAAACTTTTCTTAAAGTTCTGGACTTATGCCATCATCTTAACTATAGCTAAGATTTAAAGGTATAAATCTTAACAAAACATCTGAGAGAATGCTTGAGTTTTACTTCATGTTGTCAGAACAAATACTTTTCAGGTAATGTCTCATTATAATATAAAACGGTTTGTTAAGATAACTGTTACTTAAATAGCATTTATACCCTTTTAAAGCAGGGAAATAAGTATTGATTAATCTCTCAAACTATCTTGAACATTATGAAGTTCACCTGAAATGTTCACTACCCACAAGTCAGAATAAATGAACCAGCAGAGCAGTTACATTAATAGACCAACACAGAAATTGGTTGGGTAAGATGTTACTCAGCAAATCAATATCAATACTTTTCCTTCTGAAAATATAGCAGGAGTTGGGGGGATATAAAGGAACCATATGTTACTTTCAGTTTCTATAACTGTATCACATTTGTAATGAAATAAGATAGTTTTGCATGTATGCTGAATGAAAGGCCGGGCAGGACAACCAGTTTGTAAATATCATGATCAAATCTATCTAATTTATACATTTTATTTTATGTATTTATTTGACAGAGGGGTAGCAACAGGCAGAGGGAGAGGGAAAAGCAGGCTCCCTGCTGAGCAGGACCCTGGGATCAGGACCTGAGCCTAAGGCAGACGCTTAACTGACTGAGTCACCCTGGTGCCCCTAATTTATACATTTTAAATTAACAAGCCATATTTAACAACAACAAAAAATTCCTTGCATTAACATTATGACTATGGATTTTTATGAAGGCGAAATATGTTTTTTTGTTACTTAATTTCAAAAGTTCCAATCCTTTCATAACTTAAAAAGGTTAAAAAAAATCCAAGAGGATGTGAGTTTCTTGCAAAAATTCTCATTCCCATGTGAGATAAAATGATTTGTCACTAAAGCTACTTGGTAATGCTGTATTTAATGTGGCCCATTATTAAATCTAAGAAATCTGGGTTTTTGGGTGCCTGGGTGGCTCAGCCAAAGACGTCTGCCTTTAGCTCGGGTCATGGTCCCAGGGTCCTGGGATGGAGCCCTGAAATCTGGCTCCCTGCAAAGCAGGGAGCCTGCTTCTCCCTCTACCCCTCCTCACCATTTGTTCTCTCTCTCTGCTCTGTCTCATTCTCTCAAATAAATAAAGTTAAAAAAAAAAGAAATCTGAATTTTATTTAGTCAATAAAGTAAGCAAATAACCAATGTTCTGACAAAGAGCTTTAAAAGTCATTAAGTTATTCACACTAACATTTCCTAAAATTATGACAATGGTATAATTAAAATTTAAAAACTGTTAATTTATGGGCAGGAATGACTAGAGAACAAGTGTCATCTCAGCAAAGTCTAAAGATTTGAAGAATCAAAATATGGATGGTCAGTGGCTCCCAAGTCTTAAATAGAACTGATTTTCAGAGCGCACAGAAAAAGGTGCCAATTCAAACAAACTTATTATTGAATCACTCTGCCAGGAATCCAGCAGGAAAGCTCTGGACAGGTGAGGTACACAGTGTGGGAAACCCGGGCACTGCCCAGCAAGACCCAAATAAAAGTAAAAGGTTAAGGATTACCTTGAGGTTTCAAATGAAATATTCCTACTAGAAATAATTAACACCTTTAAGCTACTGTAAATAAGCACTCTCCTTCTTACAACCAGTGACCCTATACTGCCCTTTTGCCCAAACCATGAGGATTGGTAGAGAGCACCCTTTCAAAATCTTTCCTGGGCCTCCGGTATTTTACAGTCTTGTCACTGAGCTGAATGCAAGGCCCAGCACAACCATAGTTTTAACTACTTAATGCATCATCACTACCTACTGGGCAAGACT
Organism: Nasua narica; assembly: GCA_028533885.1. Taxonomy (NCBI): domain Eukaryota; kingdom Metazoa; phylum Chordata; class Mammalia; order Carnivora; family Procyonidae; genus Nasua; species Nasua narica. The sequence goes on from CM052799.1 coordinate 147,762,353, forward strand.
CAAACTCAACCAGGGAAGCACTGGACTCTAAGTAGGGTAATGGACTTCCTGCTGAATATCTCACCAACTGCCACTCCTTAAGTAAGAATGAGAAAGGTAATTATTGCTCCTGTTAAAACAATAATTCCGCAGACCAGCACAAAGACAGTGAATGCGTTATTATCTTTCCAAATGGATTAGAGACTAAACTTCCACAATCCCTAGTCACCCAAACCACCAGCCGTAAGTCAGACAAGCTGCATTCTGAAACCTTCTTCCAATTAAACGTGAGGTACTAATCTGCTATCGCCATTCTCAAAAAAAAAAAAAAAAAAATTAAAAGCTTTCATTTCCATTTAGCTGCCACTTAAGATCTATAAAAGGTTCATTTTTCCTTTCGTCCTCACAGAGCATACTTTCTTCATCACAGGTTGCCAATTTTTGGTACGTTAAAAATCCCATCAAGTTGCACTTACATGATGTGACAATTAACTTTTAATGATGGATAAAAGAGGTGGATACATAAAGTCATTCTGCATTCTATTACTGCACCTATCTAATAAAGGAAAGCTCCTTTATAAAGGTCAGAAAATTTTCTTCTTTAATCAGAACTCTAAAAGACAGACGAACTTTGAAAAAAAATTAAATTGGATGGGCCAAGGAAAGTGTAATACAGAGCCTTCTCTCAGTGCACTGTAGAAGTAAAGAAACGTCTCCATTATCTAGTCTTTTAATTTCATTTCTATTATGTTTATGCTTTTTAAAATAATGGTTCCATAAATAACTAGCATTTTATACTCGAGAACTGTATTTACGAATTTCTGGATTTGATGTGCTGTCTTAGTATCTGATGTCTGAAGACATGACCTCCTTGGATATAACTGCCTGCAGGGTGTCCGTGGATAGCTGGGCAGGCTGGGCTCTGCACAACGCTAGGGGGCGCCACTTACATCAGCGTGCACAGATCTACGTATTTATTAGGACAATGCCCGCCAGAAGGCAGTAAAGTGTCTTGTCCTAAGAAAGTCAATGTATTGTGACAATTTTCCAACACTGGGAACTAGAGTGTCTCAAGAAAAGGGTGTCTTTTTCCTAACTTTCTAACACAAAGAAGCAAAGGAGGCTAGCAGCTTCTGGGACCCCCTGACTCTCGGTCGCCAGAAGGTCAGAGTGAGAGGATGGTCACTCCCCAAGGTGAACTCCCAGAAGCAGAGCCCTGATAAGGCACCCCAGGCTTCCCCCCTGAACTGCAGCGCAGAGCTTCATTTCTCCCAAATGAAACGTAAAAATACCAACCTTGAAAATATCACCTAGGGTCTTAAATCACTAACGTTTAGTCCACATACATTTGAGTGAATTCAGTCAGGGACAGGGTGTGTGGTCATGATGTTTCACTATAGCAGTTTCTTAACAAGGCCACCATGAGGCGTCCCAGCACACAAATCAGTTCAATCACTCACAACTAAATCTGTTATGGTTTTACAAACTTCTTTCTCCTAATCACAGGCTAAGAGCAGTTGATACTTTCGTGGATAGAACAAAATCGAACAGCCCTAGAATAACTTGAAAGGTCCTTTTGCTTAAGATGAGGATGAGCTGCTATTAAGGCTGGGATGGTTTTTCCTAAGACCACACTGTAATAAACTTAGAGCATTTGATAAACTGGCATGCCATTTAACAATGTGTTATTGTTTTGCAAATTCTTCCTCTGTTTTCAGGACACAGGGAGCTAGCCTCGGCCATGTTGCAGTTTACTATCCGTTGGTTAACAAAATTATGTTATACTACTAAATAAATTAGACGTCAACTAGAAAGATAATAAAATTATTTCAAAGTTAATATGTATAATGCATTGCATATAGCTTTATGCTAAACATAAATAACATTTAGTTTCTTGATCTTTTTTACCAGGTATAAACAACCAACAAAAAGAAAAGTCACATATTCCAGATGTGAAAGTGGTGCCATCAATTGATTAAACATATTTTCTACCTCATTTTGGTGCTAAACAGATTTCTATATAGCAAACACCAAACCTTGTGTTTTGGTTCCAGCTCTGCCACTCATATGGCCTGGGTCCTCGTCTTTTAACTGCGCCTTGCTTCCTTCCAATTTAAAATGATGGATTAGACTAGTCTAAGATCATTTACAATATCCCTTTTGGAGCTAAAATTCTATTATTCCCTTTGGGTGTAAGTTATCTGTATTTCAAAACTATTTTCTTTTCTATGTGGTGACACAACGTTTATTTTTTAAAAATTACAGGTATTTCATCTTTTTGAATACTGTTTAATAATGCTAACTTTTTAAGCTACAGATGTTTACCATGTGCTTAGAGTGACTCAAGGAACAGTTTTGAACAAGCACCTCTCTTTGTGGCAGTCTGTGTGACAATGGAGGAACACAAAGAGGGCAAAGGTACTTTGATCCTGAGCCGGTGCTTCAGCACTCCAATGCAGCAGGAGTCAGGACAGGTTCAGGGCGCTATCCAGTGGTTCGGCGGCCCGAGAGGCTGCAGGGCAGTGGATGGGAGTGAGGAGCGTGGCCTCCTGAGACAGAAGGAGCTGGAATGGAATGCCAGCTCCACTACTTACAGGAAGAATGACCTTGGGCACGCTGCCTAGCCTCTGAGACTCAATTCCCTCATCTAAAATGGAGATGATAGTTCTTTCCTCGCAGGCTGTTTCGAGGTACGAGGTACGGAAGGACCACTGAGTTCGGCTGCTTAACAATGGAGGGTAGGGAGGAATTCCACCTAATTATCCTCATGACTTTTATTTTCATACTGCATTTTAAACGAAAAGCCAAACTAAAGAAAGTTCACAGTTTCTAAACCCTTACCCTCTTTATATGCCCTCAATAAACACACGCTCTGGCTTTTCTTCAAAATATAATTCTTTAACAAACCTCTTCTTTAGCCATTAATACTACACCGAGGGCCAAAATTAGTACAAATATTCAGATACAAATTATAAAAATTAAATGGAACTCCAGGGAGCCTATGAAAATAAATATTCTAAATAAATTGCTTTTGTGTCAGACCTTAAATCTTTTAAATAAAACTCTTCTGGAACTCCAATGCAATCATCTTTTACCATTCTCCCATAGTAAAATAATTAGTAGGCCTCTTTACTCTTGGGGAACTTTGAGATAAGACCTAACAAATACAACTTCCCTACTATGTAAAATATTAATTGAATAATTGATCCTGTAGTAATTTTTGAATAGAAAGATCTTCCCTTTTATGGTTGGCAGCGGTGCTATATTCAATCTCTAACTGGCCTGTGAAGCATTCCTTTTCTAGAGTGCCAAATTTAAATGCCTTTTAAAGTGAAAAAGAAAAAACCCTCAGCACTTACCTTCATTTCTTTGAAAACACCAGTTGATATCAAATTAGAATATGAATGTGTTCCAGAAATGGGTGTGTAGCTCCGATATCTAGATATCAATTCATATTTTCCAATTAATTTTCATTGTAATTTCAGAAATATGTCTCGTAGGAAAAAAAATGGCCCCAATACATAATCCAAATCTCACTTAAGAATCCTAATATACACTTCAAAGCAAATTCTTTGTCAGTGTGTGGTCCCTATGCATTTAATTTTCCACGTAAGCTGTTAAAAAAGTTATGTCAAATGGACAGTCATTCCATGTGAACTGAGAACACTTATTTAAATACACAGATTTAAATACACCAGAAATTTAAGGCCCATTTCACTAATTAAACAACCATATTGTCTACGCCACTGCTGTTCCATTTATTTATAGTAATTTATCAGGTTGAAAGTACATAAAAGAAAAAAAAAACAAATCTTAGTTCAAAGAAAATAAATTCTGCTCTGCACACCGGGCAGGTCTCTGGAGGAGTGGCCAGAATGCTGGGTTCCGTTCTCAGGAGCCACTGCAAACTGAGTGTCTTGGGTCAATCACTTTGACCCAGGCTGTTTCCTCATCTGTAATATGGGCATAAGGATGCCCTCCGCTCCACCTCACAGCATAGAAATAAAGAGAAAATAAGAGGCCAGTGAAATCACAGTGTAAACTCCAGACTGCAGTAACAAGTGCAAGACACCGTTCACGGCTGCTGTCCCTTTAAGGGTAACAGCCTTGCAGTAAAGAAACATCTGATGACTTAATGAGAAAAAGGATGAGAGCAAAAAAGTTTTAACTGTTGGAGCATTTATTTGGAGACCTAGCTACAAAAGCAGGAGAGCGCTCTGAAGAATATTCAGCTCTAGGAAGCTGGGGTGACTAAACTGTTTTTGTAAGGGCAAAGGGGAACTTCCTATGTTTACTGCAAGACATCAGAAGTGGAAATTAGAGCATAGTAATTTATTAATTGTGCAGATGTAAAACTGCTTTAAGTAAACATGTCCCAAATAAGATTAAACCCTAGAAAGACCACGGGGTACCTGCCTTGACTGGTGCGGCAGAGCCAAAGAAGGATGCCTTCACCTGGTCAGCTTCTAAAGGAAAGAGTTAATGCCACAGCTTCTTCTCAAGGAGGAAATGTTTGCTCTCCCCGCTCAGACAATGCTAAATAAAATGTATGACAGGTTCGTTTTATGACCACAATACTGGAATTCTACCACCTTTTAAAGAGAACGTCTAAATAATAAAATTCCAAAAAGAAGAGAGAAAACACAGGGCGCCAGGGTGGCTCAGTCGCTTAAGCATCTGTCTTCAGCTCAGGTCATGATCCCAGGGTCCTGGGGTGGAGAACCCCGCATCAGGCTCCCTGCTCAGTGTGGAGCCTGCTTCTCCCTCTGCCTGCTGCTTCTCTCTCTCTCTCTCTCTCTCTCTCAAATAAACAAATAAAATCTTAAAAAAAAAAGCAAGTGAAAATGCAAATTATCTTATTTATTTGTAAATGAATTCAGTACTAATTAGAATAGTATACATTGGGGTGATCCATGACAAATCCCAGCTTCAGCAATGGGGGAAGAAGGAATATGATGGCATATTTGAAATAATTCGATCAAAACCTCCATTTTCTTCATTGATAATATGTCAATAGCGTGTTAAAAATGACCTTTAACTGAATAGCTAAATGGGATCTGGTAGTTGTGGTCACTAGAGCACACCTGTGTGCAGCAATACTGCCAGGCTCAAAAACATATCTGTGTACGAGGTGATCCCAGAATTGCTGGCTTTGCTTCAATCAGGGCAGAAATCATTTACAGGCCTCTGATCTCGATGCTGACCCATTCCTGTTGGTGTAGAGCCTTCCATACGCAGCACGTAGATGGTATGAAACTGAGCAATTCAATAAAGGTTCATCACTTACCATATTGTATCCTAGGTGCCATGGGTACAAATGAGTAAAATCCAAATTGTAATGCTTACGAAGGTCATCGTTTTTGCTTTAAAACCTGAGGTCACCAAGGCCATTCCTCAGAGCTGTTCCTATTAACACTGTGACCCCCTCATGGGCTGGATCATTTTGCCAACCTATAGCTTAGTCCATCTCCATATTCTGTCCTGCTTTAAGGGACTCCTGGAACTTTACCTTTTCATGCCAATGGATCTAGAGCCTTTGCCAGATCCCTCATGCTGAGCCACACAGAGTTCACACCTGTACTCAGTGAACTAACATTTATCTAGTCCCTACTATGTGGCAAGCACTTTTACAGGCATAGGAAATGCAACAATGAACCGAAATTGTCTCTATTTTTACCAGATTCCTCTTGCTGAGTAGACGGTCCTCAGCCCTACTAACCAGCCTAATTCTGCCTACTCATTCAACAGTATTTATTGAGCTCTACTATGGTCTAGGAACTGAGGATACAGAAGTGAGCAAAATCAAGAAGTCCTTGATCTCACAGAACATAACCTAAATTTGGAGTGACACTGCCCAATTTTAACCCAGAGTCTCCAAAGTGGGGTTCTTGAGCTCCAAAAGATGAGCAAGATAAAGTCCACTGGAGTAGGTTAAGAAAATAGTAGAATTTTTCTTTATGTTCAGTTTGTCTTTTTATTTCTAGGCTATTTATATTTTTAAATACATAATATATGAATAGCCCAGTAGATATATAATTTATAGATAAACGTCCACAGATCAAGAATACAGGCTCGAATTCTTTTACAGCGGGGACTAACATCTTAAAGGTCCACAGGCCACTGGCTTGCGTGACGACACATTTGGAGTGAACTGTTTGGCCCAGGAGGGATTAGCCTGGGTTGTCCGCTAGATTCATTTTCTGATAGGTTCAAAAAAGCATTCTGCAAGGATGTCTACACATTAAGCTATACAACCAAAGTTCAGGTCCATTCCAATTTCCCCTCCCTGATCATCTCCTATTGCCCTAACCTCCCCATCCCTGTCCACCGTCCATAGGGTAACACCCTTACTGCCATTCCACATTTGGCAAACATATATCATTATTATACTAGAAACAACCTGAGGCCAGAGCCATTATCTTTTTATTCTGCAAACCCTAGAATTCCTCCATATTATGGGTACTGAATACATGCTCCATAAAGTAATGACAATTCGATATATGGAACCCAGAACTGCCACACAGATAAGGCAGAGAACGATTATTTGCTTTACCAAAGATTGCTTTTCTTCATAAAATGATTAGAACTGTACTCCTTTAAGCACCCCTATGGGTACATCACAGATCACTGATTACTTAACAAAGGGACCTGGGAATAGTAAAACTTGTTCAACCCGTAAAATCAGTAGCCACTGCTAATTGAAGATCAATTAGAAATACACACGAAGGGGCGCCTGGGTGGCTCAGTGGGTTGAACCCTCTGCCTTCAGCTCAGGTCATGATCTCAGGGTCCTGGGATTGAGCCCCGCGTCGGGCTCTCTGCTCGGTGGGAAGCCTGCTTCCCCCTCTCTCTCTGCCTACCTGTGATCTCTCTCTCTGTGTCAAATAAATAAAAAATCTTAAAAAGAAATGTTAAAAAAAAAAAGAAATACACACGAAGCATTCTAAGATTACAATTCATAAAAAAAAATTACAATTTTTTACAATTACATACAATTCAAAAAAAAAAAGAAATACACACGAAGCATTCTAAGGTTATAATTCATCAATAAAAATAGTTTTGAAAAACTGATTAAGTCAAAACTTTTCAAGGAAAACACCTCTAATGAAGTTTCAGTTATCCAAATTCTTAAGACCTATATATTAGACTTTAAGGCCATCTGATTCTATTCAAAATAGATGTCAAGAATGACATTTACAGTCACAATTTAAAAATTTAAAGAGGGCGCCTGGGTGGCTCAGTTGGTTAAGCGACTGCCTTTGGCTCAGGTCATGATCCTGGAGTCCCGGGATCGAGTCCCATATCGGACTCCCGGCTCTGCGGGAAGTCTGCTTCTCCCTCTGACCTTCTCCCCTCTCATTATCAGTCTCTGTCTCTAATAAATAAATAAAAAAAAAATCTTTAAAAATTTAAAGAAAAGGAAATTCACTTCCTAACAACTGATTCATGATCTCAATTTCTAATGCAATAAAACTCATCACTGTGTGTAAGATCAGGTCCTCGCACATGCAACTCTGTCCCCACCTGTGATCCCATTCCTTAAGACATTTCAAGCTATAAGAAACTTTTAAGTGGATTTGCATGACTATACATGAAAAATTATTAAAATACAACAAAACCCTGGGCTGACAATGAATCTGAACATTTCTCTGGACTACAGCTGACCCCTGAACACAGGTTGGACCTACACAGGTCCTTATACACGGATTTTTTACAGGACAGGACCATGAATGTATTTTCTCTTCCTTACGATTTTCTTAACATTTTCTTTTCTCTAGTTTGCTTTATTATAAGAATACGGTATACAATACATATACAAAATGTATTAATTGACTGTTTATGTTATCAGTAGGGCTTCTAGTCAACAGTAAGCTATTAGTAGGTTAAGTTTTGGGGGAGTCCAAAGTCGTCCTTGGATTTTTGCCTGCACAGGCATCAGTGCCACTAACCCCCATGTTGTTCAAGGGTCAACTATACTAAGACGCCACAGCACCAAATGAGATGAAAACACAAATTCATATAGCAAAACTTAAAAAGAAATTCATTATTACTGCAGGGATGGTAAATAATAGGATCCAAATAGTTGTACTTCTGTGATACCAAACAGCTCAAAGATAGAAAAACTCACAAAGGGGCGCCTGGGTTGCTCAGTAGGTTAAAGCCTCTGCCTTTGGCTCAGGTCATGATCTAAGGGTCCTGGGATCGAGCCCCGAGCCCCGAGCCCCACATCGAGCCCCGAGCCCCACGAGCCCCACATCGGGCTCTCTGCTCAGCAGGGAGCCTGCTTCCCCCTCTCCCTCTGCTTGCCTTTCTGCCTACTTGTGATCTGTCAAATAAATAAATAAAATCTTAAAAAAAAAAAAAAGACTCACAAGTCACTATTCTGTTTGTCTCTGTTCCTCTTTGCTGCTTTAATGTAAACATTAGCCTCATTATCATAATGTTGTGAGCCTATGAAGAAATATTTTCTCAGATCAGGTTCTTTATGATTTGAATTATGAATTCATTTTGTTATTAAAGCAGCCAGGGGTAGCATCTAGAACACTGTGCAGAATATTTCAGAAACAAAGTTTTAATCAAAACTGGGTTGATACCCTGAAATGACCAAAGAGAGCCACAAATAAAAATGGGTGAAAATGTGAGGTGTAATAAATACAAAAGTCATGATTAAGAAGTGATCCTGAAGGTTTGATCAAGTCCAAAGACCAGACACAGATCCCTAAGCATAAAAGGGTACCCAAAAAAGACAAACTCACCCGTACCCTCCGGCCATGGCTTACTAAACCATGAGAGAAGATGCAGTTGTAAACACACTGGAAAATCTGAAAACTGCCTGGCAGAAAAACTGGGCATCATTTTCAATCTGTAATCTCTCTTGGATAGAGAAGCATACTTTTATCTATTTAGAGTCTCATTTTGTATTTAGTACCTGGGCTACGCTCTTATTAGTTTATTCCTAACTAGTAAAGTAAGTCTTAGCTATAGTAGTTTATAGCATTTTTATTGGCATGTGTTTGGACTCCTAGTTCGGATGTCTAGTTCAAACTTAATTCCATTTAAGGTGCTTTTAACATGATTTGGTATATGTGGAATCCTCAACCATTTCCTTTTACTTCAAAAGTGTTGTCATCACAGCCTGTGACGTTAATAGCAATAAATAAAAAAGGAAAAATAAATTAAAAGGAAGTCCAAAACACCCAACTGAAACTTAACTTTCTAATATAAATTGAAAGCTTTAACCAAAGAAAAGTCTTGGCCCTTTAAAAACAGACCTAAAGACAAAATGATGCACTAATATTTAAATAAAAGCCAAATGAAGCTTAGAAGCCTGATTTTTAAAATCCACCCTAGTGCTTGAACCAAATTAGTTTCACAAGCGCAAAGACAATTAGGACAAACACTGTAATAGCAAGAAACTCTCCCTGTATTTCAATGTCCAGCTCTATGTTGGAAATTGCCAGTTTTTCAGGATATTTATTCCAGTACTACTGTGTGCCGTGCTGTTAGTATGATTAGCACAGAATAACTTATATGATATTTACATCTACTGGACTTTTCCAGCTAATAGACTACTTCTGCTTTACGGACCAGGGCTATTCCACATTCATCTTTATAGCCTCAAAGTTTAAGTCAGCATCAACACACCGCAGGCACTGGATTCGTGAACACTGAATTTAACGGATACTCAGTTTGGCTACCTGAATCTCACCAACACTTAACCAAATTATTTAATATGTAAAAATGGTAACTTTTTTAAGATTTTATTTCTTCATTTGACAGAGAGATCACAAGGAGGCAGAGAGGGAGGCAGGCAGAGAGAGAGAGGAGGAAGCAGGCTCCCTGTTGAGCAGAGAGCCCGATGTGGGGCTCGATCCCAGGACCCCGAGATCATGACTTGAGCCGAAGGCCGAAGCTTTAACCCACTGAGCCACCCAGGCACCCCTAAAAATAATAACTTTTGACTAATCTTCTATCTAATTCATGTTTGATCATCAGGTACTCTGAAATGAAGTCCATGAATCTGCTTAACTTTTCTACTCACGTGGAACTTATTTTCAAAGCAATCGTCAGAAAACTATTTTATAACACTCTCCATGTTGTATTGGTAAATTCCTTTACCAATTAAGTATTAAAAAGTACTGAGTGTCACACCAGTCAGGATGGCTATTATCAAAAAGACATGAAATAACAAGTATTGGTGAGGATGTGGAGAAAAAGGAACCCACGTACACTGTTGGAAGGAGTGTAAACTGGTACAGCCACTGTGGAAAACAGTATGAAGGTTCCTCAAAAAAATTAAAAATATTAATACCATATGATCCAGTAATTCCACTATTGGGTATTTACCTAAAGAAAATGAAAACACTAATTCAAAAAGATATATGCACCCCTAAGTTTATTGCAGCCTTATTTACAATAGTCAAGATATGGAAGCAACCCAAGTGTCCATTGTTAGATGAAGGGATAAAGAAGATGTCACACACACCCCCACCCCCACTGCAACCACTGAATATTGGCCATGAAAAAGAATGGCCATTTGCAACAATATGGGTTGACCTAAAAGCTATGCTACGTGAAATAAGTCAGATAGAGAAAGAGAACTATCATATGATTTTATTTATATATGGAATTTAAAAAACAAAACAAAACAAATTAATAAATGAAAAACCATACTCTTTGGGTGCCTGGGTGGCTCAGTTGGTTAAGCAGCTGCCTTTGACTGAAGAGCCTGCTTCTCCCTCTCCCTCTGCCTGCTTCTCTGCCTACTTGTGCCCTCTATCCCTCTGTTAAATAAATAAAATCTTAAAAAAAAGAAAAACCAGACTCTTAAAACCAGAGAACAACCTGGTGGTTGCCAGACGGGAGGGAAATGGGAAAACGGACTATATACGTAAAGGAGATTAACAGGTAAAAACTTCCAGTTATAAAATAAGTAAGTCACCAAAATGAAAAGTATAGCATAGGAAATATAGTCAATAATTCTGTAATAACATTGTACAATGACATATGGTGACTCACTTATTGTGGTGAGCACTGAGTAATGCACAGAATTGTCAAATCACTATGTTGTACATCTGAAATTAACACAATATCATGTCAACTATACTTCAAAAACAAAAAAAAGTATGTATCGTACCTATATAGCTATATACTGTTTTTGCTTAAAAAAAAAAAGTACCAGAGTAAAAGTGTCAGAGAAAATTCAGCCTGAAAAAACTCAACTCCTTAGAGCGTCTGGGTGGTTCTGCCGTTGAGCGTCTGCCTTCGACCCAGGTCATAATCCCAGGGTCCTGGGATGAAGCTCCTCACTGGGCTCCCTGGTCAGCAGGGAGTCTGTGTCTCCCTCTGCCCTTCTGCCTGCTCATGCTCTCTCTCTCACAAACTCTCTCTAATAAATAAAATCTTCTATTTTTATTTAAAGATTTTATTTTTTTTATTTATTTGACAGAGAGAGATACAGTGAGAGAGGGAATACAAGAAGGGGGCGTAGGAGAGGGAGAAGCAACCTCCCCACTGAGCAGGGAGCCCAATACAGGGCTCGATCTCAGGACCCTGTGATCATGACCTGAGCCGAAGGCAGATGCTTAACAGCTGAGCCACCCAGGAGTCCCAAATGAAATCTTTAAAAAGATTTGAAAGAAAGAAAGAAAAAAAAAAAGACTCAACTCCTCATGAAAGAACAAATGATTTCTACTCATGTATCAGAAGAATAAACGGTAAAAACAATAACTGTTATTAGAAATTTCTATAGCAGATATACCAACTAGAAAGTTCACTAAATGTCAATTTAAAAATTAACTTTGGGGCTAGTTTAGTCTTTGACTGTAACCTCGCTGATGGGAATTGACAACAGGCCCCAGTTCACAGACGTTCTCGTCTACCCCCCTTAAATGATAGAGAGTAGTATTCCAACCCTATCACTCCAAAATGAAGATTTCTCTTTGGGGAGAAAGAAAAATTGGGAGGAATTCTTGGCTGAAAGCTGCCCCACACTTTTCAGTTCTAACCTCTTGGAATGTGGCCCCAAAGGCAAGGAAATACACAAAAAGCCCAGGAGACTGGAGCACTGCAGACAGGCCTCCTGAGCCTGGCACAGTCTCTTGCAATCTGTGTGACCTCAAACAAGTTACTTAACTTGACACTTAGTTTCTTCGTCACTAAAATAGAGTTACCTCTCATCAGAAAGTTGTTGTAAAAATAAAGTAGTAAAAATCAAACTTACCCTTCCTAAGGATGCCCTCAGTCCAAATTATCTTCTCCTCTTCCTCCCAAAGTAAAATAGTATGTGGGAAACTCTAAAATCTGCTTTCAACTTTCCTTTAAATATAAATAAATCTGTATATTTCCTTTAAATATAAATAAATCACCCTAAATCACAAAAATGACTGGAGAAGGAGATTACTTTGCCTCACATAGCCTTGTTAAAGGCTCCTCATAATCCCTCCCTGACACTTACCTGTAGGGAACTGTGTAAGTCTCAAATTTGTACACTAACAACTTTATTATATGGCTGGTGATAATTACTAAAAACTATAAAAGCAACCTTTAAAATAAAATAATGATAAAAAAAATTCAATTCCATTCTCATTCTCAAAAGGCTGAGGGAAAAAACAGACAAATAGACCTCTCATTATTTGCTGGAGGACAGCAAAAAGGAGAGAAGAGTCCACTATCTTGAAAGCTCAGTAGGGCTGGGCCTGGTGAGTACTTGAATGGGAGAAAGGAAGAGAAGGGAGAGGGGACCAGAAAGAAAAAATATGTAACTTCAGTAACTCAAAAGATAATCAGAATTTGACAGCTGGATGTAGAGGATTACTTTCTCATTTTGTTCCATGCTCTCCCACATTCCCTTTGCAGTCAGTGAGAACTCTACACTTGGCTGAGTTTTGAGAGGTGCACCAAAAGCTGAAAAACAACTGAGCATTTTTTAAGATTAAAAGAATCAGCATTGTTAATAAGACTCCCTCTGAATTACTCAATCTGTGGCTTTCCTACACCAAAGGATATAGTTGTATCAGTAAGTAACTAAAGAAGAAAAATTTTCTTTAGCCATTCCCCATTTCAGTCTATACCAAATGAAGACTGATTTAGGTCTTACCATAACAACAGACCAGATTCAGCTAGTAGGTTTATTCCTAGTGTGTCGTATGTACTCTTCTTCACATCACACATCACTTTGTTTTTCTGTAGTGGTTTTATAGGAAATTAAAGGTATGGCTCCTAGCTGGCTCAGTTGGTAGAGCATGTGACTCTTGATCTTGGGGTTGTGAGTTCAAGCCCCATGTTGGGCATAAAGATGACTTACAAAAAAATCATTTCACACAATCAGAGAAAGACAATTATCAAATGATCTCTCTGATATGAAGAAATTGAGAGGCAGGGCGGGGCAGTCGTGGGGGGTTGGGGAGGGAAATGAAACAAGATGGGATCGGGAGGGAGACAAACCATAGGAGACTCCTAAACTCTCGAAACAAACTGAGGGTGGCTGGGGGTAGGGGGGTGGGGATAGGGTGGCTGGGTTGTGGACACTGGGGAGGGTATGTGCTATGGTAAGTGCTGTGAAATGTGTAAGTCTGATGACTCACAGACATGTACCCTGGGGCAAATAATACATTACATGTTAATAAATAAAAAATTTTTAAAAATTAAAAAATCATTTCATAATCACTGACAATAAAGGTATCTAGAACCTCTATGAAACAATACAACCCAAAAACATTCTCACCTTAGAGTAAACGAAATTTGCAGAAAACACTTTCTATTTTTATTTTTCTGATAGGAATATGCAAGTGGCAATATAATAAAGGAAATGTAACCCCTTCAGGAAACTCTAACAGTAAACCATAATGAAAGTAACCTAAATTTTGTTCACCATTATATGAGAAACAGGGTAGAAGTTTCAAATACAGATTTCAATACGTGTGTTTGTTTAATAAACTAACCACAGGGGTGCCTGGGTGGCTCAGTCAGTTAAGCATCTGCCTTTGACTCAGGTCTTGGTCTCAGGGTCCTATATAGGCTTCCTGCTCTGTGGGGAGTCTGCTCCTCCCTCTCCCTCTGCCCCTCCCCCCACTTGTCACATGGGCGCATGCTCACAGGCGCGCATGCGCAGGCGCTCTCTCTCGCTTTCCCTCTCTCAAATAAATAAATAAAATCATTAAAAAATAAAAATAAAAAACTAACAACTACAGCAAAAACAAAAAAGGAATCACAACATCAAAATGGTATAGGAAGTTCAAGTAACAGGGGTGGGGTGAGGCGGGTTGTGTGTGTTGTGTTAATCTTTCCTTACCTAGGAGCCTTTCACTGCTCAATTTAGGAGGTACAAATGTTAGCTACCATTTTGCTTACCTGACTTTTATCAACCCCTCATGCGTTCTACCGTCATAACTGAAGCCACGGGTTTTCAAAAGACAATTTGAGTTAATATATAATGTTAAGATATCTTTTTGGATATCTTACGTGATTTACCAGCTCGAAAGGAACTCAACATATTCAGATGATCTGTGATTAAAATCAGCAAAGGGATATTCACTGAGTTAAATGGGTAGGAATACCAGATAATTTCACTGTGTGGACTAAGAAAGTTAATACAACAGGCTCACAGTCCCTTATCTGAAACCCTTAAGTCCAGGTATGCTTCAGATTTTTGCAAGTCTTAAAGGTCAGAGGGAGCATACAGCATATATTACGTAACATTCCTAACTAGATCCAGGATAGCACCTCATAGCCAAATATATTACTATCTCTACAGCAAAATATGTGAATATTCTTTCTAAGTGGGCTTTAAAACGACTTTAAACAAGCTCATGACAGTTTGGGTCAGGTTCTGCCACCAAATGGAACTTTGATGCCAGACTTTTGGAGGAAAAAAAAAAACCTCAGTTTTTCAGAGATTCATAAGATAAAGGGTTAGGAATGTAAATCCAATACCGCTATACATCAAAGCATAAAGACACTTTTAAAACATACAGAGCTTATTAATTTATTGGAGATGAAAAAGTAATGTAAATTAAAATTTAGCCAAGGAAAAAAAGATGTTCCTGGCAAATATAACCTTAAAAATTAGGAAATGTGGGGTGCCTGGGTGGCTCAGTCGGTTAAGCATTTGCCTTGGGCTCAGGTCACAATCTCAGGGTTCTGGGAGAGCCCCAAGTCCAGTGTCAGGTCTGGCTCCCGGCTCAGCAGGAAGTCTGCTTCTCCCTCTCCCTTTTGTCCCTCCCAACCGACACCCCCACCCCCCACCCCCCAATCCCAGCTCCTGTGCGCTCCACTGTGTGTGCGCACTCTCTAATAAATAAATAAATCTTCCAAAAAAGAAAATAGGAAACCCAAGTTATCTAATTTTAATTTACTCAAATAAATTAAATAAATGTTGAGACTATTTAAAAATAAATGTCTGTGTTAGAGGCAATGAGTATTTGAGTAAGACAGAAATGTCTGAGAACCCCGATACATATAGTCTTTTGTACTTCCTTTGCATTTGACCATATGTTCCATTTTCCCTAGCTTTTGGTTTTCACATTGTTTGAGATTTCAGGGATTTGCTTTATTTCCCATTCATCTTTTCCTTAGCTTGCCCCTTTTTTATTTAAGTGGCTATTCTGTGCAATGTAATTTGTTACGCAGTCGGGATGTAACGCTTCTCAATCTTCATGCCTTGACACAGGGTAAGTTTTAATTGGTTGTGAGGAATGCCCAAGTAATTAGTTACGAACAAAGTATCACAGTTTATAAAGAATTTTACATGTTTATATATGGGGGTATTCAAAATTTTCATTACGATAGCATCACTCTCACTTATATTCTGATATATTTTCTTGATAGGGAAAGAAGTGGCTTTATCACACTATATGAACTACCTATAAACCCACCACATAATTGATCTGTCTATAACCAGGGAAATCATAACACCCTCTGTGTAAACGTCAGTCGCATGTGTCTTAGCAGAACTAAGTTTGAGAACAGATGCTCTACAACATTCCAAGATGGACCACGGTCACCGGAGAGAATGCCCAGTGCCAACAACTAACCACTCTGAAATATGAAAACAGCTATTCTTCTATCCTATGCTGTCTGTTTAAGAAGTACCGAAATCATTCCCCAAATCTGAAGGGGCACCATACTTAACTATGACATGATCTCAGTTATTTGTCTCTTTTATCCTTTCATCTCTTATCCTGGTTATTCTTCCTATTTCCTTTTGTCACCAATAAAGTGCTTCCCTAACACCTCACATTCGGTAGAAAATGCACCAGTGTTTCATGATACCAGGGTTGAGAATTAGAGTCGGCCCTTACACATGGATATTTACAGTACTACACTGAAATGTATTTTCTCTTCCTTATGATTTTTCCAATAACATTTTCTTTTCTCTGGCTTACTTTATTGTAATACACAGTTTATAATACATAAAACACACAAAATATGTGACTGTTTACATTATCAGTAAGACTTGCAGTCAACAGGAGGTATTAGTAGTTAAGTTCTTGGGGAGTCAGAAGTTCTATGTGGATTTTCGACTGCATGAGTGGGGGTTGGCACCCCAACCCCTGAGTTGTTCAAGGGCCAACTGCACTTTAGAAGAAACAAAAATTAAAAGGCATAGGCTAGCAGAACATGCAACTCTTGATCTTGGGATCATGAGTTTGAGCCCCACGATGGGGATGGGGGTAGAGTTTCCTTAAAAAAAAAATGGTCTAAAAAAAATTAAAAGGCACAGCTTCAAAAAACTTCAAACTTAGCGGGACTTGGGATGAGGTGAGACAGAACTATAAGAACATATATACGGTTAAGGGTCATTACAGACAGCACTGTCTTGTGTAATTCTCATTCTGTTGCATGGTAAGTATTAAAGTTTATTTTGAAGTGACATGCTTAAAGTCCCTCAGTCAGTAAGCCAGAGGGGCAACAGCAGTGGAATCCAGGGATGTTTGGCTGCCAAGCCTCTGTTCCTTGTACTCCACCTGCTACTCTCAATAGAGGGTGACAAGAGCTCTTGTCATACTGAAGTAATTGCCAAAATGCTGACTGAAATACAGCCACAGAATGCTGAAGCTGGAAGAGACCTCGTCAAAGAACTTGAACCCCACATTCACTCCTATTCACTTTCACTATCTGCCCCCTACACTAGAGTTTCTCAAAGTGTGTCACAGTACCTTGTACCTGCTTCAGAACGATAGACGCACTAGGTAAAATGCAGATTCCTGGGCCCCACCTCAGTCACACTGAATCAGCTTATCTGGATATGGGACCTGGGGACCCTCACTTTTTTTTAAAGATTTTATTTTTAAGTAATCTCTACACCCAACGTGGGGCTCAAACCTATAACCCTGGGATCAAGAGTCGCACACTGCTCCGACTGAGCCAGCCAGGCATCCCTGGGGGTCTCCACTTTTAACAAGTCCTCCAGGCTGGTGTTTTTCTTTTCTTTTTTTTTTTTTAAAGATTTTATTTATTTATTTGACAGAGAGAGAGAGATCACAGGTAGGCAGAGAGGCAGGCAGAGAGGCAGGCAGAGAGAGAGGAGGAAGCAGGCTCCCTGCTGAGCAGAGAGCCCGATTCGGGGCTCGATCCCAGGACCCTGGGATCATGACCTGAGCCAAAGGCAGAGGCCCAACCCCCTGAGCCACCCAGGCGCCCCAGGCTGGTGTTTTTCAAACTCTAAGTCCTAAGATCAATTTAGCAAATAACACTGTGGGTTTTTTTTTTTAAATAAAATAGTTTGGAACACATTAGATTTATAAAGATCAGATAGGAATAGAAAAATACCAGAGGCCACTAAGTACTGTTTCAGCCAAACTTTTGTTTCAGTTTTTATATATGGATTGGGATATAAAAGGCATTTCTTACCATACATCTCAGTCAAAAACATTAAATACAGATGCTTTAAACAATTTTTATCCTTATTCTTCTTTCTCCTTTGTAATAATAAGTTATCCATGTTACAGTAATTATTCCCTTTACCAAAAAACCCAACATACAATGTCCATTTTCAGATCTGTTATTCCATTCCAAGAACTTCCATTTTATCCCCTGAACTTTTCCCGAGCGCCATGTTTAACTATTGGTTTAATTTATCAATATTTTACAGTATTTATTTTCCTAAGATTTCAGAAACTCCAACTCATTCTTATTTTTTTTTTTAAGATTTTATTTACTTATTTGACACAGAGAGAGAGAGATCACAAGTAGGCAGAGAGGCAGGCAGAGAGAGAGGGGGAAGCAGGCTCCTTGCTGAGCAGAGCCCAATGCGGGGCTCAATCCCAGGACCTTGAGATCATGACCTGAGCTGAAGGCAGAGGCTTTAACCCACTGAGCCACCCAGGCGCCCCATCATTCTTATTTTTTTACTTTGTATTTTATACAACCTCCTCACAAACTGTAGTTATTTCACTATCTAGATCCTTAAACTGACTCACATCTCTCAACTTATTAAGTTTATATTTTGGTAGGTGTGTTCAATGCTTCCTGGTCTATATTCAAACCTTTAAGTCTTTCATTCCCTTAGTCTTTCATCTTCTCTGTATTTACATAAACTTTTAGGTAGAATTTGCTATTGGCTTGTCTGCTTTTGCATTTCCATTGTGTAACTGGTACTTATTTCAGTTCTCATCTCATCCTTTTCTTTGAAAGAAAAAAAAAATGGAAACAATCCCCATTAATACATTAGGATTTTCTGCATGTATCTTTACAGTTTTAAAATGACGTACTGGCATTTCAAGAAACTGTAATTGCCTTCTAAGGGATAATATGAACATAGATGAATGTTGAGAGAAGATGTACTCAAAAAGTGCTTTCCTCAGATATAACTTAATATACAGAAATCTCTATAATTCAACACAGTCTGGGATGACTGCCCTTGAGGTAGTACAAATCCAATGACAGAATTACAGTCACTGAGTCTTCTAGCTGGAAGACCCTCATTCAATCTTTAGTCTTAGTCCTTACTACCTTCAGAGCAGTGTTTCTCAAAGTATAGCCTGAGGACCACCTGTATCCAATTTACCTGGGGCATGTGATAAAAACCAAGCAGTGAAATTACAATGTTTTTATAATTTGGGTCTGTTTTCATTTCATAGTGAGAGGAAGGAAGTTGACTAAAAATATAAAGAAGATATCACTCAGGCCTATTTTAAAAGGTGCTCTCGGTGATGAAATGTTAAAAGGTGAGGTGGACTTCAAACTACAAGTTTAAGAAAAGTGTCTCTTTCTTAAGTTAAGCACTGCTTAAGATTAAGTCTCAAAATACAGGTATCCCACACTGGTGGTGATGCACTATGCCACAATTAATTGCCTAAATTTAGTAACTTAGAACCTTTAAATATCACAATTTTAAACATTTCTGCACTTTTGCAAGACACTAATGATTTCAAGGATTTCCTTTAGTACAGCATAAACAGCCAGGCTATTTTCAAAAAGTTGTTTTTTGTAGGGTTGAACTGTGAACTCTTTATTACTTCTATTACAGATTTCTAATATAAAAGAAGTTAATATTCCTGGTAAGATACAGCTAAAAATATGGCCCTTGCTTTACCCATGCTCTATGAAATGTAGGAAAACGTAAACTTTAATATTTTGACTGATGATTACTTAGAAATTATGTTTGTCATTTTACTGAAAAATATGACTATACTTTAGTTGCTGAGTCAGATTTTCATGAATTGTGCCACATTATGAGACTGTTCCTTCTCTAACTACATACAAAAAGCCTTATCAATTACACAGTTACTTACAGAATAAGCAAACCATAATTACCTGTTCATCCTAGCTTCCACTCAAAGCTGTGTTCTCAATTCAATGCCTAAACAAATCTCCTGTTTCAATGGATTAAGTATAAAGATCAGATCTATAAGGTCAAAGGTGGCATACACTTTTCAAGTTGTAGAGCAGGCCTATATGTATGTTTAAGGCAGAGCTATCTCACAAACTCGTAAATCCAGAACTTTCTTCTTTTTTTAAGTTAGAGAGGAAGATCAAGATGAATTAAAAAAAAAAAAGGAAGGTGTCAAAATTGCAAATTTTTGTAAATATTGAAGTCTCTAGCGGAAGATTCTTTCTAAACTGGCCACAGTGACTCCAAAAAGTGTAGCACTAAGTAAGAAACACATATATGAACCTCCCCTTTTCAACAGCTAGCATTAAATGTAAAATGCAAATGAAGACTTTAGTTTCAGAACTTAATAGAGATATGCAGAATAATAAAATGGGAAGTTTGGAAACTCTTGGCAATAAAGAAGCAAAACCTCTATCTAAATTCTTATTTTGATAATTAAACTTCAAATCAAATAAATATGTTTTAGATGCAAATAACTGGTAATTCACTGTCAGGGTGACTTCTTTTAGATCACTACTACAAGTTTTACACTACAAAAACTACTCTAACTTCAAAGACCAAGACTGTTCTTGAAAATATTGTTTTAATGAACCAGTTGTTTGATATCTCAAAGAAACACAAGAGCTCATCAGATCGCTTTTATTCTGGAAATTACTGATTCCCATTTTAAATTGTGAATTGGTCAAATATATTTCCATGGGGAAAGGACTAACATTAAAAGTTTGCTCTTGTGAACAAAATAATGTGCCTCACATGTATAAATATGGTGTTCTTTAGTAAATCAGGAATGCATTTTGAATACTCTTACCATATGTTCAAAAATGAAAAACTTCTCTTGCAAACAAGCCTTAAAAAAAATCAAAAGACACTGAAATCCACATATTTTGGTGTGCACTAAATTCATCATACATATCATTCTGACTGTTCCAATTGGACTATTATGTATGTGACATAGTAAGAGGTTCTCTTAACGACCTAAAATAATGTGATATTTACTTTCCAAGAAAGATGTTGGACACAGAACTTATAATCACCTAAGGTTCTAGGCAATGTCAAAGTTTTGCCACTATATGGAAACTACCAGAAAGGCCTGGTCCTCAATTGCTCTCAATACTAAGACAACCTTTTAGTAACATATATAATATTTACTATCCCAGCAAGTCAGGCAACAAAACAGATAAGACCTCTTTCCTTTTTCTTTTATGGAAAACAGAGTTCAAGTCTATTTTCATTCACAAAATACAAACTCCATCTTCACTATGGTAATACTCTCGAGTACCACAACTGATTTACACATTTGGTACAAGTAATTTTCTTAACTTATCAGCAACTTGGAATACCTGAGGTGTTTCTTACAATGGAGGGGGGCAAATTGCAAGCAGGTTTTCTGCAATTTGGGCTCACCCTGTTGCTTTCAAAAGTTCTATCAACTCTCACCTAGACCGTTATTTCTCAAAAACTAACTTTTCAGGCACTTGCTGTTCCACACATTATTTCACCAATCTTTCCATTTGGGGGCATACATGTGAAAAAGACACTTAAGCGATTTCAGAGGCACTGTTTATTGCATAAACCGGCTATTAAAATATACCCAATTTCTCCAAACACGTAAATTTTGAAAGAGATTATGACTAACTTGGAAATAGTTACTTGCCTTTTATATCAAGCTGGTCCACTAAATACTAGATTTACAACACTGTCCAGTCCACCCTTCCCCACCACAAAAATAACTGTCACAAAGAGCACAAGTTACCTAAGACAGAGCACCTAGGAAAGAGTAAGCAAATGTCAGTCACTATAATTAGAGAGGCATTCTGCACAATGCTTCCTTGGGTTTTTAATAATTCTCTCCACTCACAGGCTACAATCTTTCTACAATATTATCTAGTATTACATTTCCTAGGCCATCAACTCTGTAAGATTTCATTACCAATTAAAATGACTATTTGAAAGTTGTCAAATGACACTTGGCAGATATATGTGAAATAAACATTTAAACTACCTTAAAAAAATAATAACAGCAATTGAATTCTAAATACTAAGAATCATAAACTGACTTCTGTAGGAAACTCAGTAAGACAAGATTTCTGGGGTGTTGTAACCCCAATAAGGCATCTTCTCCGGTGAACAGTAAGGACCCTTAGGCCATTACTAATAGCCATCCAGCTTCCCTGTAGGAAGAGTTTGCATACTTACCCAGAAAGGCAAATGGAAAGTACACGGGGAGGAAGATGAACTGCGGCAAAGCCTTTGTCATATGATAGTGACCTATAAAGTATCAAATAAAGGTACATCATCAGTATGGTAGAGCTTTACAAAGAGCCCCAACTCCTGCAACACCTATGAAGGAAGGCCCTCAAAACCCAAGAGCCCAGCTCCCCACCAACCCCTCCCCCCTCTCTACTTCCCACCCCCACGCACAAACTGTAAAGCAATAAAAGCAAAGAAGCTCCCTGAATTCTGAGAACAGAGGCTGAGGGTTCCCCAGCTGGCATTCCAGGGTGTCTTCAGCACCCTCACTCCCTACTCCCCGTATGTACAAAGCTGAAAGTTGATCCTTTTCTGCAAACCCAAAACCCACACCGCGATCATTCATCAACTTGCACCAAGTGATCGCCGCCCCCAGGACAAATATACCAGTAGCCAAATCCTAGCAATCGATAGGCAGCCCGAGGCTCCACGGTGCCCAGGAGACGGCTGGAGGTAGCACGGCGACAGCAGCCGGTCCAGGTAGCGCAGCCCTCAGCCCTGCAGACCTGGGGTGGCCAGAGCCGTCGCCCAAACGCCCGGCCCCAGTCACAATCCCCAGATTGAAGATCGGAACCGAGCCGGGAAACACATTCGCCAGAGCCCCCCGCGGCAAGTGCAGGGCCACCAGGTCTCCGAGGTCGGGGTGGGGGGAGCTAGGAAACCGAGAGGGAGGAAGGGAGCGAGGGATCCCACCCCGCCTTTGTTGCTGGTCACCATCAAGTTTGCATCTTAGTACAAAATGTCGATCTTAAAGGCTGACAAGACAGAGGCAGAGGCACAGGGAGAAAGAGAAAGGGAATAGAGTCCATCTTGCTTTGGGGAAGAGGGGGGAGAGAAAAATGAAGTACAAATCCCACACTCCGGGCGTAAAAGTCTGCTAAACACCTTTCCATAACGGAGGAGCAACGAGTGGGGTGTCCCCGTCCCCGTGCCCGCTCGAACTGGCGGCGGTCTGGGCAGAAAACGCCTCCCTCTCCTCCTCTTCCTCCTCCTTCCCCTCCTCCTCCTCCCTCTCCTCCTCCTCCCGCGGGCCCCGGAGAAGATCCCGCCGCCACCGCCGCTGCCTCGGCTGCCCCCCGGGGAGGCACCGCCGCCCGGCCGGGCGCTGCCATTCCGAGCCTGGACCGCGCGGCGCGGCGCGCGTGGGGCCCGGCAGGGTGGCCGCGCGGGGACCCCCGCGCCCCCTCGCCGCGGGCTGGCTACAAAAGTCGCGCGAGCAGAGGTGGCGGCGGCGCGCAGGAAAGGGGGCGCGCGTGGGGCCCCCACGCCGCGAGTGGGCAACCCCAAGGGATGGCGAAGAAAGCCCCTCCCCGCGTGGGTAAAGTACCCCAATCTCCGGCAGCCCGGCGTCGACGGCCTGGAGAGGAGAACTGGACGTGTCATTAGCAGGACAGGCAATGGTTTCAAAGCCCCAGGCCAATGACCATTAGCAGTGGCAGAGCTCGCTCCGTCCCCATCCCCCACAACCTCCACCCACCTTCCCCTTCGTACCGCCCCCACCTCCACCCCACCTCGCGAAAACTTTTCAACAAGATCCACCTGGACTAATTTGTCCTCAGACAGTTAAAATATTGACTAGACCCTACACACCGGGAGGGAAGGGGAATGCACGCTTTATTTTCCTTTCTACAGAAAGGAAAGCAAAAAATAGCTTCTCTCTCCGTCTCTCCCTCTCCCCCCCCTCTGTCGTACATGTTGTGTCTTAGCTTTTTGCATCGTTTCGTTTTACCTTCCTCATTTAGCAGAAATGATCGCGGATATTTCACACGTAAACGTGTTCCAGATTCTGGTATTTAGGGTCCTTGTGAATTACAGGACTCGGGTTTGGTCTCAGTTACGTTAAGTTTCATACAATACCAAGAAATTTAAAAAATAATAATAAATTTCTGAGGGTGAGCGAGCGAGACGAGGTGGAGGAGGAAAAGAAACCTCGAGTCTGATTTCTGTAATTTACTAGCGACCCGGATCGCAGCAAATAACAGTGTAACACGAGTGTGGCTTAAGAGGGCTGGGGAGCTCTTTCTAGAGGCATCGACCCCATCCCCGGATAAAGGATCTGCAAGTTTTCTGTCATCGCGACCATGCAATGCCATAACTTACCTTCAGAAATAAGACTTTAAACAGCCAAGGCCTTCCTCCTCCCCTCCACCACCACCCCCAGCCTCGCTCTCTCCACCTTAAACTTATTGACACAACATAATCCCACATTCAAGCAAAATCCTGACACAGCCTCCCTCCTCCTCTTCCCCCTCCTCTCTTCCCTCCCGTTCTCTCGTTCTCTCCTCTCTCCCTCTCTCTCTTCCCCCCCCCCCACCGCTTTCCCTCCCTCTTCTCTCTCCCCTTCTCCCTCGCCCTCTTCCCCCTCTCCCCCTATTCTTCCTCCTGGCTACTCTGGCACTAAAACAGCACTTTCTCTACTCGCCGCGCATTTGGTTAGGGGTGGGGGGTGAGAGGGCACCGATCTGCGGGGCCGGAACACCCAAATCCCAACTCTCCAGATGAACGAGCAACTGGGCTGCTGTTCCCGGTCACCGACGCACACGAAACGTTCAATAAATCCACCGAGGGCTGGCTCCTCGTACCTTCCTCCCCTGCCCCAGCTCCCCAGGCCCCACCTCCCCGGCAGCCGAGCCCAGGCTGGGATCCACGTACTTTCGCCGAGATGAAGTTTGGGGCTCCCCGGGCGGCCACGAGCCGCCCGCCGGCGTGAGGGCTGGCTCTGTTGTTGTTTTCCTCGGGCTGCTCCTGCCCGCGCCCCGGCTCCCGTGCCCCTCTCGGGCGGCGCTGCCTGTGTGCCGAGAGGTGCTGGTTGCAAACGCAGCCTGGCACCGGCTGGCCTACTACTCCCCAGCCCGGCCCCCAGCCTCCCGCCCGCAGGGCACTGCCTCCGCGCCCCCCGCCCCCCGCCGGCGCGGCCGCAGCGACCCTCGCCCCCGACCTCTCCCGACCCAAAGTTTTGGCGGAGGGGGAAAGTGGCCGGGGAGCGGAGCGGCCAGCGGCGGCTCCGGACGCGCGGGGTTCCCTCCGTCTTCCTCAAGTCCACCCTACCGGCTGCCGCCGCCGCCGCCGCCGCCGCTGCTCCTGCCGCGGAGTCCTTGGGGCTGCAGCCCGGCGGCTCGCAAGTGAGTAGGAAAACAGAAAGTGCGGGGAGAGCGCCCAGGAAGGGCTGGGGATGGGGGGCGCTTACCTCGCGGGCTCGCCGGGCGCGAGGGCGTGTGTGTGGCTCGCCCTCAGCGGCCAGTCAGGGTTCCTCTATGGGAAAGTCGAGAGGAGCTCGCGGTGCCGCTCTGCCTCCGCTTCACTGTACACTGCTCCACATACAGTACATGCAACCCGGAGAGACTGAAAACACTCATTTTATATAAGGCAGCCTGCCATTGGCCCGCGGCCTGACGGACAGGCGGCGCGGCCAAACAGAAGGCCCGTTACACCCAAACACACGCACACATACACACATTTTACAGAGACACACAAAGATCATCACATTTTCTATTTTCTAATGTTCGGGACCTGTAGACAGTAGGAGAGGACAGGTAGGGAGGCCCAGCAAAGTGGGGTATGGAGGAAAAACCCTGTCTGCACCAAGTTGCCTGGTTGGAAACTGGTGTCCTTTTGACTTGGGAGGGTTATAGTAATAAACTACAACTCCACTGGATATGGAAGTGAGGGTTTTTTTTTTTTAATCGCTGCCGTGTGGTGCCCCATGGAAGAGGCGTGCATTGTGTTATGATTTTACAGCCTGACCTGGCTAACAAGTGACCAAGAAAGGATTTTAGCAGCTGGGATTTCTCTTGTCATGGGGTTAACTATCACATAGGCCAAAATAGTGCAAGGTAAGTTTATTAGGGCTATAATGCATTGAGGTTGTTAACGCCTCGTTTGTAGGCAAATTCAAAAAAATCAATACAACAATACACAGAAACAAAGATAAACGTTTTGCTGAAATAACCTATCTACTTTCAGCTGGTCAGAGGACCGCAAATCACCTGCGTGGGCATACAAATGGTGCTATAAGGTAGAATAAGTCGTGGAAGCTTGGCTATTGACACTTTCCCTTAAAAATAGACCTTTTGAGTCAATATATATGAGATTTATATTTTGCATATTATGTATGGTATTTACATATTTCACAACATATGTGAACATCACATGTTGGGTGACTTTCGGAGAGGGCGAACACGAAGGCTGTACTTTCTGATTTTTTTTTCCTAAGATGCATCTTTGGCGGATTATATTTGGCAGTCCTATATAAACAAGTCAACAGACTGCTGGGGGGGAAAAGCAAAGCTAGAAGTTAAGAGGAATAAATTCTAGACCCCATGTTTAAACTAGCTGAACAATCTTGAGCAACTAACTTACCCTTTTTAATGCTCAGAGTTGGTTTGGGGTTATATTTTCTTTTTCTTTTTCTTTTTTTTTTTTTTAAAGATTAAAATAAGAAACTTCCCCCAGTTTTCCTTCATTAAATGTTTATTCAACATCTACTATGTGCCAGACATTATCATAGACCCTAGATGTTTTCTTAAGGTTCCGTCTGATTTTAAAAGTCTGTGAATTATTCTTAAACACAAACATTTTGAAGATTAAATAAACACTCTGATTTTATGGCCTACATGCATAGCTTTAAAACTTAAAGGAAAACTGAAGAGAATTTATTTCCAATCCCTCTTATTTCCTTGATGCCATCTTAAGGTTTTTCTCTCACGCCCATAAAGTTATTGAGTGAGTGTGTGTATATGTGTGTGTGAAAGAGTGGCAAAGAAAAACAGATACAGAGAAAACTTAAGCTTACGAAATTTAGAAAACAAATAGCGGTATTTAGGAATGTGATATTTCATTTATATTTTTAAAAGAGAATAACTTTTCAAAAAGAAAAAGTATGTAAAATCACAGCATTTTAAACTAACAATATTAAAAGTTATATTAATGACACTTTGCATGTATTCGAAAGATGGGACAAAGTGTTCTTTGTCCACATCACATCGCAGTGAGGGAGGTCCTAAGTATTATTATCTCTATTTTACCCATCAGAGAAATGAGACAGGGACAAATTATATAACCTCCTCAATATTACATAGAATAGCAATGAAGAAGGAACTTAAACCTGGAACTCTTAATACCCAACATGGTTTTTGAGTAACTTGACAGTCCTTCCTCCCAAATGACAAACTTCAGGGATAAGAGGCAAATGGAGAAAAGATCTGAAAAACTTTCTCAGGATTTTATTGTGCTTTTTTTATGAAGAGGGAAAAAAAATCAACAGGAGTTGTTATACTTAATTGCTGATTTAAGCGTTGTGATTATTTGGTAGTGTATTTATGTTATGAAAAATGTAAAAGACCAGCCTACCTCTAACCCCCACCGCAGCCATAGGAAAACATCCTTTATTTCTTTATGGTTGCAGAGTTTTTTGGTTTTTACTGAATTATGCTTAGCTTAACATAATTATTTAGAGATACACTTTTCAAACGTTTAGATCACACATTGCTATCAGTAAAATGTTCAAGCATATATGCTCTCTCTATATATGTATATACATAGTATGTTTATTTATGTTTGTGAGACTTTAAAAATTATTTATTGTAGAGAGAGCATGCGCAGCGGGTGAGGGAGTGGCGGGGAGAAGGGGTAGAGGGAGAAGGAGAAAGAATCTTAAGCAGACTCCCTACTGGGCATAGAGCCCAACATGGGGCTTGATCCCAGGACCCTGAGATCATGACGTGAGCCCAAACCAAGAACATGAGCCCAAACCAAGAGTTGGTAACTTAACCACTTGTACCACCCAGGGGCCCCTTTACATGTTTTTAAAGTACACCACTACACAGATACAATATTTATTATTACAAAGCATATCCTCACAAAAACAAAATGAAAAAGCATGAAGTAAAAATAAAATTAAGTAAGACTTTTAATATTTTCTTCCCACACTCCTGTGATACAGTCTTAGCACATGCCCCAACGGTTTGCATTCAAGTTTGGAGACTCCTGATAGGGCAGATTGCTGACCAGGACTGATACAAGAGACCATAAAGAAGTGCTCAGAAATGTCTCACTGCAACACATTACTGATACCGGAAAACTGGTAAGTCCACAGAGCCTTTATTTTGAGAGAATGACGCATTTTTTTAACTGTATGTTATATATTGGTGATGTATTAGGCATCATGTGGTAGGATAAGCCATCATTCAATATTCTTTTGCAAATCCTTTATTGAGAGGCATCTATGTGCTAGACCCTGGTGCATGCCAGATTCTGGAAAAGGAAACTTGCCTGCTCCTAGGAGAAGCGATAGAATGGAATGCCAGTCTCCTGCATGATAGATAAGGCCTCACCAATAAGGAAAAGAGGCTTAGAACTAATCGTGATGTAGCATTTTACCATTTAGGAACTACTTTTTAGATTTTTGTCATCGCATTTAAGAATAAATATCAAGAAATTTTACATGGCAGTGATGCTCAAAAATTCAAAATGTGATCAAGAAAAACCCTAGCTTTCATAAAGTTTATTTAACTTTCATAATGTAAGGTTATGAAAATAAAAACAACTGTTTGCTGTGTGGGTAAAATGCCATTTAAAAGGGTATTCGAAAAAATTTTAAAAATAAAGGGTCTGTGTTTTTCCTTTCTTGTTTTCACAACTGATGACCAAAGTTCACAAGGTTAGCACATTCCTCCTTCTCATGGCCTTGACTTGTCCATTTTCTTAATTTTATTTTATATGAGTCCTTTATTACAAAATAGTTTTGGGACAGTAAATTTAAATGTGTGTGTAAACATATACCTATAAGTTTATATTTTATTTAAATGTCTATAAATAACATTTATTTTCTTATCTTCTTACTACTTCTTTATACAATCCTAATTCAAATCCTGATTTCACCACTTCCTAGCTGTGTAACCTTGGAAAAATTCCTCAGTCACTCTCAGACTCAGTTTTCTTTTTTGTAAAATAGGGACAATAACACTAACCATAAATGAAATAACCTATACAGAATACTGAAGCCTGGAACCTACTGAAAACTCAATACATATTAATTTTATTTATTTTCCTCACATATAAACCAATGACAGCTACTTTGCAGAAAGTTTTCTAAGACTTAACGAGCATATCAAATGGAATTCATGGAACCTGTTGCAACTCACTCACCCAGGGTTTGTGATTTCCCTTTAGCCTACATTTTACCAAGTCCAGCATCTCTGCACATAAAAGGGATGTCAGAGAGATCTCAGGTTAAAGCAAACATCCCATTGAGTGGCCATTATTAAGCACCTAAAAGGGCAAACTTGTAATAAATCCTTCTTTGAAATAAACCTTGTTTTGCCCATGGAAACTCTAGATAGTTACATTGATGAGGCTCGGCCTTACATAACAATTTTTGCCTTTTATTATGACCTTGCTGAGCTTTCCTTTTTTTTCCCTATATAAGAAAAAAAAATAGAGCAAATCATACCTCTCTCCTCAAGGCCAAATCCAAGGAACCAAAAATTGGAACTTGGACAGTCAAACCACTTTTTTAGCACCAAAGCAAGCATTCATAATTCTGAAGAGAACCAGCTTATACTAAATCCCAGCAGAGTTGGAAATAAGAAAGAAAGATTAGGGGTGCCTGGGTGGCTCAGTTGGTTGGGCCTCGGACTCTTGGTTTTGGCTCAGGTCACGATCTCGAGGGCAGTAGGATTGAACCCAGAGCTGGGCTCCAAGCTCTACCTGGAGTCTGCTTGAGATTCTTTCCCCTCTTCACCCTTCCCCTCTGCTCCTCTCTGCTCCCCACAACCCTGTTCTCCATCTCTTTCTATATATAGCAAATAAATAAATAAATAAAATCTTAAAAAAAAAAAAAAAGAAAGATTGATTATCCAGCTTTCCTAGAGTGACTTTTGGCAAAGCATCTTGGAATTCCCCACTCTCGTGATCTTCTATAGCATTTTATCTATATTACTCTTAAGGCATTCAAATCCCTTGCCTTGTATTACATTATTTGTACTTACAGCAAAGAAACACCTAGAGAAATGATATCTCCTTCATTTTATTTTACAACAGTGGCTAGCGTAAGAACTTGTACTTTGCCTAACATGTAACAGTAACTCAACAAAGATTTGCAAAACAGAGGAACAAAAGAAAGGAAAAACAAACTAAAAGTCTATAAATTCCTAGAAGGATCAGAGAGAATATAGAGATGAGAGAGGTGCCAGGAAATGCTGGGTATCACAGGTGTCTGGTGAACAGAACTTACATTATAGTCATCATAGGTTTACCTGTGTATTATTTTAATTTTCTAAAGCACATCTGAGATAGCCCAGCATACTTACTAGTATCCTCATGAGCTAGGTGAAACAAAGAAAGGGACTTTGTTTTTGAAGATGAAAAAAAACTGAAGCAGGGTAAGGCTCAATGATTCCTTCAGTGTTATGCAACTAGTAGCAGAACTGGGCTTAGCTACACTAAGGTCCTGGACAGCTAGTTCTGCAAGCTTTCTGTCTTGGGAGAGAGATGGGGGGAGTCACAAGGAGTCACGTAAGGTTCATACCATAAAAATAGGTCTCTAAATGGATGATGATTTTACACTAATGGATTTGATAATAAAACCAGTGAGCCCTAGTGTAAGCAGTAGATGGTCTTTCTAGTCACCATCTCATTAGAAGTTTCAACAATATCCCCAACGAGGACTGTCTACTAGGATACATCCAGCTCCTGGGAACTCCTTTCTTCCCAAGACAATCTGTTTCATCTTCTAACAGTTTGGACCACTACACCGTTCTTCCTGATAGTAATTCCATAATTTCTCTCCTCTTAAGTATTATCCATTGTTCCATTTCTTATTCCCTTGTTACCACATAGAACAATCTAATCCCTCTTCCATGTAACACTTGAAATATGCGAAGACAGCTATCATGATGGCCTCCTGCCTTGAGCTGTGCCTTTTTCAGACAAAAGGTCTTAGTTCCTAAAAACAGTTTTGCTAGGTCACCATTTTCAATTTGTGGTCTCCTCTCAAACCCAGCCTATTGTCTTTGTTGATGTGTTCCTTCAAGTGGGATATCTAGAGCTGATGGGGGCTGAGGCAGTGTGCAGTACGGCATGACCAAAGCTCCCTCATCCTTGATACAAAATTTCTATTACCGCAACCTGAGATGGAACTTGCTTTTTTGGCAGTCACATCACTCTGCTGACTGATATTGTGCTTATTTGCCAAAAAAAAAAAAGATTTTCTTTTTGAAATGTGGGCTGTTAAGTCATGCCTCCTCCATTCTGTATTATATAATTTATTTGGGGGAAACTGAGGCAGAAGCTTTTATAACCCTGGTGAGTGGTTAGGAGTATAGTGGTTACGAGCTGAGCCTCTGGAGTTATTACAACACGGTTTAATAGTTTGGCTCCGGCACTTACTAACTTTGTGAATTTGAACAAACTGCATGACCTCTTTTTGCTACAGTTCCTCATGTATATAGGGGATGGTAATGTGTACCTCATAAAGTTATTGTAGGGATTAAATAAAATAATATATGTAAAATACTTAAAACAACACTCGCCATATGATAAGCACTCAATAAATGCAGAATTATATTTTGCTGACTTTTTTTTGTATGTTGATCATTTCATTCAACATGTTTGCTATTGATCTCAGCGTCTTTGGTACATTCACAAATGTGATGCCTTCTTTACATCATTTCTAAAGCATCGTCTAAGGCAGAACCCAGAGTACATACCACCCAGTAGGTGGTATGACATGGGTCATTTGTCAGCATTCCCATGGCCACAGTTGCTGAAGCCACCTAATTTCACCTACATTTAAAAATGTAAGCCTAAGGAAAAGTTTAAAGAGTAATATGGTGATCATGTAGACACTTTATTACTTAACATGTTATTAATTTTCTCAGATTTCTTTATAGGAAATAAAATGTTTTTTGTGGTTTTTTGGGGTTTTTTTTTAAGACTTTATTTATTTATTTGACAGAGGGAGAGAGAGATCACAAGTAGGCAGAGACACAGGCAGAGAGAGAGGCGGAAGCAGGCTCCCCACTGAGCAGAGAGCCCGATGTGGGGATCGATGTGGGGATCGATCCCAGGACCCTGAGATCATGACCTGAGCCAAAGGCAGAGGCTTTAACCCACTGAGCCACTCAGGTGCCCTGGAAATAAAATGTTTCATATATAGTTGAAGCCCCTTTCCCTGGTCCAGTTCCTCTCCAGTTCTGTCTCCCCAGAGGTGACCATTATTTTGTAATTTTACTCTCATCCTACCCACTCATGAAAATACCTGATATGACTTTAATCACACAAAAGGCTTTATGAAATTTTCATTCACTAATGTTATCAGAGAAGAATTCTTTGGTGAGCGGAGTATACTAACCAATTAATTACAATGAGAACAGGAAATTTGGGAAGGGTATAGGATGGCTTTTAGAAAAAAAAAAAAAAAAAAGGCTAAGGGACTAGATCTCAGAAAGCCCAGGACACTCCCAGCTCGAGGATATCAGTTTCAGGGAGAATATCTTTGTTCTCATTATGATGATTTTGCTCAAACTCTGTGCTTTCTTTATGCTGCTGAAGAGACTGGAAGGGAAGAGGGCTCTTCCATTTGCCTTTACCCAAGTTTTAGTTTCACCCTTTGGCCAGTTACAAGAGGGCACTTTGCTTTACCTTCCCAGCAAGACTGCAGGCTCACCCGGTGTGGGAAGCACAGGCCAGTGGTGGAGGCTTCAGGGAGTTGTGTTAGGACAGAAATATTTAGGTGGAGGCAATGCATTTGGTAACATTATTGTTCTTGGTAGCTTCACAGGTGTTGGTTTTATAACTTACATAGATGTTACATTATTCTTCTGCATGGGAGCAAATATATTCCGAAAATAAAAGTAAACTTTAAGACAACAGTAGAAAAAAAGCATTGCATACAAAGAAGGCTTTTAGTTTCCCAAAGTAAATTTGTGGTACTGCTAAGAGAAGGCAAACAGATACTGGGCTGAAGAAAACAGACTGTAACATCTCCAACAGCCACAGTGCAACTGAGCTATCTAATATACTTAGCCCTGTTACAAAAGAAAAATAGGTTTAGACTAGTCTCAGTGACCCTATGCTGGCTGTCCTCTTTCTAAGTAAGCACAGATTTCTCCTTCACTTGCCTATCTCAGTCAGATTTCATTTCATTTCAAGGATCATAAAGCCACTCAGATAAGCTTAAGGAAAAGGGGAAATTAATTGTGCAAATATTAGGGTCTCTTACAGAACTCACGGAGAGTAAGAATAACCAGGCACAGAAATAAAAGCACATTGTTGTCACGGTCACCAAGGGAGGGGCAAGGATTCACCTATTTTGAACTTTGGAGGGTTGCTCTTTGGGTGTTTGGGGACAGAAACAGTTTTCTAAAGTAAACACCAGAATGGGAGGCTCAAAGGGGTATTCTACTCTGTAGCACCTTCTAGAATCTTATGTACACTTGATGTCTCATTTACCACCTATAATTTGCAGAATCCACCTTTTCCTTCCCAATCCTTAGAAATTTAATGGCAATTATTCAGAATGTTTAAGGCCTGGTTTTAATACCTACATATGTTCAGAAGTAAATTATTTCATAAGATATTTATTTGTTATATTCCTTGATTCATTCCAGAAAGGATTTCAGTTGGTCTTCAACAGTTCGAACCTAACTGAGTGTTTTCCTCAGACTCTTAAGTATTATTCAATAGATCTTGGATATCTCAACTGATCTAGAGTGCCTAGGTGTCTCTTAAAATTTTTTAACTTATTTTTTACTTTCTATTACATTCTATAGCAATCTACTCAAACTAGCTGAAGAAAAGGAAGATTTATTAGAATCACTGCACAGGTCAGGTTACAGCGAGGAACAACGGCAGAAAGCGATCCTTTAAGCCCCCACTGAAGTGGCATCATCAGTACTTGGAGGTAGGCGTTAGGCCAGGGACATTGTCTGAAGGTACAGTTGTGATGCCGGAAGTGCAGCTGGCAGAAAGGTTGCTTATTTCCGGAAGTGGAATGGGACAGACAGGAGAGGCATACAATTGAGAAGTTAACTACAGCAATGAAGTTTTGTGGTAAAACAGATAAAACGAAGGGAAGGAGGAGGGTTGTGTCAAATGATGGTTTTTGTATGAATTCACCTCTAGGCTTGCCTTCACCATCTGTGAGCTACTGAAAAAAAAAACAAATAGATTGAGGTTGGCCTACCAGAAAGAACAGCTTTAAAAAGAACAGTGTGAGAGTGCTTGAAGAGCAGGCATTAAATACATTGCCTGAAATTAGGCTGAGGTCTCTTTACCACGGGAGAATGGAGTCCAGGTCCTAGGAGTACTTAGCTATTTGGAAAGGGGCAGTTTCCTTTTCTGTCACTCGACCCTTTTTCTTAAAATGCCATCTTCTTCCTCATTTAAAAACAAACTTTCTAATCCATTTAATTGCTGAAGTCCTCTTTCCAAATTTCAAATTGACTGTTATAAGTTTGTTAAAGTACTGACCTTTAGGGGCCTGCCTGGGTGGCTCCGTCGGTTTAGCATCTGCTTTCTGCTCAGGTCATGATCCCAGGGTCCTGGGATCAAGCCCCACATGGGGCTCCTTGCTCAGTAGGGAGCCTGCTTCTCCCTCTTCCTCTGCTCCTCTTTGCCCTGCTCATGCTCTCTCTCTCAGATAAATAATAATAATAATAATAACAATAATAATAATAAATAAAGTACTGACCTTTGGCCAGCACCATTCAAGAGGAGAAAAACTGAAAGGAGTAACTTTTCTTGTCACCAGAAAGAAGGAGGGAGGGAAGAAAGGAAAGAAGGAAAGAAATGGGAAGGGAAAGAAGAAAGAATTAATTCTAAGAGAAGTCATGCTTCAGAAGCCACCAACCCTTGGTTCTGACTGCATTCAGATGTGACCTGAGTAGGGGTTGGAGAAGGGGGAGGAAATAAATACCAAGAAAACCTTTCCCTAAGCAGATAATTCTGGATTAGAGGAAGAAAGCCTCTTTAACAACACTTGGGTCCCTAGCATCAGTCAGAGGGATAAGGGTAGAAGTGTAAGGGTCTCTCTGCCTTCTAAGGGCCCAACCACTGTAGACATCACCAAGGCCATGGCTGCTGCAAGAACAAGGCCTCATTTGGTCCTCCTGACATAGACAATGTGTGTCCTTCCTATCAAACCTTAATATTCAGGGAGAGTCCCAGAGCTTCTTCTCTCTGGGCACACTTGTTCTATTCAGAGGAGAAAAGCAGGCTGCAAAAAGTCCTCACTTTTTCATCCTCCAGCATTCCATCAAGGCTTCCATTCCTAATTTGGGGTCTGTATCTGCTCTCTCAGCCTTCACAACCTGGAGTGGTTTCTAGTGCTCCCAAAGAAGGAGAGGTACCATTAGGAAACCTATCTCAAAGTGATGAATAGAGAAGAGTTGGTCCAAGGTCTTGGTGGTCATTTGAGAAATCATGGCTTTTCAATCCTGAGCGGAGTAAAGAAGAAAGAGGCATTCAGTCAAGCTCAACTATTATCCCCGTGAGGTTGGAAAAAAGAACCAAGCTCTAGGAGCCACTGGTTTCATGGAGCCCATCATTCATTCATTCATCAACATTTAGGAAGTGCCTTCTCCAGTGCCAGGTTCTGTGGCTATTGCAAGAGACATGAAACTGATGTGGTTCCCATGCTAATGGAGCTTATGGTCTAGCAGTGGAGACAGATGTGATAGAGAACATAATACAGAATGTTCCTTGGATTCAGGAATAGAGGCAGAACAAGCTAGCTTGCAATGCTGGAAGAATCTAAACGTGGAGGAGTAATTGCAGGACCTGAGGCATCCCAGGTTTAGCTGTTTTAAAGAGTAAAGAAGTTTTCTTGAGTCGGGTAAGGAAAAAAGCTGGCTTCTGAGATCTTTAGGTTTTTAAATTAACTTTATATTCTAAGTAAAATGCCAGATTTGGGACGTATCCTTTTTATGATTTTTGTGGTCAGTATGATTCTTTTTAAACTCTGGGGTTTGCGTGTCATAGTGAGTGGTTGAGAGGGATTATTGTGTTCGGTTCAGAAATTTCGGTAAAAGGCTAAAGGTATTAGGAATACTCAGGAAAAAAAAAGTTTAGTATTGGTAATTATAAGAAGATATGTCAGGAAATACTACACACAGGAGATTTCAGGGGGCAACTATGCTGAACAAAAAGAAAGTTTATGTGCTGCCAACAAGAATGACTATTTCCATAGTTAAATCATGTTTGGCAAGAATGACAAATACTCCGGGATATTGATGTAGATTTTAGTTTTTATTTATATTTTAGAGAGGCATAATTACATTTTGATTTTATGTCATTTCTTATGGAATAGACCTGTTACTCCACTGGGAGTGTGTTTCCTCAGTAAGCTTTGCAATTTGTATTGATATTTGCTTTATCCGTGCATGTTCGTAGGGGTGTGTGAACTAAGGTTCCCAGTGGAGACAGAATTGCTCAGAGCTTAAGAGCTGGTGCTTCTGGAGTCAGAAAGATCTGAATTCAAACACTAGCTCTATTTACTAGTTGCATGACCTTGGACAAACTTCTTAAACCTGCCAAGCCTAAAGCCTCAGTTTCCTAAACTGTAAGATGGCTTGCTGTAGGAATTAAACAAGATGCTATGTGTAAAACGGCCCCTGACAATAAACAGTAGTTCTTATTTTAAATAAGCTTATTAGATAATGTTTTGTGCTTAGTGACATAGAGTCCTAGAAGATAAGCAGAAATTTTATTTTATTTTATTTTATTTTTAAGCAGAAATTTTATTTTCCAGGGATGATAACTGAAATCCTTGAGAAATTTGGGTGGGCTAATTCTTTGAAGATTGCTAAAATTTTAAATATGGTGGCACAGTAATTGCAATAGATGGAAAAAACTAAATATTTCCTTCTTTTTTTTTTTTTTTTTTCCACAAAAGATAGCAGTGTTCACAATTATTTGGGTAACACAGAAGAATTTCAGAGTATTTATGCACTCCTGACTTGACTTGTTGAGGTTTCTTAATATGTGTCAGTAGAGAACAAGAGCTCATTTTTAGCTCTAAGTCACCGTTGCGCCTTTAGCACTCGGCAGTCTGATGATAGCCTTTTTCAAAACGCGGTTCATCAGAATCGACCGCGTGACTTGTTTAAAATTCAGATTCCTGGCCCTGGCCTGTGAAGAAGTCTCTGAATTTCAAAGAAATATACCAACCCAGCTGATCTGTAATAACACCTAAGCTTAAGAAAGACCGGACCACACACGTGTGAGCCATACTCTGGGTGCTCCTTCTGTCAAGTCGTGCTTATTATTTAAATGGTACTTTGGGTGGGACATTTATGGGACACACCCTAACATCCTCACAGGACCTAAAACTTTTTGTTCTCTATGCCTTAACGACCATTCCAAATCACTTGATTAACAATGATTTGTGGTCTGCGGAAACCATCGTCTTCCCCTGCTTGTGTTGGTAATAATAAACCATTACCTTATCCTTGTTACCCGTAGGGTGGGGGGTGGGGCAAATGTGAACAGATGTATGACCGGGGTCCACAGAGAACCCCTGGTTTACACAAACTTCTCCATGGTTCAGCTTACTAAATCTGGCCTGTCTTTCCCGGGTCCTTAAAGTCTTATATATTCCTGGCACATATTCTCATGATATCCCCAACCTTCCTATCCCGGAGCCTTCTGTCCTGATTACTGCTCCAGATTCATTTTGATTACATCGGGCCAGATACCTGCGATGGCTATCTCACTCTGCTTCTAGAAGAAATTTGTTAGCTGTGAAGGCGGTAACAATTATATTTTCATGTTCCAGTTTGTAAATAGAAAA
The DNA here is from genome assembly GCA_028533885.1 of Nasua narica. Classification (NCBI taxonomy): domain Eukaryota; kingdom Metazoa; phylum Chordata; class Mammalia; order Carnivora; family Procyonidae; genus Nasua; species Nasua narica. The sequence goes on from CM052799.1 coordinate 147,800,209, forward strand.
AGAAAGGCTGTGTGCATGTGGAAGTGTCGAAGCGAGTTACAGGGTAGAGAGAAGGAAAAGATATCTATGAAGCCGGGGGAGAGATCTCCACTTTCATATTGCCTGATCTCCGTGGTTACAGGCAAAGAGACTCATGAGCTATGGAGGCAGATCTGATGTCTGCTGCTACGCCATTTTCTACTGCTCAGACAACATCACAAACTTTGATATTTGAAGTTCTGTGGTTTCAGTGAAAAAATGGTAATTTACTCTTGGTTGGAAATACTTTTAGGTGGTCCTCCTAGCTTTGTTGTAAATAGACATTTTTTTTTTAAGATTTTACTTTTGAGTAATGTCTACGCCCAACGTGGGGCTTGAACTTACAGCCCTGAGATCAAGATTCCCATGCCCTACCTAATGAGCCCGTCAGGCGTCCCTGAAGTAGAAATTCTTTATGTGGTACATTTGGAGATTGCAACTCAGAAAAGCAAAATATCTTCAACTTGAATCAGCTGGTATCTCACAAAAGAAACCTGTCCATTTAACTTTTAACTATTTTTTTTATTTTTGTTTTTTAGAAAGATTTTATTTATTTATTTTACCAAGATAGACACAGTGAGAGAGGAAACACAGGCAGGGGGAGTGGGAGAGGGAGAAGCAGGCTTCCCATTGAGCAGAAAGCCCGATGTGGGGCTCAATCCCAGGACCCCAGGATCATAACCTGAGCTGAAGGCAGACGCCTAATGCCTGAGCCACCCAGGCACCCCTATCTAGTCACTTGAACAAAATCAGGCCAGTGTGCTGAGCCGGTCCCACCCATACTCCAGTTCGCGCAAATGGAATTACACAGTCTGTACAAAGAAGTGATTACACACGTGGGCTTTGGAGTCAGATGTAGGTTTTTGAGCCCTGGCTACACCCCTCACCAGATGTGTCAACCCAGACAAGTTTTCTAGCCTCGGTCTCATCAACTGTGAGGTAGGACGATAGTATCTGTGGCAAGAAGGGTGAGATAATGGATAAAAGCTCTCTGTGTTATGCCGGGCATTCAGTGGTTCTCACTCATTGTTCTTTCCTCTTCTTATGATGCTGTTGTCCTCAGTTTTGCTTTGCATCTTGTCCAAGCCTTTTTTACGCATAACCATGTGATATGTCAAGATGTGCCTAAGTCCCTATTCTTCATTTTCTCAATTTCATTTGTTCAACAAGTATTTCCTGAGTGTACGCTATGTGCAAGGTTTTATTCTAGGTGTGATTTAAATCAGAACAAGAGACAAAAATCCTTGTCATCATGGAGCTTACAGTCTAATGGGGGGAGCAATACATTAGACATTAAACGGAGTAAGTAAGCCAACAGGATACTGTTATGGGAAAAGAGAGAACGGGAATGGAGACTACCTGTGGGGGTCAAGGTATTCTGATTTGAAACAGGATAATCAGGGTAGGCCTCACTCTACTATTTTAACACAGAGGGAGTGGGAAGTGCCCTTCTTCCAAGTTGTACAGCACTCAGTAACCTTGAATAACTTTAAGCAAAAGTGAGAGGCTGGAATGCCTAAAGGAAGTGGAGCCTCATTCTTTAATTTTTCAAATGCAGCAGAAAAACAGCAGAAGGAACTTAGTGATGCTTGCCCATTCAGTGGCAAGAGCTGTTTTTTATGTGCTTACTTTTTGACCTGACTCAGCTGTTGTGTCTAAGGTCATCCCATCTTCATCCCTTGCTCCCTTTGGTTTCATGTCTCAGGACCTTGGAGATGGGAAATAATATCCATAAATGATGAGAAATTAAGGCTTCTTGCCTTCTTGTGCTATATCTCTGTGTTTTATATAACAAAAATCCTTTGCAACTCAGGGAAACATGTGACTTAATTATAAATCCATAATTGGGTTTTACTTTAGACAATTTCTATGAAAACAAAGCAGCTTAATTTTCCTGAAGCCTGATAAAGTAGGAATAGCCCTGCGGTGGAATACGGAGTCCAGGGTCTGCCCTAGCCCTGCCACTAGCCATCATTCCACAGTTTTGTGTCCACAACTTTCTCACATGTGAACTGTGGGTGAGAGAAGGAGGTATCCCTTCTACCTCTCAAACCCACGAGCTTTTCTTTGAAAAGCTCCAAGAAAATTTCTCTCCTAGAGACTAAAGCAGGTATAATGTGTGGACCTCTAATCTCTTGACATCTGCTTTATTGAAACTGCAATTAAGGTGATTCGTCCATTTTTGGAGAGGAAGGAAAATGGAATGGTAATCTTCCTCATATTATTTGTGCCTCTTTACCTTTCATGGTATAAATGAAGGGGAGGATGCTTTCTTACTACATACTGCTCATCAGCATATTTTTTAAGAGATCCTACATTTATTTGATTTATTTAGTTTTTAAGTAACTTCTACCCCCAATGTGGGGCTTGAACTTATGACCCAGAGACCAAGAGTTGCATACTCTACCAACTGAGCCAACCAGGCACCCCTGCTTATCGGCATTTTTGCCATATACACAGAATTTCAAGGCCTTACCATCAGATGTTATCTATCAAACACTTAAAATATTTCAGTATTTGTAAACCTAAAGAGACCTATAAGAGGCAAAAGGTCTGTCCTCAAGGTCTCTAAGCCTTTATTTTTTACTTTAGTATTATTATTTTTATATCAGTTAATTATAATAGTAATATAACATAAGTAATATATTATAGCCTCCATTTTGCATGGAAAGAAATTGACATGCACACAAAAGTCTACGAAAAATAGTCAAAGTCACTTCCCTCTGTAAACCCGGACCTTTCCTTAATCTTTTAAACTAGGGATTGGCAAACTCCTGTCTGCAAGCCAAATCTGCTTTCCCTTCTCCTCTTTCCCCCGCAACCTGTTTTTATGTGGTTTTTACATTTTTAATGGTTGCGAAAAATCAAAAGAGTAATATTTTGTGCCATGTGAAAATTATATAAAATTTCCAGCTCAATGTTCATAGATAAAGGTTGAGTGGAACACAACCCCTCCCATTATTTATGTATTATCTGCTTACATACACGGCCATTTTCTCTCAAAAATAGCTGAGTTGAGTAATTGTGACAGAATTCATATGGCCCATAAAGCCTAAAATATTTACTGTCTGTCCCTTTGCAGAAAAAGTTGCCAATCCCTCGTCCAGACCATATGGGTGTCTTTGTTAGGGGTCTAAGGAAAACATATGTAGACTCATGGCATTTCAGTTCTGCCTTATTTTACATATACTTGCACATGGTACCAAGAAAACTACACATGTCTTCTCCCGTCAGGCTGCGTTTCCTCCTTTAAGGATTGGTTACTTGTTGTTACTTGTTATTCATGGACATTCCTATTTGTTCATTCATTCGCTCCCCAAGTCCTTATGGTGCACCTGCCTGGGAACAAGTGACTAACAAAAAGTAGCTTGATTAGTTAACTTTTAGAGACAAGTAGTAGGCAAATATAACCATTATCTTACAATAGCGAGAAGTGCCACCCTAAAGTTATGCCTCGGGCAAAAAGCAAAGGTGTTTGACTCAACCGAGGGGACTGGTGAAGGCTTCCTTGGAAGACGCTTAAACTGAGGACAAGAAGAGGACAAAGTTTGGGGAGGGGAGGACATACATTTCATATTACACAGAGCAATACAGTAGTCCCCACATTTATCTGCAGCTTTGCTTTCTGTGGTTTCAGTTACCCCTGGTCAACAATGGTCTAAATGCTTCATCAGAAGATCAGTTGTAGTCTCATGGTACGTCACAATGTCCGTGTCAGTCACCTCCCTTCCTCTCGTCACGTAGGAATTTCATCATCCGACATCAAAAGAAAAAGGGTAAGAATAGTATAATATATTTTGAGAGACAAAGACCACATTCATATAATTTTTATTACAGTATATTATTATAATTGTTCTGTTTTATATTGTTGTTGATCTCTTACTGTGCCTAATTTCCACATTAAACTTTATCATAGGTGGGTGTGTGTAGGAACTAGGTCATTTGCTACCACCCACTGGGGGTCTTGGAATATATCCCCTGTGGATAAGTCGGGGGACTACTATATTTTCCAAGACCCGTATCAGTCTGGGTTCAGTGCAGGAAACAGAAAGCAAGGTGGTCACGTTAAGAAGGAGAGGACTTCAGATCCCTAGGTAATTAGGACAAAATCATGGAAGGACCATAAAAATGGACTAGAGGCTGGCACCCCAGGAATGATTCCCGAAAGACTCCAATACATTCCCATGGAGGCCAGGACGGGAAGTATTCAGTACAAAAACACATTGCCATCCGCCAATGCGGAATCAGAAAGGCAGCCTGATGCTGCTGCCGCTGGAACTCCGCTAGTAAAAAGAATCTACGAAATTGCTAGCCCAGTTGTAACATGGTCAGGAGAGCAGGAACATGGCCTCAGCTCTGTTTTAAATTTCTAAATCTCACAGGAGTACATTGATTTTGTGCATTTAGAACTCTCGCTGCAGGGGTGCTTAGGTGGCTCAGTGGGTTAAATAGCTAACTCTTGGGGCACCTGGGTGGCTCAGTTGGTTGAGCAGCTGCCTTCGGCTTAGGTCATGATCTCAGGGTCCTGGGATCGAGCCCCGCATCGGGCTTTCTGCTCAGCAGGGAGCCTACTTCCCCTTCTCTCTCTGCCTACACGTGATCTCTGTCAAATAAATAAATAAAATCTTTAAAAAAATAAAAAATAAATAAACAGCTAACTCTTGATTTTGGCTAAGGTCATGATCTCAGGGTCCTGAGATCAAGCCCCCATCGGCCTCTGTGCTCTGTGTGGTGCCTGCTTGAGATTCTCTCTCTCTCTTTCTCTCCCTTCCCCCTTCACCCCTCCCCCTGCTCATTTTCTCTCTCTCTCTCTCAATACATAAATAGATAGATAGATAAGTAAATGATAGAGAGAGAGAGAGAGAGAGAGATAAAAAATTTTTTAAAAGAACTCTTAACTGCAAACAAAGTCAAGGGACATTTGACTGACTCAGTAGAGCATGTGACTCTTGATCTTGGGGTCATGATTTGAGCCCCACATTTGGTGTAGAAATTACATAAAAATAAATGAATAAAAATATTTTAATTCTTTTTAAAGATTTTATTTATTCGTTTGAGACAGAGAGATACAGAGAGAGAGAGCATCAGCAGGGGGAGAGAGAGAGAGAGAGCGAGCATCAGCAGGGGGAGAGGGAGAAGCAGACCCTGCTGAGCAGGGAGCCCGATGAGGGGACTTGATCCCAGGACCCTGGGATCATGACCTAAGCCAAAGGCAGACACTTAGCCATCTAAGCCACCCAGGTTCCCCAATAAAAACATTTTAAAAAAAGAAGTGGAGAAAAGTAGCCTCAGCTTCCTAGTCTCTGCAGCACAGGAAGGCACCCTGGAAGTAAGGTGGAGTAGAGGTTAAGCAAGCCAAGCCACAGAGTCCACCACATTTAGAGAATCGAGGTCACTGCCCATTCAAGGAATACAATTTTAGCAATCAAGTGTGGATCCCTATTGAACTTCAAAATGTTGAGCCCTTGGTACACATGACAGTAGTTATATTTTAATATCTTGTGATTGAGAAATATCTTAGAAATAGTTACATTTAAATAAAACTTTATTAATCACAGGAGCAAATACATTTGGAAGATACGGTGATAACAATAGCTGACCTATATTGTGTGCATTTTGTATATTGGCTCATTTCATTGTAATGCATACATAGTCAAGGTTTATCATTTGTTCAGTCAACAGATAATGGCCTGGACCACTTGTGTGTTCCAGAACTCTTCCATAATGTCTGGGAACCTAGGTATTTTAGATTCACACTTGGGAACCATTGAGCTGTAATATTTAGAGTGTGATGAGGGAGAAGCAAGCAAAAAGGCTCTGAAAGAAGGCTCATTTCTTTAGATACCAGTCAGGAGGCGATGAGGACTTACTGAATTGTTAGCAAAAAAATGACAATCAGATTTTCATGGCAGACCACTCTGGCAAGAACTAGAAGATGAATTGAAGGAATGGGAGACTTAGAGCAAGCAGGAAATATAGGGGGCTATTTTAGTGATCTAGGTGAGAAAATCAGAGGTCTAATAAACAGGGCACAGGTAGTGGGGAGGAAAAGAAATGGGTATATAGGGGAAAAATTGATTGCTTATTTATTGATTTGGTGTGATAGGGGTTACTAGGAGTACAGAAGAAAAAGGCCATGCTTGAGTAACCATGTAAATATGCAATATAAGACAAAAATGAACCATTTCAAGTTTCAAGATATATATTTCTTATATTTCAAGATACATTTCAAGATATATACATATTTAAAATAAAATCAGTAGGGTGATATGAATACAATTCTAAATTACTCAGGACAGGCTAACTGCCATTTAAAAAAAAAGCAAATCTCAGTAACTTAAGAGTATAAAAATATATTTCTCATTCATATACAATCCAGTGAGCATAGGTAGATATGCCTTTGATGGTGAGGAGGAAGGAAGTCTCTGCTCTGTGTGGTTTTTTGGGGACCCAGGCCTTTTCCTTCATTGACTCCACCATCTTCTAGGGTCACTGGATTCTCTACATTCATCTGAACAAAGGAAGATAGAGAGTTGAATGGCAAATAGGAACCAGTAAGGGCCAGGCTTGGAAGAAATGTAAATCACTTGTGCACACATTCCATTGGTTAGAACTCAGTAATGTAGCCACACCTAACTGAGTTGTTCATGAGAGGTATAATCGAACTGTGGGCCAGAACAAAGAAAATGTGAGTTTTAGGAGCATCCAGCCAGTCTCTATCATAAGCATATGTTAGGTTCTAAGGCAGAACTTGTAGAATTTGGAAATATGATTGCAGCAAATGACAAAGTGATTTGAGTTTAATTAGACAATGTCTAAACGTGATTGATGTAACAGAGAAATCTGTGAATCATTTGATTATATTACTGAAGGAATTCTGTGTTCATATTGTGTGGGGATTGGAGACAAATGGAAGTGAGCAATACCTCTATTGAGTTCAGAAATAGGTGAACCAGAGACAAAGGAACTATCCCTATGTCTTGCCCTGTTGGAGTGGCGGTACTCTAATAATTCATTAACTATTTATTAACTGCCATTTGCCAAACACTGTTCTATGCACTGGAATAGAAACAACTTAACCTGTCTGCCAGATGGGTAAATCCCTATAGAGTTGAGATAGATCTACCAGATCCTCATGGCTGGAAAGTTCAGGCTTTTATAATATTCCATTTAATTCACTGTGCTCTGATTCTCTTCTAAACAAGTACCTTCTAATTCTCTCTTGACTGTCTTTGAACTTAAGAAGAAAATATGCTGATCAGCCAACAGAGTCTTCTAATCCCTGTGATTCCTGAAGCCTCCTGCTCCTCCTTTCCCTCCTCCTCCTCCCTACCTCCTCCTCCCTACCTCCCCCTCCTCCTTCACCTCCTCCTCCTCAATCTCCTCAAATTACCGTCATTACCAGAGTCATGCTCATCCTAATAACCACCATGCACTGGGCACCGGGCATTGCACTAGGTACTTTATGTATTGCTTTTAATCCTCATGATGTTGTGTTTTATGGGTGCAAATACTGAGTCTCAGAGAAATTCAGTAACTTGCCCTCACACTTAGTAGTGGTGAGCCTAGAACAGTACCCAGTTCTGCTGACTTCATAACACAAGTTCTCGCTACCATTGCAAAGGAGTAAATCTGTGTTTGTAGATTGGTCTTATTTTTATTACATTTTTTACATTTCTTAAATGTGAATTACTTGCTTGAATTGATCAAATCTGAGTAAGTTGACAAAATTGAGTTTCTGGTCTCAGAATACTCAGGACCCAACACTGATCTGGGAAACTTCTCCAAGGTTTCCGACCCCATAAGTTCTTGCCACAGAGCAGTCAGGTTGCCCACATGACATCCCTGTTTCTGAACTTGAACGTCAACATTGGTGACCTGGTAATATGACAAAGTAATCTGTTTACCAGGGAGAACTGTTAGCATGTTTATATAATATGAAAAACCACTCTCATAAAGAAAGCCCGACCCTTAGGTACAAAATTTAGTTAGGTTACCAGATAAAAATAATCTGTTGATTCCTTCAACAATAACCATACTGTGTAGTTGCAATTATCAAACAAAGGTAGAATCATAAAAATATATTTTTGAATTAAAATGTATTGATGGGAATAAATCAAAGTAAATGTATTTTCTTCTCATGACAGTTTTATTTTCTCAGAGTGGAAATTTAAAATTATTTAAATTGCTCCTAAGTTAGTGAGTAGGGAAAGCGCTCGAATGGTGCTAAAATGTGTAACACATGTTCAGCCAGCGTGCAGAGGATGACAGGGAGGAGAGGAAGCATTCATATGTGTCACAGTAGACCATGCACATGCTTGCCACGCCTCACTGATGGGTCTAGCTTGCGCCCAGCAAATGGGAGCATCTACTTCATTGTCCTTTTTCATGCTGGTTGCATACCTTTAGGTAAGACTACCCCTTGCTCAGTGTGCCATTTCTTTTGCTTCATGGTATTTCTGACCTTTTACGTCTGATGCTGTCCCCTCTGCTGCTTCTTTACTTCTGAATGACTTCATTGTCATGTTTTAGAAGTAATAAAAATGTAGATCAAAGTGTGTCTTTCGGAAATCACTGTAGGAACCCTCCAAGAGACAAATGAGGGAGTAATGTGTTTTTCTTAGACAACATATAATAATGACGATGGTCGCTTGCCACTGTTCCTGAGAGAAGGGCCACGGCCAGCGTGTGACTTAGGTGGCTGAGGCGTTCTTCTGATGAGCTCTACAGACTTGAATGCCCACCATGCTCATATGAGTCGCACGAGAGCCAAGCCTTGTAAGTAAACATACGATGTTTACTTACATCTCTGTCCATAGAGTAAGTGATGACAAGCTGCCCGCCGAGAGTTGGTAACTGATCAGTGTACTTGTGCCGTCATGTGGAGACTGCAAGTCTTATTCTGAGGAAGTGGAGCATTTGTGCCCAGGAGTGAGGATATGTGATTCTTGCTCAGGTTCACCTGATGCTGTGATTCTGGGGAATTCATCTAACCTGCAGGTTCAGGTTTTTAATCTGTAAAATGACAGGGATGGACTAGAACTACAAAATCCCTTTCAGGTTTAAAATAGAGCAGTACTACTCCATTGTGGGGGAAATAAAGCCTTCCTTTACAAAACTGATTAGTAACATCATACATGAGGTGAGAGTTACAAAATAATTGCAGTCTATACAATTGCAGTAATGGTATAGTGAATGTTCGTAATAAAAATGATTGCATTTCTGTTTATCCCATAGATCAGTTTAAATTTGAGCCTACATCATTGGCCTCCAGGCTGGTGAAGAATTCAGTCTGTGATTGCAGGAACTCACTATCCCTGAAAGGTTTTATGCAAAATGGCCAGATTCTCTTGACTTATCTCACAAAGCTTCTGGTTAATGGTTCTGATTACCTTAGGGTCAACCCTAGTCTCCACTGGAACCTGTGCAGATCCATGAGGACATTTTGCCTCAGGAATTCTGATGATTTGCTGATTCTGCTAGGGCCAGGCACGTTCCAGTGAGGCTGGTTATGTTGGTGCCTGGGACCTGGCCCTGTCAGGCATCCCTGTCCAGGGCACCTACCCCAGAATTCTGTTCCCTATCTACCCTTGACTTCTCCAAGGGTTGAGAGCAGCCCTCCTTTTTCCCTCTTGCCACTTTCAAATGGTCTTCCCAATCTTCCTTCCCTCTCTTGGAAACCTTGCACACACTCTTCAGTGAATTCGGATTTTTATCCAAGTTGGAAAGAGAATTTGCTTCATGTAGCTTCTACCTCTGAAGAAAGGACATACAAAACCCTAGGCTAACATCTGGGATTGAGGGCAGAGGAAAATGCACAGGCCAAAATACAAATTAATATTTCAATAAATCATCCTGCTACACTATCAAGTAATTAAAAAATGTAATCACATATAGGGAGAAATTGATTCATATTTATTTTTATTGTTTTTGAAAGAATAGCTTTATCGAGATGTAATTTATATACCATACAATTAACCTATTTAATGTGCATGTATTTATTTTTAATAGTGAGTTTGAGTAAAGGCAAGTTTAATTAGAGGGGATAGCTGGAAAAATTTATGGATGTTTTAAAGGGAACTTCTGAATACCTTCAAAGCTTTAAGAGGTTAATGGTGCTGGCATTTTTGTGGGTAAAGTTTCAATAAAAGATTTCATTTTATAGGATGTTATGGGATATATAATAACATTAAAAGTTTTTTCTACTATAATGTTGATGGACAAGGCCAGGCCACAAAATTGTAAATATAATATGACCATACCTGTAAGAAAGTAGGCATAGACAAAAAGGAAGTAAAAATGGTGAATTTTGGATGGTCAGACTTAGGGTACATATTTATTTTCCATTTTCATAGAATATTACATTCTTCAATTAGTATGTATACTTTTGGAATGAGAAAGAAACAGGGGCTTTGGTGTATGGAGTTTTTATACATATTTCTATGTCTTTCTGTAGTATTATCAACTTAGATCAGATTAGTGGTTGTCTGTGGGGACTGTTCAAAGGAGAAGAAACATGAGTGACTTAGTGTGAGAAAGGGAAGAAAGCAGACAACCAATCATCCTTATGCCAACACCATTTGTAAGTCAGTCTTAAAACACTCAGCTTTGAAATAATTGAGGAATATGCAAGACAGGTTGAGGAAAAGTCAATACCATACAAAATTTTTTAAAGATTTTATTATTGGACAGAGAGAGAGAGAAATCACAAGTAGGCAGAGAGGCAGGCAGAGAGAGAGGGGGAAGCAGGCTCCCTGCTGAGCAGAGAGCCCGATGCGGGGCTCCATTCCAGGACCCTGAGATCAAGAGCTGAAGGCAGAGGCTTTAACCCACTGAGCCACCCAGGTGCCCTGTGTTTGTTTGTTTGTTTGTTTGTTTGTTTGTTTTTAATTAAAGATTATGTTTATTGAGGCACCTGGGTGGTTCAGTCCGTTAAGCTCAGGTCATGAGCCCAGGGTCCTGGGATCTGGTCGCACACCAAGCTCCTTGCTCCACGGGGAGCCTGCTTCTCACTCTCCCTCTGCCTGCAGCTCCCTCTGCTTGTGCTCTCTCTCTGTCCAATAAGTAAATAAAATATTTTTTAAAAAAAAAGATATCATTTATTTTTTCGAGTAAGAGGGAAGGAGGGAGAAAGAGAGAGTACAAGTGGGGGAAGGGCAGAGGGACTAGCAGACTCCCAGTTGAGCAGAGAGCACCACGAGGGGCTCCTTCCCAGGACCCTAGATCATGACCAGAGCGGAAGTCAGATGCTTAACTGACTGAGCCACCTAGGCACCCCTATACCATACAAATTGTAAGAGAAATGAAGTTTTATGTTTTCCAATATTTGAGTATATCATATTGGCAGCAATAAGTAAGATGAGGTGAACAATGAAAAATCATAACTCTTGATAGACCCATATTTTACACTTAGATTATAAATGCTTTTATATATATATATACTTTGATATTAATTGCTGGTTCCTAAATATAACAAAAGTTCTTTATTTTATTTTTATTGTTCATTTTACAGATGCCTTATAAGCAAGGTTACAAAAACTCAAAGAGAAAAAATACGTTACCTCTTTTACTCAGTAGTAATAACTTATTTTATCAGAACCATCACTAAGTTAAATTATCATAGCCTGTATTTTCTGTCCATAAAGACTCTTAAAATAACCCCTATTAACTTTATCAGAATTTCTAGTACTGTAAAATTACGTGAAATGGAGGAAATACGTTTTTGGTGTCAAAGCCCGGACAAGCATTTGAGAGATGTCTAAACGCTAGAACCTCAGCATCTTGCTATTGCAAATTCTATATTGCAAATAGGATATAGACCAGATCGCAGAGGCGCACCGGCGCACTCAGTGCCTTCAGCACAGCCAGGCTTTGGAAACCTCCAGATCCTGACGAGCTTTGAGATTTCGGGCATGAGCAATTCTGTCAGTTCCTTCCAGGCTCAGAGAGACTCCAGCCTCCCTAAGGAAGCCTCCCCAACACTGCAGCCTACAGCAACCTTGCCCTCTTTTGAATGCATCACCCCTATTCAATGTTTCTGGAGGCGGACACTTGTAGCCCTCATCCCTGGGACCCTGGTCACATCCCTTTGACCCGCCACTGAGTTCAGCCGCAGCTCTGGTGAAAGAGCATTGTGTAAGTGCAGGCTCGCCTCACTCAGTGGGCTTTCCACCTCATACACCTCAGGCCCTTGCTCACGGAGGACTCTCTCCAACACAGGGGAACGGGTGCTGTGGATAAGCCCAGCCTGGAAGCAGGGCCGGGCAGTGAGTTCTTGTTCCTGGGGAAAACCCTCTATCTGTAGGGTGTGGGAACCAGCACAGAAATACTTTCACCTGCTGTTCTTAGGTGGCCATTTCTATGCTATATCTTTCTTAAAGATCCAGGCAGAACTGAGCCCCCATTGTCTACAACAATGACCTTTAAATGGCACTATTATATTGGCTTTTCCTCTTTTTCTCATGCACTTGCCGTACTTTCTTACTCCTTCTTCCTGGGACCAAGTCCAAAATAGACTGTCTGACCTAAGTTCTTGCCTCTGGTTCTGCTTTGCGAGAAGCCCAAAGGAAGGCCACAGTCATGCACTACTTCCCATTGCCCTTGTTTTAATGAAGCGAACCTTTTAAAATCTTATTGATATAAGTCTTGCTTCCACAACTAGGTTGTAGTCTCCTGAGGATGGCAAGGATTTTTCATGTATTATATCATGTCCTGCATGTAGTAGATTTCTATTAGTAAATATTTGTTAAGTAACAAGCTCAAGACAGTATATGGAGAGGCTATCAATCCCTTCGAGAACTTCTAGTCACACAGTGTCCAGATTCTTGTAAAAATACGGGGTGTTCATCAGCATCAGTCTAGGGAATGGATATCTGACATTCTTGATATCTACCCAGCATCTGAATCCCTTTCCTATAAATGGGCAGCCCTCACGTTAGGCACTGAAAATACCAGCAACTGACTTCCCAAGCCTCCCTTGAAGGTCCATCATTAAGTCCACTGATCAAATTCACCCTCGCTGGTGTCCGAGTCAAAGTCAGGATGTGAAGAAGCGGGACCTATTCAGAATCCATCCTGGCGGTGGACAGTGGCAGTGGCAGTGACAGTCACACGGGGATGCCGGCTCTACAGTGTGTTGTGGGCACTGTGCCTGGCGGGATAGCCTCTTGTCCTGGTTCCCCAGGCCTTTTGGAGATTCCATGAGATATTAAATATTTTTTAAATTAAGGTCTTTTTTTTTCTAGATAAATTAACCAGAATGGCAGCTTGTTGTTTTCAGTAAGACCTTTGATTGATCCATTTTGTATTTCCAAGGAGACTTGAGGATAATTTTTTTTGTATGCTGGTGGGAAATGTATAGCAAACTCCAATGGTTGGGTTGGGGAACCCAAAATCACCTGGGGAATTCTAATACATTCCATGAAACTCTGTGTCATACCCAAGTAGAACACCCTAGAAACCTCCTTTCCTCATATAACCTAACCCAAGAACTCCAGATGTCTGAGATGCTGGTTGAGAGGAAAAAATGCAACAGGGTCATCAGTTGTGCCAAACAAGCAAAGTAGAATGTATTGGAAGCCAGAAGAATGGGGTACGGAGAAGCACTTTGTAAAGCTGTCATTTATTTCTTTCAGCTCTGCTGGAATTTCTGTCAGATATTTCACAAACATAAGATGTGTGTGCACACAGGCACACACACACGCTTCTTCAGTAAAGAGAGTATTTCAAATCTAAAGACAATTGACTATTAATATGCCTACCCTCTGGAAGCTAGGAAAATTCACTTTAGCAAACAGGATTCACTCATATATTGAGAAGAATGATCTCTTTAATGAAAATCATAAATAATAAAAGACCTGTAAAGACTAGGCCATTATGGACACTATATACTTTATCAGACAATCATAAAACAAATAAAGCAAAACCATATTTATTACTGTCTTAGCTTCTTTTAAAGCACATAGCTCAGTTCTTCCAAATCTCTACCCCTGCAAAATGCCTGGAATTGTCTATAGATTTTGAAAATATATTAAGGTTGGGGTGCCTGGGTGGCTCAGTTGTTAATCGTCTGCCTTCAGCTCAGGTCATGATCCCAGGGTCCTGGGATGGAGCCCCCCGTCGGGCTCCCTGCTCTGCGGAAAGTATGTTCTCCCTCTCCCGCTCCCCCTGCTTGTGTTCCCTCTCTCACTGTGTCTCTCTCTGTCAGAAAACTAAATAAAATCTTTTTTTAAAAAAAGGAAAGAAGGGGCACCTGAGTGGCTCAGTGGGTTAAAGCCCCTGCCTTCGGCTCAGGTCATGATCTCAGGGTCCTGGGATCGAGCCCCACATCGGGCCCTCTGCTTGGCAGGGAGCCTGCTTCCCTCTCTCTCTCTCTGCCTGCCTCTCTGCCTACTTGTGATCGCTCTGTCAAATAAATAAATAAAATCTTAAAAATAAATAAATAAATAAATAAATAAATAAATAAAATAAAAAAAGGAAAGAAAATATATTAAGGTTAACTTTCAGATTATCAAATAACGAATATGTTATACTTTTAGGAAAAAAGTCACATTCTGCTTCATGTGATACACTAAAGCTGAAATAATAAAAGCTAGGACTAGATAGAAAAGGGTAGGATAGAGGTGACACTCTCATATCAGGATGGGGAAGAATCTTCTTAACATAAAATCAATGCAGGAAACACTAGGAGAAGGATTGATTACATATTCAATATATAATCAAGATACTGGACTATAAAATCAAAATTTCACGAACCTATCAACTAAAATAAAAAAAAAAAACCTTTCAAAATACATAAAAAACTGATTAACAGCTATAAAGAACTTTTAAAAACTAAAAGTAAAAATATGCTCTGACCTCAATGTTAAAAAAAAAAATAAGTGCAGGGGCCTGGCTGGCTGGGTCAGTGGAGCATGTGACTCTTGATCTCAGGGTCCTGAGTTTAAGCCCCACATTGGGTGTAGAGTTTACTTAAACAAACAAACAAACAAACAAACCAGAGTGTATATAGATAGTTAACATCCAAAGGAATGAATATGAAAACATGTACAACCATACTAAAAATAAAAGAAATACAAATATAAGTAAGTAATATTTTCAACAGCTAAACTGGCATTTTTTTCAGACCATTTTGTTGCTGAGTATGCGTTGAAATGCTATTCTCATGTTGGAGCAAAAATTAGTACATAATTTTTGAAAGGAAATTTGGCAATGGTTTAAAAAAATCATGGAAATATTTGTATGCTTTGATCCAGTATATCCTCCCACTAGTTTATTTTAAGGAAACAATGAGAGATGTGCATAAGCATTTGCATACTTAATTCAAATTGAGTACTATTTTAATTGCAAATCATTAAAACATAGTAAATGTCTAAATAACTTGATAAATTATTGATGGTTTATTCATATGATATATTACTCAGCAAATAAATACATGTTTTTAAAAGATTAATGACCTAGGAGAATGCTCACAATGTTACATTGAATGGAAAAAAACAAAAAATTACATATGTAGTATCTTCTCAATTTTGGTTTTTAAAATGTTCATAGAAAAAGTACTAGAAATAATACACGAAAATATTAACAATTTTATCTCCGATTAGTAGGACTTGGAAAAATGTAGAGTAGTTGTTCAATTATTTTTCCCATGTGAAATAACAGAGTTAGTAGCACAATCTACCCTTAATTGTACTAAGGAGGTAGGAACAAATATTTATTTAGTTCATTTTAAGAACTTTCGAATTCAACAGAGTAAGTGTTAATGAGTCTAGTTAGAAGAGGGAGAAACTGAAGATTAAAGAGACTACATGATTTGCCAATATTCAGTTAGTTCCACAGGTACCCCCCCCTTTTTTTTGAGCATATAAGTAATTACTGAGTTGGATTAAGCATTTAGGCATTAGGAATAACAGACTAAAAACTATTCGCAAGAGTATGTATTCTTATAGTAGGTGACATTACTTTAAAAAGTTGATATTTTCACTTAATAGGATAAGTGTTAGCAGAGGTATGCAGTGGGAACTACAGAGAAAATATTAGTTTGAATCACTTAGAATGGTCAATGCTATTTTTGATTTACAAAAATGGCATTTTCACATGATTCATTCTAATACAACTGAACAGGAATGGTGATGGTAGCTGAGCTGAATCTCAATGAGGAGGGAAATTAAAAAACACACATATAAAGTTGTGTTTATCGGTTAGAGTTGAACCAGGAGATCAAAACCATACAGTGAATTGAGCAAGGAAGGTTTAATATAAAGAAACTGGGTATCTGATTAAGGAGGAACTAACTAGTCAGAAGTAAGGAGAACACCCCAAAATATAGAAAGAAATAGCAAATGTAATGGGGCACTTGGGTGGCTCAAGTGGGTTTAAGTATCTGCCTTTTGATTCTGGCTCAGGTCATGATCTCAGGGACATGGATCCAGCCCCACATTGGGCTCTGCACTCAGCAGGGAGTCTGCTTGTCCCTCTCCCTCTGCTCCTCGTCCTCCTCTCTCTCTGGCATATAAGTAAAGAAAAATCTTAAAAAACAAAAAAAAGGCATTAGAAAAGAAAAAAGATATAGCAAATATAAGGATCAGCTGCTACCCAAACCTGGCTACCCAAACCCAGGTCGGAGATCCAAAAAATGTTCCTCCCATGGCTTGCTGAATGACAGAGAAGTTGCTGTGGTGGAAGTCCTAGAAACCCACCCTTGGGGTGCTGGGGGAAAGGCGGTCACAGTGAGGTATCTCACTGAGGGCTCTCTGCTGGGAAGCAGCCCGAAGGGGTGTAGGGGAAGGTCACCGGCTGCTTCTTGCTGCTGACTGCCTTGCACTAGAGAAGCTGCCTTAGCTTCAGGAGCCTGCTGTTGGCAAAGCTGCACACACTGTGGGAAGTGGATGCCCAGGAAGCTATGTGCACACAGGAGCCAGGCACTGGGGAAGTCATGAGTGCTACAGGAGCCAGGTGCTGGAGAAGCTGCCCATGATGCAGAAGCCTCCAGAAGAAACATACCAGGAATAGGAAGAAAATCCCTTTATCCTGAAATATCTCTGCATCTCCATCTATTGATGAAGTTTAGCATGATGTCAGCTGGAAAATATATAAACTATTTAAAAGGCCCACCTGCATTTTTTTCCACCTGCATTTTTTAAAAGATTTATTTATTTATTTGAGAGAGGGAGTGGGAGAGGGAGGAGGGGCAGTGGGAGAGGGAGAAAGAATCCTCAAGTAGACTCCCTGCTGAGCACAGAGCCTGGCACGGGGCTCAGTCTCACCACCCTGAGATCATGACGTGAACTGAAAGCAAGACTTGTCGCTAAACCTAACTGAGCCACCCGGGTGACCCAAGGCCCACCTGCATTTTTGCATGGCAGGCAATGAAGAATGAATATGGAACTGAGATGATAAACTGGCACAGTGTAGAAAGAAAGTCCTCTACCTAACAGAACAGCATGAGAGAAGACACATGAAGAGGGCTTAGATATCTGGCAGCACAGTGCACTAGATACCCAGACTAACACTTGCACTAGAAAACAAACAAATTAAAACTCATAGGGGCACCTGGGTGGCTCAGTGGGTTAAAGCCTCTGCGTTTGACTCGGGTCATGATCTCAGGGTCCTGGGATCGAGCCCCGCATCGGGCTCTCTACTCAGCAGGGAGCCTGCTTCCCTCTCTCTCTGCCTGCCTCTCTGCTTACTTGTGATCTCTCTCTGTCAAATGAATAAATAAAATCTTAAAAAAAAAACAAACTCATAAATAGGCTAGATTTAAAAATAAGTAACTTGTGTTTAAATACATCAGTGAAATGGCAAGTAGTGGAATATATAGGTACCAGAATGAAGTGAAAAGATGAACACTGAAAATGTC
Source organism: Nasua narica (assembly GCA_028533885.1). Classification (NCBI taxonomy): domain Eukaryota; kingdom Metazoa; phylum Chordata; class Mammalia; order Carnivora; family Procyonidae; genus Nasua; species Nasua narica. The sequence continues at coordinate 147,818,084 of CM052799.1, forward strand.
TTTCACTTTGGTGGCAATTGGTGAATCTTTTGAACTTGAACTTCACTTTTTAGATGTCGAGTACAATGTACAAAAGATGAATTCCAAAGTCCTCTCAAAATGAGAAATCTAATTTTGACATTTACATTTCACTAGTATGCAGAATACTCATTGTAAAGTTAAATTAGACAGTGGTGGTGAATCTGTACCCTTATTCAGTGTGACAGTGAAGTAAACCCATCCTAGTCCCCATTCCCTAAGGAGACTGCAAGGAAAATTGCAGTGTTCAAACTCTGGCACAGATTGAAGGATGAAAATTGTCTCCTCAGAATTCATAACCACAGCCCAACAACCCCAAGGGATTACAACCTGAATTCATACCACCCACATGGTCTGAAAAAATTCAAGAGGAAGATTAAGGGTAAAGTGATGCCCAGCTAGTGTTACTAGTGTTCCTCTAGGGTTTGGAAAAAGTAAACACAAATCCTCACAGAAGGAAGGTACTTTCAATCCAGGCATCAAAAAAGTTCTAGAGATAAATCTCAAGAAATCCTAGCTCACCATCAGAAATCACAAAATACACCGGGAAACATGGCCATAATATGTAAGAACCAGCAGAATCAATAAATCCACAAAAACTTTTACTGTTTGAATTAGCAACACAATTGGTATGTTTAAGATGTAAAAAAATAAAAGACTAAAGAATGACCAGCATAATTTGAAAAGGAACCACATAGAAACTCTAGAAGTGAAAAGTGTAATACTTTGAAAAAATGCAATAGGTTGTTTTAAAAGCAGATTAGATACTGCTGAAGTCAGAATTAGTGAACTGGAAGATAGTACGGAAAATTATGCAGAATATAGTATGGAGATCTAAAGAGGCAGAAAATATGAAGAGACATTGAGACATAAATGATAGAGTGTCAAGCTTTCACATACATCAAATCGGAATTCCAGAAAGAGATGAGAGAGAGAATGGGGCAGGGACAATATTAGAAGAGTTAATGGTAGAGAACTTTACAAAACTAATGGAAACTATGTATCCAAGTATTCAAAATGCACATCAATTCCCAAAGAGGAAAGCTTTTAAATAACAGCAACAGAATACCCAACCACCCTGTAGATAAATGTATACCACCAGTGGCAAGGAAGCTCTTAAAAGAAAAAAAGTAGATTACCAAGCAAAGATCATTAAACTGAGAACAACCATGGAAGGCAAAAGAAAGAATAATTTTTAATGTGATCAAAGAAGATAACTCTCACCCTGGAATTGCATGCCTATAAAATATATTTCAGGGGTGCCTTGCTGGCTCATTTGGTAGACCATGCGACTCTTGATCTCTGGGTTGTAAATTCGAGCCCTGCTTTGGACGTGGAGATTAGTTAAAAATAGAATATTAAAAATAAAAACAAGTGAGTAAATAAATGTTTAAAAATATATTTCTAAACAATGGCAAAATGAAGACATTTCTGACAAATAAAAAACCAAAAACAAGAAAAAACAAAAACAACCCAGAGTTTTTAATTAACAATCCTTAATTAAGGAAATTCTAAACCATGTGCTTTTAGATGAAAGAAAGTGATTCTAAATTGATGGTCCGCGAGTCAAGAGAAATGTAAAATATGGGTAAATCTAAGCAAACAGTATCAAAAAACTATTTTGAGGGACTAGAGAAAGCCATGGTTAACATACACAGCTATAAATTGTAAGGGATTGGCTGAGTTGAAGTATTCTAGAGACTTTGTATTGTTCAGGAGGATGATACAAATACAGCTTAATTTTAGATTTTTAAGTTAAGTATTATGGTCAAATTTCTATGGTAAATGCAAAAATAGTGGCCATAGAACAGGCTCCTCTGTATTTTCAGATTCTTCTTCTATAGTTACTTATTACTTTAGTTAATAAAATATCCAACTAACTATGACTGGGATTAACTGACTTCTATAAATAAGTTCAGATGTATAAAGGGCTTTGTGAATGGTTTGATCTGGGCTTTATCTCTATATTTTCTTTTTATGTTTCTGTCACTGGCCTTCAACAAAATGGTTGCAGCAATTCTAGAGAGTGGCAGGTATGACTCAGATTCTAGAAGAGAAGACTTCTCTTTGTTCAGCTAACACAGAAGTTAGCTTTATACATCTGAATTTATTTATAGAAGTCAGTTAATCCCAATCATAATTGGTTGGATTATATTTTATTAACTAAGGTAATAAATAAGAAAAATCTGAAAATACAGAGCAGCCCACTCTATTAGACTACACTCTGATTGGACCCACATATAAACCAAACATGTGGCCAGGACAGTGTCATGGATGAACTCTTAGCCCCCTCTGTGCATCTGACTGAGTCCAAGTGCATTAAGCTAAAACAAAATAAGACCTCAGTTTTGAGGATTCAAATCCCTTTATCAGTCATTTACCTTAGGTATGCTTATTGAAGCTTTATGTTAGTTCAAAATCTCAGGTTTTAAATTTTTAAAATAATTTTTTTAAGATTTTATTTATTTATTTGACAGAGAGAGGGAGGTCACAAGTAGGCAGAGAGGCAGGCAGAGAGAGAGGGGGGAAGCAGGCTCCCCGCTGAGCAGGGAGCCCCACGCAGGGCTCAATCCCAGGACCCTGAGATCATGACCTGAGCTGAAGGCAGAGGTTTTAACCCACTGAGCCACCCAGGCACCCCTAAAATAATTTTAATATTAAACAGACTCACATTTCTGGGATAAACCACACTTTGCTGTGATATAATATTGTGTTCATGGGTGCATTCAACTTCCTAATCATTTTTTAAAGATTTTTTTAAAGATTTGTTTCTTTGTTTGTTTGTTTATTTGAGAGAGCATGAGGGCGGGGGGCAGAGAGATAGACAGCCTGATACAGGGCTCCATCCCAGGACCTTGAGATCATGTCCTGAGCCACAGGCAGGCACTTAACCATCTGAGACACCCAGGCATCCCAGAGAGAGAGAATCTTAAGCAGACTCTGAGCTGAGTGCAGAGGGCAACGTGGGGCTGGATCTTGGGATCCTGAGATCAGTCTGAGCTGAAATTAAGAGTTAGATGCTTAACTGTCTGAACCACTCAGGCACCCCTGCAAGACTTTTTATACCATGATCCCATCTTTTGTATCCAGCCTTATATATTTCCTCTTTCCTGATATATGGCAATCATCCTAGACACAATCCTTCTACTAATTTTACCTTACTTCACCATACTCTCTCATGTTGTGCCTGAATTTTTCTTTTTCTTTTAAGGTCAAACTCAAAGTTCATGTCACATGAATTTTTTCCTTATCCCACTCCCAGATTCACAGAGCCTTTTTCTTTTCTCCCAAGGTATTTGTTCCTACCCCAGGCCTGTTCTAGCACATGCTACAGTTAATCAGGCTTCAATGATTTAGTGACTGCTCTCTAACAAATGAAAGCTCTTTGAGGGCAGTGACTATTTTATTCATTTTTGTACCTCAAACATCTAGCACAATGCTTTGAATATTATGGGTGCCCAGTAAGTGTTAGGTGATACAAAGACACATGATAATTCATACTCCAAAATCACAGTTTTGTACATAGAACTAACTAGAATTTTATAGAGGAAGATACTGTAATTTGGCCTGTGAAAACACCACCAATCTGGATCAACTAATTTACAAATGGGAATCTTTTTTTCACAAGGGGGAGCAATCCCAGGTGTAAATTCAGCTGGGAAAGGATTATCATTTTCATGAACAAAAGAAACTACACTCATCAAAACAATTATAAAATAATTGGAGGTTATACTTAGGTGCTGGATGAACACTAGTATATTGTTAATTTTGTAGGTCAACGTTATAACCTTGGATCTGAGTTTGTATGGATTAATACTGTATTATAAATGTAATCTTAAGAATGGATTAGAAAACTGCTGCAAGGTATATTGGAACAGACACATGGTAATATCATTGAGGTCTACCAATAAACTAAACATTCTGCTGTTTAATAGTCCTATAAAATTGTGGTACTTACCAGTTTTCCTATTTTCTAAGTACAAACATTACAAGAAATACACAGAAGGTGAGCAAATATGTAGGTCAAATTAAGAAGCAAAAAAAGTGACATTTACAAGCATATCAAAGTAATGCAAATCATCATCTCATTGATTTCATTTAATTATATAAGTTGCTTAAGAATATGTACCTAGTTAAATATTTTTAGGAATGACTTTTGTCATCTGTTTCCATTAGTTCTAAATATAATATTTTTGTAAATAACAAAGCTCTTTCTCTTTAACATAGTACATCATTTTTTAAAGATTTATTTATTTATTTATTTATTAGAGAGAGAGAGTCGGGGGAAGGGGCAAAGGAGAGGGAGAGAGAGAATCTCAAGTAGATTCCCCACTGAGCACGGAGCCCAATACAGGGCATGATTTCACGACCCTGACATCATGACCTGAGCCAAAATCAAGAGTTGGATACTTAACTGACTAAGCCACCCAGGCCCCCTCTCTAACATGGTACATTATTATAAATCATACTAGAGCATGGTTTTCAACCTTTTATCCAGACAAGCAAAACTGAAGTACCTGATAATACTCCAGTGAGTAATAGTGGTTCATTACGGTGTTATAATGCAATCTGAAGGAGGGCCATCTACCCCATCACATTGTGAATAATTTTAATAGAGTGTGTTAGTGATGACAATCATTTATTCTCTTCCATACAGTCTTCTTGGAGAATTTGACCCTCTATAACATGGGAAGACACAGATCTTTATATCACATATTCCCCCAGCAATAATGCTTTAGATGCTTAAACAATATGACACAGAGACTACATTAATGGCCACAAAAGCTAAATATAAAAGGTCATATAGCATCTGAGACCACCACTTAGGGACACTTATTGTGGGCCATGTGTGTTTGAGAAAATAGGCAAGGGGCATTGACATGAGAGATCGTATGGTTTGGAGAAGTAAGTGGTCATGGGCTCTGAAGGGTTCTAGTTCTTAGTGCATTCCAGCTGGGAGATTCCGTCAGCCTTCTTGTCCTTGGATTCTATAATTTCCTTGGATTCAGTCTTCACTTGTGCTTTCTCCAGTGTGCTGCTGTTTCTTACAATCAAATGATCCTTGAACGTCAGAACAGAGTTGAAAAATAAGTTTTTAAACATCCATATTTTTTGATGTTTTAAGATCTGTTTAAGATTAATCTGACAAATATAAACACAAATTTATCTATTAAAATACTTTCAACAAGATTGCCAAATATTTTCAAAATATTTTCAGCATGTATATTCTTTTTTTTAATTTTATTTATTTTATTTTTTTAAGCTTTTTTTTTTAAGATTTTGTTTATTTATTTATTTGGGAGAGAGAGTGAGGGAGAACACGAGGTGGGGGAGGGTCAGAGGGAAAAGCAGGCTCCCTGCTGAGCAGAGAGCCCACCATGGGGCTCTGTCCCAGGACTCTGGGATCATGACCCAAGCCAAAGGCAGATACCCAACTGACTGAGCCATCCAGGTGCCCCAGCATGCATATTCTTTTCTTTTTTTTTTTTTAAGATTTTATTTATTTGACAGAAAGGAGAGAGATCACACGTAGGCAGAGAGGCAGGCAGAGAGAGAGGGGGAAGCAGGCTCCCTGCAGAGCAGAGAGCCCGATGCGGGGCTCGATCCAGGATCCTGGGATCATGACCTGAGCCGAAGGCAGCAGCCTTAACCCACTGAGCCATCCAGGCGCGCCCTCCCCCCAAAAAAACAAAACATATTCTTTTCTGAAGTTTGGGCAATAATAGAATTCCTTATTTCAGATCACCTTTCAGACATGAGTGAGCTGCATTCCAATAAAACAGGCCACAGGCCTGATTTGGCCTTTGGTCATAATTTGCTGACCCCTGGACTAAACAATTTTAAAACCCGGGGCCTAACTACCTTCAAGTTTGAGTGTTAGTTTTCCAGTGATTCTGTGAAATCTTAGAAATTCATTCAATGTTTTTCAGACTCGTGTTTTTTAGTTTATAAAATGAAGTTGTGATAGTAATTCTAATTGGCCTCATAGAATTTAATGAGGAATACTTAATTAATCAGATTAAATGAGATTAACTATTGTAAAGTGGTAAATACAGTGCCTGGCTCGATTTATTTGACAAATATTGTCTGTGTCAGACTTTGTTATAAGCATTGGAGAGATACCAGGAAGCAAAAACACGAAAGTAGTAATAAGTGCTACTGTTATTTATGGGAGGTCAATGGAACACTGGAGAGAAGTCCATAAACTCTATATACATTTCACTGACCAATCTATCTATTAAATAGGAAGCTTTTAAAAATTTAAAACACTGATAAATTAACTGCCAAGAGCCATAAATAGCCCTATAACAAGAGGGGAAGAATAAATCACACTGCAATTGCTAAATGTAATTTAGCATCATGTTATATTTAAAAGATGTGTTCAATATGTTAGGAAAATATGCTATTTTGCTTCTTTATTAACAACAACAACAAAAAAAACTATTCCAACCTGTCAGTTTGGGTTCATTCAGTCCCAAATGAAGATTCTTACCACCTGTTTGCTAGAAAGAGTCTAAGTAGCTTTAGTTAAGTTTCTAATAGAGTCTTGACTGGTTGAGACTAAAGATATAAAAGGATCTGGAAGCCACAGGCCTCCCTCCTTTATTTCTTCCAGAAAAAGGTCAAAGGTCGAATGACAGAGAGAGGCTTATATCATTGTTCTCTTAACCCAATCTGAAGCTGTCTTCCAAATTGCAGAGCAAATTATTGCTGATAAGATAAAGACTTTATCCCATATGCTGTGGAACAGCAAGCCTCCTGAGTCCAAGAAATCCATACCCTGTGTGCTCCAGAGTTAATGGGGTTCTTGAAACAGTGTGTTTCTTCAGGAAGAGTTCAAGCCTCTCTGTGAATCATGGTGTTCCTTTAGTCTTCACAGCATCCTGGAAGGAGAAAAATGGAAGGTGAGGAAGAAAGAGAGAATGAATATTTCCCTTTCTTAAAAGCAGAATATTCAGTTACACAATGTTCTTTCTGATGGGAACCTTAAACAGTTCAGTCCTGGTGGTGAATCTTTAGTTAGGCCGGCTTCCGTAAACCAGCCACCTGAGCCCTGGCCTGGCAGCTGTTGGGAAATGCTCTGAAAGGCTTGACCGCTTCCTTCTTTCTCTTCCATTTGGAAACACAAATTGCTCTCACAAGACGTGTCTGGTAAGCTAGACTCTAGGCTAATGTACCTAATCAGCAGCAGCTTAATCACCTGGCAGGATCATTTAAAATGCAGATTCCTAGGCCTCCCCCAAACCCACTGAATTAGAAGCTCTGGGGGGAGGGGGTGGTGGCGGGCAGCAGGGAGGGTTTAGAAAGCGGGACATGGAAGTGTCTAAGAATCTCTTTTTTCCGAGATCCCTAAGTTGATTGTTAAGCTAAGATAAAGCTTGCTTTCCAGAAGCATGTTTCTAACTAACTAATCCTTCTCTATAACACTGCTCAATTTTTGTCATTGTAAGGGTCACTGTGTCAAAACTGCTGCTGTGTCCTGAACTTCTGGAGAAACTTTCATGTGCCAAAACCTTTCGACAGTGATGAATCTGGTCTATGGCTTGTCCTTAAATTAAGTCAGGCCAAGTTAGACAGGATTAAGCAGATAAGAAGAGGCTACTGGAGTTCTGCAGCAGGGATCTTAAAATGGGATCCACAGGTGTGTCGTCCTCCCCCCCTCCCCCCACCCTGCCACTAAGGTGCCACGGATGGGAAAACATTTGCATATTTATTTTCACTAACTTCTCACTGGAAATTAGCATGTCTTTCTACTATGAATCTAGCAACAAAGTGCATTACAGTTAGCAGTTACTGTGACTCTTTGTCACTAATAGATATCAGCTAGTCCTGTATCTCATTTTAGTTGTTACGGATATCTTGAAAGATTATTTACACTCCTCATGACTTGAGATTACAGTTGTTTTTAGACTTGTCTTTAGATCCTTTTAAAAAGTGTTTTATTTATTTGAGAGAGAGAGCACACGAGTAGGAGGGAGGGGCAGCAGGAAAGGGAGAAGCAGACTTTGTGCTGAGCAATGAGCCTGACATGGGGCTCCATCCCAGGACCCAAAATCATGACCTAAGTGGAAGGCAGATGCTTATCCCACTGAGCCACCCAAGTGCCCCACTAGATCTTTTTTTAATGTTAATAAGGAAACACAGATATTACCCTATCACACATTTTTAAAAAACTATTTTTATAAATGTGATTCAGTATAGTTGGTTGCCTTTGTAATCTCATAATTTTATTTTACAAATTAGAAATGGTATTCTGAGAAGTGGTCTATAGGCTTTTCTCCGAATAATTTTCTAAACATATGTTATGTGATTTCACATATGATTGACAAAGGGGTCCATGAAACTTATAGAAAGTTAGGAACCCTTCCTTGATCTAAAGGAATCTGAAACCATCAAGGGGCTTTGAAATAATGAGCAATGAACATTTTGAGATTTGTGTTGGTTTAACTCTGTTAATCATCATAATATACTGGAGATTTCCCAAGTAAGATTTCCCAATTCCCATAATATACTAGAGGTTTCCTTTAGCCTCTCAGGCTAAGGACAAAGCCTTCTTCATCTGTTAGCATGTAACCAGTGTCATGGTAACTAACCCAGTAAGCCAATGGAATCTAATCCCTAATCTAATCCTGACTGATGCTCTTGATCTAGGTGCCATGTAACCCAACCATTTGCTGGTTGGCAATTCTTTGGTTCAGCAAGTGCTCTTTGGCCTCTTCTATGTCTGAAGCACTTTGTTCCTTGTGGAAGGTAATAGAGAACGATGAAAGCATGTTTTCTACCCTCTAGCACAGCGATTCTCAAACTCTGTTATCTGAGGCCGTATGATTAGGGGTTAAGCACATGAGCATGAATGCCTGGGTTCAGATCTTTTCTCTGTCACTTACTAGCTGAGTGACTTTGGATACATTGCTCTCTGTGCTTCTATTTCTTCATCTATAAAGTGAAATGATGCATAGGTGCACTCAGGAGAGAACTTGGTATCTGGTAAGCACATAATGAATGTTACTTGTTATTTGATATGTAAAATTCTGGGCCACAGCCCAAACTCTCAAATCAGAATCTCTGGGGATTTGGCCACATGCAGTTTATTGAGATCCACAGGTGATTTTAATATATTTTAGAGCAGTACTTCCCAGTGGTTTTCATTATTGCTCCTCTAAGAAGCCACTTTAAGCATTTTCCCCTAATTACCTTCTTCTTATGAAATTTTAGTACCATAGGTAGATATACAATATATCTGTTTATATATGTTGGCCCTTTGAAGGATGACAAACCATTGTAATACCTAAGATTTTGATACCCCCGCCCCACAAAACAACTTTGGCCCTCCTTATTGAGAGCACATGCTTTAAAACAGTGGGTTCTCAGTCTTGGCTGCACATGAGAATGAAATAAGGAAGCTTTTAAAAAAATACCCATGCCAGGGGCACACCCCCAGACTAGTTAAATTAGAACCTTTGGGAGTGGGACACAAATAACACCATCTTTTTAAAGATCCCCAGATGATT
>CM052799.1:147828113-147873111 GCA_028533885.1 Nasua narica
CTCTGTGGTTTTAATTTGCATTTTAATTTGCATTTCCCTAATGAATGGTGTTATTAAGTGTTTTTGCATATGGCCATTATCCACTCATATATCTTCTTTGATGAACTCTCCCTGTTCATGTCTTTGCCTGTTTTTTGATTGAGTTATCTTCTTATAACAGAGTTTTAAGAGTTCTTTACATTCCCTGAATACAAGTCCTTAATCTGACATGAGTTTTGCGAGTATTTCTCCTCAGTCTGTTGCTTGTCATTTCATTTTTTTAATGATGTACTTTGAAGTTCAAAAGGTTTGAATTTTGATGAGGTTCAATTTATATTTTTTTTCTTGTATGTTCTTTGGGTATTATGTCTAAGAAATCTTTACCTAACCCAAGATCTCAAACATTTTCTCCTATATTTTCTTCTAAAAGCTTTATTGTTTTATCTCCTACATTGAAATCTATGATCTGCTTTGAGTTAGTTTTTCTGTATGGTGTGAGATGAAGATCTAAGTTAAGCATCACTTATTGAACAGAATTCTTTTCCCTATGAATTGCCTTGGTACCTTTGTCAAAACTCAGTCGACTATAATATGAGGATTTATTTCTGGACTCTCAATTCTGTTCCATTGATCTGTATCTATCTTCATGCCACTCTACACTGTCTTGATAACTGTAGCTTTTTGCTATGTTTTTCAATTGGAAAGTGAAAGTCCTGCAACTTGTTTTTGCTTGTTTGTTTTTAAAACTATTTTGGCTATTCTATTTTTTTTAGAGATTTTATTCATTTATTTGACAGAGAGGAGAAAGATCACAAGTAGGCAGAGAGGCAGGCAGAGAGAGGGGGAAGCAGGCTCCCTGCTGAGCAGAGAGCCCGATGTGGGGCTCGATCCCAGGACAGGATCACAACCCGAGCCGAAGGCAGAGGCTTAACCCACTGAGCCACCCAGGTACCTCTATTTTAGTTATTCTAGATGTTTTGTATTTCCATATAAATTTCTGTGAAATTTCTGTGAAATTTGTGAATTTCTGTGAAAAAGCCTGCTGGAACTTTGATAAGAATTGCATTGAATTTATAGATCAATTTGAGGAGAATTGTCATTTTGGCAATATTGAGTCTTTCTTTCTATGAACGTGGAATATATCTTCATTTATTTAGATCTTCTTTAGCAAAGTTTAAAATTTTTAGTGCAGAATTCTTACCTTTCCTTTTTTTTTTAAAGATTTTATTTATTTAGGGACACCTGGGTGGTATCTTTTGTTAAATTTATTCCTAAGTATTTTTCCTTGTGATGCTGTTTTCAGATAGAATTATATTCTCAATTTTACTACTGAATTGTTAATTTCTTGTATTTACTAAATTATTATTGCACTTGGTGTTTAATACCTTTTAAATTTGTGAACTGACATGTGAATGAGAAGACGAAAATTTATAGCCCAAGGAGAGAGAAGGAGGTAAGCTTAAAAGTAGATTTATACACGGGTGCCTGGGTGGCACAGCTGGTTGGGCTTCGGGCTCTTCTTTCCAGCTCAGGTCTTGATCTCAGGGTTGTGAGATTGAGCCCCACATCAGGTTCCAGGCTCAGTGCAGAATCCGCTTGGAATGCTCTCTCCCTCTCCCTTTGCCCATTCCCCCCATGCTCTCTCTCTCTACACTAAATAAATAAATCTTAAAAAAAAAAAAAAAAGATTTAGGGATGCCTTGGTGACTCAGTCAGTTAAATGTCTGTTTTCAGCTCAGGTCATGATCTCAGGGGCCTGGTATCAAGTCCCACATTGAGTTCCCTGATCAGTGGGGAGTCTGTTTCTCCTTCTCCCTCTCCCTCTCCCCCTCACCACCTCATCCTGCTCATGTGCTCTCTCTCTCTCTCTCAAATAAATAAATAAAATCTTTTTTTTTAAAGGTAGATTTATACAGCATAAGCTTGGTGTTTCAATTTAACATTTGTGAGGGTCCATGACATGTAGTTTATGATAGTTTATAATGTCTAATTCATGGAGCACTCGTAAGGTTGAAATAGAATAGCATATGTAAAGTTCCTGGCACAAATATAAACTTCAGATGCTCTAGGGCTGGTGTTGAGAAGAGAAGAATTTGCTCAGGAGTAAAGTTACTTTAGTGCTTACTGTTTTCTTGTCAATCTTGGGAATCAGGGGGTTGTCGGGACTGTCCCTCATACATATGAGGCTCTCCTGATGATTTTTTCTTAGTTGGATCTTTCTCCTGCTGTTTCTTTACTCTCAGTTTTCTTTTCCATTTTCTCCACTTAAGTCTATATGAATGATGATTTATTAATATTTGAGTTCATTTCAGACAAAAACTTTTAGAAAGTAAATTGATGCATTTCCCTATTGAGTTTTTTATTGCCCATGGAACAGCATTGATATTTTTCATCTTAAACTCCTTTTGAAGGAGAGGGAAACTTTATTCATTCACTTGTTTATTTATTCGCTCATTCATCATTTCCCATTTATTGACTGCCTACTATCTGCTAGGCTCTGTGCTAATTGGGAGGTGATTCCACAGAATCAAATAGATAGAATCAGTCTGCTATTTTCGAAGCAGAAAAAATGGTCTTTCAAGAGTAAAGAAAGGATATAGCTAGTGGCCTCAGAATACATTGCTTCTATCAGAATAAATAAGGGCCATGTAAATGTCTGCTGCTTCATTAAGTTTCCTCTCTGGGTTAGAGATTCTTTGAAAAAGTTACCACCATCTGGTTCATGTTTCTACTCAAAGGCACCTTTGAGTGGTACACAAAGTTATAGAATCAAGTAACATTGTATTTTTCCAGGTCTCTTCTTTAAATCTAAGGATACTAGCCCAAGATCTCCCCCTAACTAACTGTGTGACCTTGGGCAAGTCACTTCATCTCCCTGCACTGACACATAGGTGAAGTGATTTCAGAGGACATTTCTAACTCTAGATTCTATCTTCTGACTCTTCCTGAGTTTTTGGACTACGAGTCTGTGGGTGGTAGAGAAGGGAGGGATGTGACAAAGAAAAGAGGAATCTCTTTAGGGGCCTTCATGTTTTCAGGATATGAGACATCCAAGTACATTAGTGACTGAAGAGTAAATAACTTTAACTTGTTGATGAGTATGGGACAAAGAACAGGGCATGCATGGCTCTCTACCCCTTTCGTTCTCTTTTGCTTTTGAGAATAAATTGCTGAGAGCATCAATTCTGGTCAGTTTTTCCATGCCGTAAGTTTGTTTTACAAGGTAGGTCCCACCTGGGGAAGTTTTTGGTTGTCCACTTTTGTATATAACTCGATGGATAAACCTATCTAATTCAGGTGCTCAGCCTTAGAACACCCATTGTTGTTCTTCATGTAAGCTACATCTTCTAACTTGACCTGAATCGATGATCGTTACGATGGTGGTAATGATGATCATGATCAGGATAATAATAAAGGTAATATGTTGTTCACCATTGGCCTGATATCTTTTGATTCAAAACTCAAGTGAAGTAGACGGTAGTGTTATTTATTGGACCTCCACAAACTTTAACACATGTCTTCATCACTAATTGTCTACTGGGCTTTAGTAAGGAAAACAGCAGAGAGATGGCCTAAAGTTGCCAAGAAATATTCTGCAGAGCCTTTGGAGGTGCAGATCACCCATTATACAGCCTTTGGAAAAGGAAGTCAAGTGGCCAATTTAGAATATTTGAAGAGTTTGGCAAATATGAATTGGATCACTGCCTCATTTTTTACTTTAAAATTAGTAGCTCGTTGGGATGCCTGGGTGGTTCAGTTGGTTAAGCATCTACCTTCCACTCAGGTCATGATTCCAGGGTCCTGGGATCGAGTCCTGGATTGGGCTCCTTGCTCAGAGGGGAGCCTGCTTCTCCCCTGCATACTGCTCCCCCTGTTTGTGCTCTCTCTCTCTCTCTGACAAATAAATAAATAAGATCTTTAAAAAATTATAAAATAAAATTAGTGGCTCCCCTTCTGGAACACAATTAGAATATTTCTAGAATCAGGGGTGCCTGGATAGCTCAGTGGGTTAAGGCCTCTGCCTTCTGCTCAGGTCATGATCTCAGGGTCCTGGGATCGAGCCCCACATCAGGCTCTCTGCTCAGCGCAGAGCCTGCTTCCCCTCTCTCTCTGCCTGTCTCTCTGCCTACTTGTGATCTCTCTCCTCTCTGTCAAATAAATAAATAAAATCTTAAAAAAAAAAAAAAGAATATTTCTAGAATCAGTCACTGCTGTCAGGATATAGTGGTTCAAGTACTTTCAGCCATTACCCAAAGATTTGAACAGTGCATTTATAATTTATCCTCAATTTATACTTATAAATCCTATATTTTGATTCATAGAAAAAAATAGATCGGGACGCCTGGGTGGCGCAGTTGGTTGGGCAACTGCCTTTGGCTCAGGTCATGATCCCGGCGTCTTGGGATCGAGTCCCGCATCGGGCTCCTTGCTCCGCAGGGAGCCTGCTCCTCTCTCTGCTTCTGCCTGCCTCTCTGCCTGCTTGTGTTCTCTCTCTGTTAAATGAATAAATAAAATCTTTAAAAAAAGAAAAAAATAGATCATGTAAGAGGGAAATTTTTATATTTTATGGCTCCATAGCTTTTTACTCTCATATTTAAAACGAAAATTGGAAAAGGAAATTCTATATCCTAAATAGTATCCTGAAATGATAGTTCCAAATAATCTTTACAAAGCATCACTAATTCTGAGTGTGAGGGAGTTGTCAACTTGGAGTTGTCTTACTTTATCCTTTTCATTGGTGAATTCTGTTGGATGAATGCAAAATATGTATCTCTGGCTCCAGCTCCTTCTTGAGGCTCTGGATGCATCTTTCTAACTGTCTGCTGGATCTCTCCAGAGTAACAGCCTACTTCGAGTTCAACAGATCCAAATTCCAACCACAGAACCTCCTCTTCCTGCTACAGTGTATTCTTGCTTAAAGACAACAATCCCATGAGTCACCAGGCTTCCTTTGTGAGATGCTGCTTGGTTCCTCCATCTTCCTCTCTGGGTCTCAGCCCTGGGAGCCTCTCTCAGAGTGCCTTCTGCCTATTCCCCTTCTCTGTTCTTACTGTCAGATTCCTTGTACCATTGCTGATTATGTCTCACCCTGGCTATAACAGTAGCCTCCTGTCCACCTCCTCCACACCATTCAGAACATTATGACAAAATTTCTGGAGCAATCTGGCTAAAATAAGAATTTAATCATATTATTCCAGTAATCAAACATTGAGTCTCCTTGAGACCTGCGGGAGAGAGTTGAAAGTTGCCTGACTGGACATTTAAAGAGGACTTCTTGTTCTGATTATTGTTTGTCTTTTTAACCACATTTCCCTTTATCTCTTCTTCCTTTTGAATGCTAAACTCAGTTTACCTAGAGCTGTTTATCTTTAGTGGCTGTTACCCGCTCCTCTCCATCTCCATGCCATTAGTCTTCTATCTGTGCTTAGACCTCTTGTGTTGCTGTTCCTCCATCACCACTGTCCTGTTGTGTAGCCTTACTAAAACACCCCTTTTCTCATAATCATATCTAGAGTCATATTTTCCCCCTGTAGAGCAGCTACTATTAGCACCCTGGCCTTTAACCCTGGGAACATCATTTCCATACATACCAAGCAATCGGGCTTGCAGCTGCGATCAGCTGCCTGAAGACCTCTGTCTTATTCCGAGAACCAGGACAGGCCATGAGAGCTGGTATGTTTTATTCCCTAAGAGTAGCTCTCAACCAATGAATGAAGCAAGCTGGAGAATAAAAACCCAGGTGTCCTTGCCCCTCACTTAGGGTAACTAGGGCATCCTCCATCCTGTTCCAGAAGTGCCCAGCAGGACTGAGCCCAGTTGCTCATGGCAGGAATCTGCTGAGTGATCACCTTTTACCATTGCTACCTTGCTTCCTTGCCTAACTTCCCTGCTCCCCGACTGGTGCTTTCTGTCACCTCCCAAACAGACCTTTTGCACCCACAGTCTTGTCTCAGGGTCGGCTTTTGTGGGGACCCAGCCTTAACACACTGTGTTTATGCTCTCATGGCAGGCTTCTTGGGCAATTTACCTTGGGAAATACTCATTTGGACACCCTCAAAATTAGGAACAGCATCTTCCTTGTATCTTCCTTTCAACCTCTAGTATCACCTCTTACTTGAAGTAGGTGCTCAACAACTAAAGGTTGAGTGAAAGTATTTCAGTAAAGAGGGAAATCTGCATTACAGAGCTAAAGTTAAAATTTCCAAGTACTTTAGAGTAACTCCATAACAGAGCAATGACCAACCACACATGCCTTAGGAGCTTTGTTTGAGCAAACGAATAAATTATTTGTCAGCTTTATTCCATACTTTTCAAGTTACCTGGCATTGAGAATCATATTTCTTTGTACCTCTGGCCTCTAAGCTTGCTGAAGACAGGCCTTTGATTTATGCTTCTTTATAGTACCCGCCCTACCTAGCCTGATGTCTTACACATTGCATGTACTCAGCTCCAAAATATTTTCTAAGTTTTTTTTTTTTTTTAGTAATCTCTATACCCAGTATGGAGCTTGAACTCTGAACCCTGATATCAAGAGTCACATGCTCTCCTTGACTGAGCCAGCCAGATGCCCCCTCCAAAAATACTTTCAACGAAACTATTTGTTATAAGGCAACTAAGAGTGTTTTAAAATGGTGTATTTTTTAATAGAGTTTATTTTTCAATAATCGTCTTCATACTAGTCATTTTTATGCCCACTATAGAAAAGTAAACCAGTGGGGCACCTGGGTGGCTCACTGGGTTAAGTCTCTGCATTTGGCTCAGGTCATGATCTCGGGGTCCTGGGATCAAGCCCCGCATCGGACTCGCTGCTCAACAGGGAGCCTGCTTCCTCCTCTCTCCCTGTCTACCTCTCTGCCTACTTGTGATCTCTCTCTCTCTCTGTCAAATAAATAAATAAAATCTTTAAAAAAAGACAAGAAAAAAGAAAAGTAAACCAGCAGAGTTCTATCACATTGCTTAAACAAATTTTTAAGTCAAAAGCCTCCAAATTAATGGGATTTTACTGAACTTACAAAATTACGTGAACAGTTATTGAAATGAGAGTATTGTAGAAAGAGTGTGTGATACAAATGAATGGTCTCTGAAGATCCTAATTTTGTAGGCTTCATCCTTCAGCCTCTTTTTTTACTGTCACCTCTAATGCAGCATTCATTCACATTTACCTCTCTCCACTCCAAAGAGGCAGTCTACAGGTCTTGCAACTTTTCCTGCAGCCAGAAAATCTACTTCACCATAATAGACACAGCTGTGTGTGTTCCCTAGACTGCTATAGACATATCCCTTTAAAAGTTAGCTTAGTTAAAAGAACTAAAAGAACATAAAACAATGTGGGGTGAGGTAGGGGAATCAGTGTTGTATGGCCCAAACCTAGTCATGTCTTCTAAAGCAACTCTTTCTGTGTTTGCTATCTCAGCTTTCTTTAACCATAGGCAAGTCCTGAGAGGTCATCATTTCACTTGGGCCTCATTCCTTAGGAAAGAGTGTTAGAGGTTGCATTTGCAGCCAAGAAGGGATAACCTAGGGGTCAGTCGATACTCACTTCACATCACTGGATGATCCACAAATTTGCATGATTTTACATAAAGCGATAAAACACAGACACTTTTGAATATTTTGTACATGTGGATATGGGCAGAAGTTTTGTGGATGTGGTTATTCTGTGAGAAGGAACGCAGAGACGATGCAGATGCATGTAACAAAAAACATTCTGCATGAAACTATACTCACAGGATTACCCTTCGAGCATCCTTTTTTAATGGAAAATAAATTTTGTCTTAAATAAATTTGAACTCCAGAAGAGTTACAAATCATTGTTAAAGAACAATAGGGTACACAGTTCGCTAGGGAGTAGCAGTTCCTTTGAATGACCATCTCTTTTGAAAAATGAGTGGGGCGCCAGGCGGAAGAGATCTGCCAACAGGAAGAGATCTGCGATGCCCCAGGTTTTACATTGTTACGCTTAGGATGGCCTACCTAATCTGGTGCCTGTTGCAAAAATGGAAATGCAGAGCTCTTTGTTCAAAACTTACTAAGAATTTCAGGACAGTGGTAGCAGATCTTTAAGCCAAGTTGTGGGAGAACAGCCCATATGTCTGCACAGGTCCCGTGCCCGCAAGGCCCATCCTGGTTTCTCTCCATTTACTGAGATCCTTCTCCACAGCCCTTTAGTCACAGTGGTGCTTGACCAAATAAAGTGTTCCTGGACACGCCTTTGAAATCTGAAGTAACCCGAACCTAGCCAGGGGTGTGTAAACATGATTCTGTAATTTCTACCTCTCTACACCATAGTAAGAGCCATCAGAGGTTTGTTGGGTAGGGATGGTTCTTACTAGAACCTCAGTAATTAATCCTAGAAGGATATTCTCTCCTTTCTTCCCACTTGATCACCACCTGTTAAAACCAAGCCCCCAGTGTTGGAATCCTGAGGTTTTAGGCAGTCATCAGCTCCCACAGTGCTTGGGAATAAGAAGTAAATGGCAAATGCACCCATGTTGTTATTTTGCTATGGTCTTTTCCACAAATCCCTCCTTGATCTCCCTTGCCAGAACTGAATCCTTGCATCTTTTTTTTTTCTTTTTAGGGCCACCCACCAGGCAGATCTGAGCAGTCTCTTTTAGACCTTCCCCTCCTCCCTGCGTCACTCCCTGAAGTGGGGTAAAGGGATGAGAATAGCTCCATGAGTTAGAGATTTGGTCTTCTTTACTCCTCCTGCCCCAAACTCCACCCCTCTCCTTATCTTGGAGGCCCAGTTGTATCCTTGAGTTTATCCTTGACTTGTATTACTTTACTCTCCCTGGGAATAGAGTGAGGGAATCGAACAACTTACGTTTTCTCTTAAAATTAGAATAAAGACGTAGTGGGTACGTGATCTACCTCTGCTGTACATTCAGTTTTGTGTTCCTGAGCCAAATGGGTTTCATGTATCTACTAAGACAGATAATTTGAGAACAGCATGTATTAGTAATCCTGAAAAATTCCAAGAGTAGTTCTATAGGAGTGTCTCCAAATTTGATTAGAAATCTTTGCCCACTGTCATCGTATTTCTTCCAAGTCTTAAAAACACATGTGCTGTGTGAATTAATTTTATTGTAATTTCGCTTATTAGTGTCTTTAAAAAAGCATGGGCTATTATGCTTATTGGTGAGCGCCTTTGACAAACCAGGACATTCAAGTGAATTTTAAACCAAGTTATGATACTGAGAAAAGCAAGCTTCCAAACACACCGTGATTCCTGTTATCAAGAGTGGTTATGAGGGACACCTGGCTGGCTCAGTTGGTAGAGAATGCAGCTCTTGATCTCTTGATCATGACTTTGAGCCCCACGTTGGGCAGAGAGATTACTTTTAAAAAATGTAAAAGATAAAATAAGTTCTAAATTACTAAAAAAGTGGTCAAGAAAGAAGTTATGGAAAGGCATTTTGTGGGCAACTTAAGTAGTAACATCTACTAAATGGGAATAATCCTATCTATCCTTTTATTTATTTCAGAAGGAAAATGCCATTTTTTTAAGATGGGAAATTTAATAGAAAGCCATTAGTTCTACCACTGTAATTATATTTTAAGTACTATTTTAATTTTTAGAATCCATGGCCTCTTTAGGCCCAATTGGTTTTTTGTTTGTTTGTTTGTTTAAGATTTTATTTATCTATTTGACAGAGAGAGACAGCGAGAGAGGGAACACAGGCAGGGGGAGTGGGAGAGGGAGAAGCAGCCTGATATGCGGCTCAATCTCAGGACCCCGGGATCATAACCTGAGCCGAAGGCAGATGCTTAGTGACTGAGCCATCCAGGCACGGCCCAATTGTTTTTTAATGAACCAGAATTTAGTAAGAGATTTTTCCTTTGAATTAGATTTTCAGAGAACCTAAATTATTGCTTAATTGATATTTCTACTTAGACATTGGTAAGACATATTGAGTAAACATTAGAAATGCTAAGGGGATCAGTTTATCCATATTACCTGTTTTATAGATGAATTTATACCAAACACAATTTTCCCATCATTTAATAGAATAATAATACTGGTCTACTTCCAAACCCAAATGCTGTATTTGTGGATTTCACTTAATCCTTTTTTTTTTAAGATTTTTTTATTTATTCAAGAGAGAGGGCAGGAGAGCACAAGCAGGCGGGAGCAGCAGAGGGATAGGGAGAAGTAGACTCCCCCCTGAGCAGGGAGCCAGATTTGGGGCTTGATCCTAGGGCTCTGGGGTCCTGACCTGAGCTGAAGGCAGATGCTTAACCGACTGAGCCACTCAGGCCCCTTCTCCTTAATATGTTGAAGCCTGAATGTGTTTTTTATAGTTTTATTTCACTATAATCAACATATAAGAAACTGTGCCTATTTAAAGTGTACAGTTTGATACATTTTTAACACAGACAACCTTGAAAAGCATCACCACTATCAAGATAGTGAACATATCACCCCCAAAAGTTTCCTTGTGCCCATTTGTAATCCTTCCCTCCCACATCTTCTCAAGGTCCCCTTCCAGCCATCTCTAGGCAACCACTTATCTGCTGTCACTATAGATTAGTCAGCATTTTCTGATTTTTTGGGGGAGAAGGGGTCAGGCTCCTTTGACTCACCATAATTATCCTGAAATTCCTTCGTGCTGCATGTAGTTTTCAGTAGTTCATTTTTTTCTTATTGCTGAGTCGTATTCTATAGTGCAGATACACCATGTTCTGTTCATTCATTCACCATCAAATGTTTTTTCTCTCTTATTCTTCTCTTCTTTAGGCCTAAGTCAGCCTCTCTTCAACCCCTCCAGGGCAGGCTGCATGGTATCATGGGAGTTTTGTTGTCAGCACATCGAGATCCAAATCTCAGCCGTGTTTCTTGGGAACTATTTCGTCATCTGAAAATTGAGTCTAGTATTATGTGCCTCACTGTTGCAAGGGTTAATTATCTAAGACACACAGGACAAAACTTGACACATAGGAAGAGCTATTTGTGTGTTGGTTATTAGAAGGAATCCTATTGTTATTATTACTAGTATTAATTCCATGCGGCATGTTTGGTGGAACTTCAGCCTACAAGAGGCCCTCAGAAACTTTAACTACTACTATCGATCTTACTAATACGACGACAGCACCTAACAACTGTTCGTTCGCTTTGTTTTCTGGCCCCTTTTAATGTTTTCAGTTTTTTCACTCTCCTTGTTGCTAGCACTGCCGGGATCTCCCCCTGACCAGGCAGAAGAGAGGAAGGCAGTCGTTCCTTAAGCAGGATACCAGGACCTGCAGCAGGGGTAGCAACCCCAGGACTTGTCAGACAGGCAGATTCTCCTGAATCAGAAAGTCCGGGGAATGGGGCCTCAATCTGGGTTTTCACAAGACTTTGCCAAGAATCTGCCGACGCTAAAGAGCTAGAGCAGTAGGGTGATCACTAGGCTTGGGCAGGAGTTAATGCAAGCTCCGTTCACAGCAACTTCCCTGTTAGCAAAAGCACACTGTTGACTAATTGAGCTTAATATCAACTAAAACCCCTAAGTCCTTTTCACACATGTTGCTACTAATCCCCATATTCCCGATCTAGTACTTGTACAGGATTCTTTTTGGAATGGAGTATAAATCTTTACATTTATCCCTATTAAACTTAATCTTGTTAGATTCGGCCCGTCGCTCCAGTCATGTTTGGGGAAATCTTAGTTCAGCTGGAATGAGCCATGACAAAAAAGCAGGGCCTAGAGACTGAGGAGGGATGCTGAAAGGACAGCATCCTTTTATACATGGGCCGAGTCCTGGCGCTGAGATTCAGTCTATGGTGGGCATCTAATTACACACTTGGGACCCGCGGGGGTGGGGGATGGCTGGTAATTTGATTTCAGTGCAATTCAACTAACATTTACTGGGCATCTACCAAGTTCCTAGCTGTGAACAAGTACAGGAGAGGTTCTAAATAGCCAGATATAAGTAGAGACAAAGGGGTTTTTATTTCTGGTTTTCAGGTTTGTTTCTTTGTTTTGTTTTTAGACGCCCAATATATCAACACTTGCAAGTCTCTCAAGAGAAATACTTTTTGAGTGCAAAATCCTTTGCTATATTGTTTATTTATACTTTCACATTTAATATTCAAGCCAATTCAATGATAGAGGAGTGATTACCCCATTTACAGTTGAGGAAACTGAGAATCAGAGGCTAATACATTTCCTCAAGGGCACACGGGTACTTACTTAGCAGTAGAACTAGAGGAAATTCTAGACCTGCATTGGTTTAAAGAATGTGCCTGCCACATACAGCCTTTCTCCCTGAGATCAAGGAAATTAAGCTCTTTAAATATTGTAATTACCAACGGTTCAACCATAAACCATTGATAGCTTGGGCTAATTTATGTGTGAGTTTACATTCCGAAAAACATTCAAATATCAATAGATGGCCCAATCCTATGTACACAAAGAAGTGCATCAAATTGTGCTCAGGAGCCAAATTTAAAAATAATCTTTCATTGAGGAGGCCCCTGGCTGGCTTGGTCAGTAGAGTATGCAACTCTTCATCTTGAGGTCATGAGTTCAAGCCCCACGGTGGGTGTGGAGCTTACTTAATAGAATAGATAAATAAAAATAAAAAATAATCTTACGTTTGGGGTTTTTATTTGCCTCTCTTAAATTGTTAGCCACATACTTTAATCAGTATCTATCACAGTATTAATATTGTAATTGCAAGTTGTTACCTCTGGCAACCAAATCTTTGGAAAAGATATAATTACCTCCTCTAGAGGGCGAAACTAGCCAATTCTACTCTATTTAGCAGGTAATATCTACTATATTTTATTGTGAGATATTATTAGTTTGAGGGGTGCCTGGGTGGTTTAGATGGTTAAGTGACTGTTGATTTAAGCACAGGTCATGATCGTAGGGTTGTGAGGAGATGGAGCCCTGCATCGGGCTCTGCACTGGGCTTAGAGCCTGTTCAAGATTCCCTCTCCCTTGGCCCCCCTCCTCTGCCCTAAAAAAGTGTTCATTTTAATAAAGTAGATTATACTGTAACAGAAAATATACAAGGCTCAAAGTCGTAAGATTAAAATTTGGTTCCACTTGCTAGTTACATCAAACTGGACAGTTTAACTCATATAAACCTCAGTTTTGCAATCTCTAAAATGGGAGTGATAATATTCATGGAGTTTTAAGAATCACCAGAGATAATATCTGTGAAAGAAGGTCCTTTGTAGTCTGGTAAATGTTTCACAAATGTAAGATGTTATTATTTAGTTTTGATACCTATTTTACATATTTACAAGTCAAGAAGAGAACTTGTGAAATATTTCTGCCACTGACACATCTAGCTAATTGATAGAAAAGCATTCAAAGTTTTTGAGTTTCTCTGGAAATGCTTTCATTCTTTCAGTTTCTCCTTAACTGTTGAGCCTCCAGTAGAATTATGTAACAATGGTAGGGTAGAACTGATAATAAAATACTAGATTTGGTTGGTTAACTTACATTTCAAAGACAAATTCTCTTTAACCTGCAAGGACATTGTCAGTACTCCTAGCATCATCATCATAAAAGGACACTCACTAGGCGCCTGCCTGCCTGAAGGCAGGAGCTGTGGTTATACAAAGTGAGTTAAGCTGATAACAATTCTAGTTCTTTAGGGCTTTATAATGTAATATGGACAGATTTTGTATGAATAGGGGAAAATAAAGACATGCACTTAAATGACTGCATTTGAATCCCTCTTCTGTCCTTTGGAGTTGAGTGACTCTAGGCAATCTCTTAAGCATCAATTTCCCCAACTTTAAAATAATGATAACAATTTACCTATCTGACAGAGATTTGGGAATAAAATGCTACTTTATGGGTAAGTCCTGAGTATAATATCAGTACTTCATGCACAGCCTATATTAACTATGTTAAGATAAACTGAGGCATATTTTAAGTTTCTCTGAGCAAAAATTTATTCAAATCTGGCAGAGGCGAACCGGAAGTGAATAGGAGCGCTCTGTAGACAGATGATACACAGGGAGAGACTTTTATAGAGAAAAGAGGAGCAAATTAAGGAAATTATTGATTGGCTTTAAAGGGTACATGGCTGTAATTGGTTGCCCCTAGGTTTCAATTTTGTAGCCTTGAGTTATTTCTTATGTAGGTTGCCTAGGCATTACAAGCAGTTAGTCTGATGTCTTGCTTGCTTAGTTAATTTAACAGGTATTTTTTGAGTTAAGTATTCCATCCAATATCAAACTCCAGGACCTTTCACCTCTCCCTTTTGGTCTCCATACCCTGCAAATAATGAGCTTTCTCTGGTCATGATGAATAATATATGTAGCCTGGAAATCATTGTCAGTCACCCACATTTCTTCATTAACTCCATAGAATCACAACCTTAGAGTAGGAACCTCAGACTTTGGAAGTCATTTAAACCAGTGACCTTATTTTGCAAATGAGGGAACTGAAGCTCAAAAAGGTTAAGTATCCTACACAAGCTATAGGGCCAGTTAGTGACAGAAATGAACTAAAATCTGGAAGCCCACTCAAAGTATGTCACTCTCCCTCCTCCAGACCCCTTGGTCACCTCAGTACCCTCTTACACTTTCCCTACCATATAGGACCATGTTGAACTGGCCTACTGCCAATTTAAGCCATCCAGCCTTATCAAAGTCTTCATGGTTAATCTTGTTATTCATTTCCTCTTTCTTTCTTATTTAGCATGTCCTTTTCTCAATTTATTTAATAGGGAAAAAGAAAAAGAAACAACAACTCTGTCTTTATTTGTTTTTCCACATAAAGCCTTTCTTGTGCCAATGAATGAGACCAGTGAAAGCTTCCCAGTTGGAGTAGGGATAGGATTGTGAGCCCATAGGCCTATCAGCTCATTTTTGACCCTTCTCTCCCATCCCTTCTAAAGTGGCTCCTGAGGGAGTTCCACTTGAACTCTTAGGGCATCTCTTAGCAACACAATTTAAAAGTGACTACCTAGCACATGCACTTAACACTGGTTATTCCCCAGGACTCTCAAATGTCGGGAGGCACTTAACAGGCCACTTCCATATAAAAAATACAGAAATGCCAAACAGGGTTGTGCAAATTATGATATATTTTAAAGGTTTGTACTTAATAGTTTAACACTTTAAACTTGGGTATGGAATTGATGACAGTGTGTGAGACCTCATTTTGACATTAACATCAGAAGTTTAACCATGAGATGCTTCACTCCCACCTGAAATTTCAATTGCTCCTGACTTTTTTTCCCCCAAGTAATCTCCATGCCCAACGTGGAGCTCAAACTCATCACCCAAAGGTCAAAAGTTGCATGCTCTACTGACTAAGCCAGCCAGACACCCTGTCCCCTGACTTTTCTTAACCTGGTGTGGTCCTCAGTCCCCTATGTCCACCTCTACTCTCCCACTCAACCATCATTTAATGAATGCCTACTATAGGTTAAGTCCCATGATAGATACTGAGGCCACAAAGAGGAAAATGAATTAATCTTTGCCCTTCAGGCAAATGGCAGATTAATAAGGGAAATAACCCCAAAGGTGGCCTCCATGGAACGGTGCCTTCTGGCATTCACACCTTTGAGTAGTTCTTGGACTGTGTGTTGTGTTAATAATAGTGGAGGTGACATAGTGTGGGATTAGCACTTATGAGGACCTGTAGCTCTTGATTCCTTCCATTGGAATGCTCTTCTTTAGGAGTCATGAAGTGGTGTGTAAGAAGTTGGGTTACCTTGGTTAAGAGACCATGTGAAAAGACCATGTGGAGACAACTCATAGAAATAAAGAAACCCAGTTTTCTCAGCATCCCAGTCTTCCAGCCGGGTCAGGCAGTACATCAGACATGTGGGTGAACGATCTTGAAAGTTCAGCTTAGTTGATCCCTGCAGGTAACTGTAACCCCAGCTGATGTCACATGGGATAGAAGAACTGTGCAGCTGATCCTAGTCAACCCATAGGATTTACAGAGATAACAAACTAGCTGTTGTTTAAACTATTATGTTTGAGAGTGGATTCTATTGTTTGCATAGCAATAGAAAGCTGAAATAGGTGGGTAAAAAAATATGATGCATGTGGTAAGTGCTATCAGTAATCTATACACAAACTGAAGCGGTAGCATTGAGGAAGCACCGACTATACGGTATTTGCCTACAAACTAGGGGTCTACAAGGGTTCCCAGAGAAAATGGCATTATGAGCTGGATCTTGAGGAATGAGTAGAGTTTTGTCAGAGAAAACAGCTTGTAGAAACATTAAGAAGCCTAAAAGAAAAAAAAAAAAAAAAGAAGCCTAAAAGAGCATATCTCACAGAGAATAGTTTATAGTTCAGTGTGGGTTGAGAGATGAGCCACCACAAAGATATATTAGAGCCAATGTAGAGCCTTTTCTTGTCAGGCTAATATTATTGTATAGGTGATGGAGAGTCAATAATGGCTCTTAGGCGCTGCCATGAAATGAGTAGTTATCATATCTGTTATCTCTGGCCTCACTCTCCTTGGCCATCTAACACCGGTGATCACTTCCTTCTTCCCCTTTCTCTTCCTCTTTTTTTTTTTTTTAAAGATTTTATTTATTTATTTAACAGAGAGAGAACACAAGCAGGCAGAGAGGCAGAGAGAGGAGCAGGCTCCCCGAGGAGCAAGGAGCCCGATGTGGGACTTGATCCCAAGACGCCGGGACCATGACCCGAGCCAAAGGCAGCCGCTCAACCAACTGAGCCACCCAGGCGTCCCCCTTTCTCTTCCTCTTGTGTGGCCCTACCCACAACTGCATCTCTAATAGACACTTTCTTTTTGGCTTCATTATCACCGTAATGGTATTTCCTGAGTTTCTGTCCTTGGTTTTCATCTTATCTTTCCCAATATTCTCTTTTGGCTACAACTGAGATTTCTTTGCAGAAGATCTCAAATCTCTGTCTCTAGACTGGACTTTCTTTCTAAATGTCACGTTATCTCAGATGAGTCTAAGAACCCAATTCAATCCTCTTCCCTTCTCCACTTTTACCCCGAGAAAATTCAGTGCCTTCTCATTTCCCCATTTCTGTAATTTTTGTCTATTACCTGGGCTTACAACCTCAGAACTGCATCTTCAATTCCCAGCGTTCTCACATACTTAATCTCTCAGTCAAGTTCAAATTTTCCTCCTTTACACTGTCTTTCATATTTTCCTGTACCATTATTCTCTTCTTTATTATTTCCTTGAAATCTGGTATTGATCTTGTTAATCTTCTATTGAATTATTTTTTTCAAGACTTTGGCTTTGTTGCTGAAAGACTAGTCCCTCCACAGTCTGGTCCATATCTATCTCATTTGCCTGCCTGCCTTCCTTCCTTCCTTTCTCTTTCTTTTTAAAGTAAGCTCTACACCTAAAGTGACCCTTGAAATCATGACTCTGAGATCAAGGCACATGAGCCACTGAGCCAGGTGCTCCTATCTTATTTTTCAATCCTCTATCTTCTAAACTCATTGCTTCATAATAAAGCTACTAAACAGTCTTGATATCAAGTAAAACATGGAACCCCATTCCTATGTTGTATGTTTTATGTATAACACCCCTTTTAATCTTGCCAAATTGGGAATTAAGTTTAGCAAATGAGATTATAGGTAGAGAAGAGAAGAGAGAAAAAAAAAGACGACATGTTTGTTTTCCTTAGAGGATTAGAGGAAGCTAACTGCGGAGGAGAAGATAGATATTTCAACGCTGAAAATCACATGTTTCCTATAGGTTGGCTGGAAAGAATCACTTGGGAAACCTACTAAAAGCACAAATAACCAGGCTCTAATGCCTGAGGCAGTGAGTCTCCAACTTAGCTACATGTTGGAATCACCTGGGACCTTAAGAAACATGCTAATGCCTGTCTTCTACCACCAGTGTCTGATGTCATTGGTCTTGACTATAGCCTGGGCATCAGAATTTTCTCAAAGCTCTCCAGGTGATTATATTATGCAGCCAAGGTTGAGAGCACTCTCCTAGGGGTTCTCTTTGACTATATCTAAGATGGGGACACTGAATAAAGCTCCCCTCATGTGATTCTGGGAGCCATTGCCATAAATAGAAGCATCTGTTGCTGAATATTTCTGGAAAAGGATTCAATACATGCATAAGGCAGCCACAGGATGGAACATTAGGTCACCAGCAGGTTGTTCTTGTACACAGGGCAGTAGACTGACTTCTGAGTTGAGGCTAATGGATATGCCCAACTCATTCTCACATCCTCCCCTCACCAGGAGATTATCCCTCACTCTTTGTCAATTCTCTCTTCCCAGAAACCAAACTGACATAGTTTTCTTACCTCTTCTGCCCCAGCCAAACTGGCCTGTTTGGTGTTTTCTATGATATTCACTTTCATACCCTTTTCCTTAGTGGGTTCCTTAGCTACTTACATCAAAACCTTATCCAATCTTAATACACAGGATAAAATCATACCACATTAGTGAAAACTTCTCTTACATCTCATGTAGAATTGATCTGAAAATCTTAACGCCCATCCAGTATATAACATTACCATTGTATATGTCACTTTAACTAGCATGTACTTATATGTGCACTGATTATGAGTGCCTAATGAGTAATGCCTCTGTTCAAAACATAATAGATATATCCCTGTGATTAACATATATAGTCATTTTTTTAAAAATTGAGGACAGTGGCATTTAAATATCCAAATATTACATCAAAAGACAATTATGTTACTAACCTGTACCAGCAACTAAGTTTTAGCTGTTGTATTAGTTTGCTTGAGGGCCATAACAAAGTTCCACGGACTGGTGGCAAAAAAACAGGAATTTATTTTCTCACAGTTCTAGAGGCTAGAAGTCCATAGGGTTGCTTTCTTCTGAGGCCTCTCTTCTTGGCTTGTAGATGACTGTCTTCTCCCTGTGTCTTCACAGGGGCCTCCCTCTATGTGTGTCAGTCTCCAAATTTCCTCCTATGAGGACACCAGTCAGATTGGATTAGGGACTGCCTAACAATGACCTTATGTTAACTTAATTATCTCTTTTTAAAGACCCCATGTCCAAATACAGCTGCATTTTGAGGTACTTGGGGGTTAGGACTTAAGCATATGAATTTTGGGGTGATAGAATTTAGACTACAACAACTATCTTGCTACATTATTGAGATGCCTTATATGTTAGGACTGTATGTAAATTTTAGAACACTGAAAATAAATAAGAACAGGGGCACCTGGGTGGCTCAGTGAGTTAAAGCCTCTGCCTTCGGCTTAAGTCATGATCTCAGGGTCCTGGGATCGAGCCCTGCATTGGGCTCTCTGCTCAGCAGGGAGCCTGCTTCCCCCTCTCTCTCTGCCTGCCTCTCTGCCTACTTGTGATCTCTCTCTGTCAAATAAATAAATAAAATCTTTGAAAAAAAAAAGAAAAGAAATAAGAACAGAGATACTTAATTAGGGCTACATATGTGTTTTATGGTCATGCTTATAATTTTGCTTTGAAGGACAATTCCATGAATGAGGCTGTAAGTGAGAGGGGATAAGCAATTATGAACTTCCTAATTTTAATTAATTTTATTGATATTACTTCTAAAGTTTTTGACTCATAATTGCCCATCAGAGTTTACTTTTCAAGCAAGAGAAATACCTGAAGTTAAAATGACAGAGCATAAAAGGCTTTAGGATATATTTGAAAGGGTCTAGGATTTGGAGGATGACTTTAAGTAAATCACTACTTTTCAGAGTCTTTGTCTCATCATCTGTGAAAAGGGATGTCAACTGCTTCGTCACTGAAGGTGGGATGAGAAAATGAATGTTAAAATCTTTTGCAAATTGTAAAGCACCATTCAAATATTATTCATTATTATTGTGACAAGCCAGGGAGAAATTTAGAGAGAAACCTCTAGAACTGTATCGTTACCCCCAAATAAGCAGTTAACAGAGGTTCAGAGAAACTGAGAGTAAAATGCTCCAGGTAAAATCTAGCTGTCTTCTGTTGCTTTACTAAAATCTTCCCATCACTTGTGTATCTGTTTATTCTGAATGAGTTACATAGAAGAATCTTCATCATTACATTTCCTGCTATTACTAGAAATTAACTCAATGTTGAGGAAGTGCTTTGTTGCATATGCTTACAAGATACATAGCATTTAGGGGCCATCTTCAAAGCATTCAAGGTAAAAAGTCAGAATCTACCTACTATGTGTGACGACATAGATGAACCTAGACATTGTACTAAGTGAAATAGGCCAGTCCCAGTCAAGTACTTTGTGATTACACTTGTAGGAGGTATCTCAAATAGTCAAACTAATAGAAACAGAGTAGAATGGTGGTGGTTGCCAGCCGCTGGGGGAGAGGAAATGGGGAGTTGCTATTCAGTAAGTATAAAGTTTCAATCATACAAGGTGAATACATTCTAGAGATTTGCTATACAATATTGTGATTATAGTCAACAGTACTTTGTTGTACACTTGAAAATGTGTGATCTACACTTAAGGGGGTAGATCTCATGCTATCTGCTTTTAGCACACACATACACACATTTCAGAACCCAATTTTATCCCAGCTAAAGTGGGATAACCAGGCTTTTTCCCAAGGCACTGATATTGAAAGGGTCCCTCTATATTTAAATAATACTTTTAAAAGATATGCAAATTTTTAAGCCACTCCTACTTGGCCTCTCCTGAGTCTCTAGTCAAGGTAGCAAATTAGTCCTGGGCCCTGGGCCAGCACCCTTGGCAGCAAGCTGAGATGATGGGGCAGGAGACCAGATCAAGATTGGGAATCCTATTAGTGCCTTCAAGAAGCCTCCCCTCCCCCAGGACCCCCTTTCTCTTTTCTTCCCCACATTACTGATTTGAGGATACTGTTGTATTCTTTGTACTTGGGTCAAATGTGCTACTTAGGGCTGTGAAAGGCATATAAAAGGGTCAGTAGCTACGAGATCAAGGGCTGCCTGATCATAACTCCTCAATTGTTCAATGTGTATCCAAATAACTGTTAAAGGAAATCAATGTAGTAAGAATTTTTAATACCCAGTGGATCTATAACATAGTAAATAAACACCTTATGTATTTTTTAAAAGATATAATTTATTTATTTGACAGAGAGAGACACAGTGAGAGAGGGCACACAAGCTGGGGAAGTGAGAGAGGGAGAAGCAGGCTTCCCACTGAACAGAGAGCCCGATGTGGGGTTTGATCCCAGGACCCTGGGATCATGACCTGAGCCGAAGGCTGATGCTCAACAACTGAGCCACCCAGACATCCCCATCTTATGTATTTTCAGTCCTTTCTTCTGGTCTTATTTACCAGTCACCAACAACTCACTATCTTCTTCACCTTTGTCTCTTGTTCATAACTGTATATTGGGTACCAACCATAACACCGGCAACTTGGTAACTATCTCAATGGATAATAAGTAGGATTGGTAAGGTCCATATGACTCAAGTAAATCATGTTAAAAAAAAACAGGACCTATTGGAAATAATCTCTAAGTTTGCTGTTTGACTTTTGACAGTCACCAAAATTGCCAGTGATCCCAGAGCCATAGAGAATGGATGAAGTATCTAAGCAGACCTGAAAGGTGGGGAAGTAATGTTGTATAGCCTGTTTTGGTATCGCAGAATTCATTTCTTTTTTTTAAGGGTTGAAAAGCAAATGTAAAGAGCCAGAAATTCAACCCAGGAAACTAGGCCAGACCATAGCTCCTCCATGTCCCAGACTGGCTAGCTGAGAGCTGAGGCAAAATGACACAAAGTTTGAGAAAGTAACTTTAACTAATGCCAAGGCTCATTAAGTTGCAGCTAGCTTCAAAAATAGCTGGGATCTTCTTTAGGATTGAAGACCAGTGTTGTGGCCTTGCTTTTCCAAGAGAATATGGAAATGAAGAGCCCTTCTGACAGAGATGAGTTTGTCGCAGTGGTGATGGCAGCCAGAGTGACAATCCTCATGACCTATGTTGAGCAGAGAAAACAGCTGGACAGCTCATATTTTCATCAGCTATGTCTTTGCCCAGCTGCACAGATGGGCACTTAAATTATATAATAAATCACTAGCATTCCAATGTACCCATCAAACCCATCAGTTATAGTGCTTAAAACGTTTAAAATTACAAGATCCTTGGGTATTTTAGTTAGAGTTGGGCCAGTTTGTTTTTAAATATAATATTTTGCCTATTGTGAAGGAAAAGAATCTATTGGACAAAGAGAGAGAACACTTCCATTAAACTCTGTATGATATACTGATTCTTTCTCTTTGCTGAAGATCTATCTTGGCTTCTTAGGAAACAAGCTTGCTCATCTATGAATGAGATTTGTTGCTCTCTAGCCCAGTGTCTTTTTTTTTTTTTTTAAGATTTTATTTATTTATTTGACAGAGAGAGAGAGATCACAAGTAGGCAGAGAGGCAGGCGGCGGGGTGGGGGTGGGGGGAAGCAGGCTCCCTGCTAAGCAAAGAGCCAGACGAGGGGCTCAATCCCAGGACCCTGAGATCATGACCTGAGCCGAAGACAGAGGCTTTAACCCACTGAGCCACCCAGGTGCCCCAAGCCCCAGTGTCTTATCTAGGGTAAAACTGAAACTGAGCTTTCTGAAATAAAGTAGTAGTATTTTTTTTCTTACAGATTATAAAGAGCTTAACTTTATCAGTATTCAAGTGGTCTTATATCATTCATGATGACTCAATAGCAACGTGTCTACAAATTAGTCAAGCCCTTCCCATGACTCATGCCGTGTATTATGGCAAAGTAAAATTTTCCCTCTCTCCTGAAAAAAAAAGGTCTTTTTTTCTCATGAAAAAGGTTAGACATTTGGAAACTTTGAAGAAGAAGATCTTGCTAATAATATAAATGGTTATTAACATTTTTAAACTGAATTAAAAGCTTGTCACTAAGATACAACTATGATCCTAGAAACCAAAGCTCTCTATTTAGTGGAACATGAGCATGGATATTATAAGGATTTTACAGGGATTCTTCCAGAAATGCTGGCTCAGACATGCGTGTATGTACCCAGGTGAAGAGAGGCTGGTCTATGGTCTATACAGGTTTGGAACTAGTTTGACATGAGTATATCTAGAGAGCTTATTGTCATGGAGCGTGAATCTAATGCTTTTCAAGCTTTCTCCACCCACCCTCTCCTCTCCTTTCTTCTAGCCAATTTTCCAAGAATATTATGGACAAACTTAGTACAGAGGATGGGTTGGTTGGAAGGGCCATTCCTGCTTCTAGTGCTAGATATACAGAGGTCTGGAATGACTGATTAGTTCAGGATTGCCACTGCTTCTGACTGGTGTCTAGTGTAATTGCAAAGACTTTGCCCAGAGTCTAACAGTTGCCTGTCTACTCTGTGTGATATCCTTCCTGGTCTGGATGTCAGCTTCACAATGAGAATCTGAACTTGGGCTTTGAACTTATGGCTCTCTAAGTTTGCACTTAGGTATTCTGCCATTGTTCATCGCAACAAAACATTGTATATGTCACTATGTCATTATAGCTTAGTCACACACTGTGGAGACCACGCCACAAGTATAGCCTGGGATACCACCCACAACTTGTCCTTTCCTCAAGGTTATTTCAGTGGCTTCCTTGACAGTTTTAGCTCCTGAGCCTTGGGCAGGACCACCCTGTCCACACTTCCAAGTCTACTTAACTTTGAATCTCAAAGAGCAGAGTTCAGAAAGTTGGGTCCAAAAAGTCTGGTTTCTGTTTGCAAAGCAATCCATCACCTTCCAAGGGCAAGTTCTCCTTATGAAGTAATGAGGCAGATGTCATTAAAACATTTTTTGGAAGTTATTATTATTCCCTCCTTTTAAAACCATAGCTACTTAGTTATTTACATAACTAAGAATTTCCTTTAAAATAAGTCTTTACTAAACTAGAGGATTTTTAACATTAAAATGTTAATTTTTTTAAATTAACATATGATATATTATTTGCCCCAGGAGTATAGTCTGTGAATCATCAGGCTTACACATTTCACAGCACTAACCATAACACATACCCTCCCCAATGTCTATAATGCAGCCACCCTATCCTTATGTCCCCACCCCACAGCACCCCTCAGTTTGTTTCATGAGATTGAGTCTCTTATTGTTTATCTCCCTCCAATCCCATCTTGTTTCATTTTTTCCCTCCCTACCCTCAATGACCCTGCCCTGCCTCTCAAATTCCTCATATCAGAGAGATCTTATGATAATTGTCTTTCTCTGATTGACTTATTTCACTTAGCATAATACCCTCTAGTTCCATCCACATTTTTGCAAATGGCAAGATTTCATTTTTTGATGACTGCATAGTATTCCATTGTATTTATACACCACATCTTCTTTATCCATTCATCTGTTGATGGACATCTAGGTTCTTTCCATAGTTTGGCTATTGTGGACATTGCTGCTATAAACATTCAGGTGCATGTGCCCCCTCGGATCACTACATTTGTATCTTTAGGGTAAATACCCAGTAGTGTGATTGCTGGGTTGTAGGGTAGCTCTATTTTCAACTGTTTGAGGAAACTCCGTACTGTTTTCCAGAGTGGCTGCACCAACTTGCATTCCTACCAATAGTGTAGGAGGGTTCCCCTTTCTCTGCATCCTCACCAACATCTGTCATTTCCTGACTTGTTAATTTTAGCCATTTTGACTGGTGTGAGGTGGTATCTCACGGTGGTTTTGGTTAGTATTTTCCTAATGCTGAGTGATGTTGAGCACTTTTTCATGTGTCTGTTGGCCATTTGGATGTATTCTTTGCAGAAATGTCTGTTCATGTCTTCTGCCCATTTCTTGATGGGATTATTTGTTCTTTGGGTGTTGAATTTGACAAGTTCTTTATAGATTTTGGATACTAGCCCTTTATCTGATATGTCATTTACAAATATCTTCTCCCATTCTGTTAGTTGTCTTTTGGTTTTGTTGACTGTTACCTTTGCAAAAGCTTTTAATCTTGATGAATTCCCAATAGTTCATTTTTGTCCTTCCTTCCCTTGCTTTTAACAATATTTCTAGGAAGAAGTTGCTGCAGCTGAGGTTGAAGAGGTTGCTGCCTATGTTTTCCTCAAGGATTTTGATGGATTCCTGTCTCACATTGAGGTCTTTCATCCATTTTGAGTCTATTTTTGTATGTAGTGTAAGGAAATGGTCTAGTTTCATTCTTCTGCATGTGGCTGTCTGATTTTCCCAACACCATTTGTTGAAGAGACTGTCTTTTTTCCATTGGACATTCTTTTCTGCTTGACAAAGATTAGTTGACCATAGAGTTGGGGGTCCATTTCTGGTCTCTGTTCTGTTCCATTGCTCTATGTGTTTTTATGCCAGTACCATACTCTCTTGATGATTACAGTTTTGTAATAGAGCTTGAAGTCTGGAATTGTGATGCTTCCAACTTTGGTTTTCTTTTTCAACATTCCTCTGGCTATTTGGGGTCTTTTCTGGTTCCATATAAATTTTAGGAGTATTTATTCCATTTCTTTGAAATAAATTGATGGTATTTTGATAGGGATTGCATTAAATGTGTAGATTGCTTTAGGTAGCATAGGCATTTTCAAAATATATGTTCTTCCAATCCATGAGCTGGAACGTTTTTCCACTTCTTTGTGTCTTCCTCAATTTCTTTCATGAGCACTTTGTAGTTTTCTGAGTACAGATTCTTTGCCTCTTTGGTTAGGTTAACTCCTAGGTATCTTATGGTTTTGAGTGCAATTGTAAATAGGATCGACTCCTTAATTTCTCTTTCTTCTATCTCGCTGTTGGTGTGTAGAAATGCAACTGATTTCTGTGCATTGATTTTATATCCTGACACTTTACTGAATTCCTGTATGAGTTCTAGCAGTTTTAGAGTGGAGTCTTTTGGGTTTTCCACATAAAATATCATATCATGTGCAAAGAGTGAGAGTTTGACTTCTTCTTTGCCAATTCAGATGCCTTTTATTTCTTTTTGTTGTCTGATTGCTGAGACTCGGACTTCTACTACTATGTTGAATAGCAGTGGTGATAGTGGGCAGCCCTGCTGTGTTCCTGACCTTAGGAGAAAAGCTCTGTTTTTCCCTATTGAGAATGATGTTCGCTGTGAGTTTTTCATAGATGGATTTGATAATATTGAGGTATGTACCCTCTATCCCTACACTTTGGAGAGTTTTGATCAAGAAAGAATGCTATACATTGCCAAATGCTTTTTCAGCATCTATTGAGAGTATCATATGGTTCTTGTTCTTTCTTTTATCAATGTATTGTATCACTTTAATTGATTTGTGGATGTTGAACCAACCTTACAACCCAGGAATAAATCCCACTTGGTCATGGTGAATAATCCTTTTAATGTACTGTTGGATCCTATTGGTTAGTATTTTGGTGAGAATTTTTGCATCTGTGTTCATCAAGGATATTGGTCTTCTCCTCTTACCAAAAAGGTAATTCTCCTTTTTGATGGGGTCTTTGTCTGGTTTTGATGGGGTCTTGTCTGGTTTGGAACAGTTTCAGGAGAATAGGTATTATTCTTTAAATGTTTGTTAGAATTCCCATGGGAAGCCATCTGACCCTGGGCTCTTGTTTGTTGGGAGATTTTTTGATGACTGCTTCAATCTCCTTACTGGTTATGGGTCTATTCAGGTTTTCTCTTTCTTCCTGGTTCAATTTTGGTAGTTTATATGTCTCTAGGAATGCATCCATTTCTTCCAGATTGTCAGGTTTGCTGGCGCATAGTTGCTCATATGTTCTTATAATTGTTTGTATTTCTTTGGTGTTGGTTGTACTCTCTCCTCTATCATTCATGATTTTATTAATTTGGGTCCTTTGTCTTTTCTTTTTGATAAGTTGGCCAGGGGGTTATCAATCTTATTAAGTCTTTCAAAGAACCAGTTCCTAGTTTCATTGATTTGTTCTACTATTCTTTTGATTTCTATTTGATTGATTTGTGCTCTGATCTTTATTATTACTCTTCTCCTGCTGGGTTTAAGCTTTCTTTGCTGTTCTTTCTCCAGCTCCTTTAGGTGTACAGTTAGATTGTGTACTTGAGACCTTTCTTGTTTCTTGAGAAAGGCTTGTATTGAACTATATTCTTTCCTCTCAGGACTGCCTTCTCTGTGTCCCAAAGATTTTGAACAGTTGTGTTTTCATTTTTATTTGTTTCCATGAATTTTTAAAATTCTTCTTTAATTTCCTGGTTGACTCATTCATTCTTTAGTAGGATGCTCTTTAGCCTCCATGTATTTGAGTTCTTTCCAACTTTCCTCTTGTGATTGAGTTCTAGTTTCAGAGCATTGTGCTCTGAAAATATTCAGGGAATGATCTCAATCTTTTGGTACCGGTTGATACCTGATTTATGACCCAGGATGTGATCTATTCTAGAGAATGTTCTATGTGCACTGGAGAAAAATGTGTATTCTGTTGTTTTGGAATAGAATGTTCTAAATGTATCTGTGATTCCATCTGGTCCAGTGTGTCATTTAAAGCCTTTATTTCCTTGTTGATCTTTTGCTTAGATGATCTGTCCATTTCAGTGAGGGGGTGTTAAAGTCCCCTACTATTATTGCATTATTGTTGATGTGTTTCTTTGATTTTGTTATTAATTGGTTTATATAATTGGCTGGTCCCATGTTGGGGGCATAGATAATTAAAATTGTTAGATTTTCTTATTGGACAGACCCTTTAAGTATGATATAGTGTCATTCCTCATCTCTTATTATGGTCTTTGGCTTAAAATCTAATTTACCTGATATAAGGATTTCCACCCCAGCTTTCTTTGAATGTTCATTATCATGGTAAGTTGTTTTCCACTCCCTCACTTTAAATCTGGAGGTGTCTTTGGGTCTAAAATGAGTTTCTGGTAGACAGCATATCAATGTTTGTTTTTTTTTTTTTTTTAATCCATTCTGATACTCTATATCTTTTGATTGGGACATTTAGCCCATTTACATTCAGGGTACTATTGAAAGATATCAATTTAGTGCCATTGTATTGCCTATAAGGTGACTGTTACTGTATATTGTCTCTGTTCCTTTCTGGTCTGTTACTTTTAGGCTGTCTCTTTGCTTAGAGGACCCCTTTCAATATTTCCTGTAGGGCTGGTTTGGTGTTTGCAAATTCTTTTAGTTTTTGTTTGTCCTGGAAGCTTTTTATCTCTCCTTCTATTTTAAATGACAGCCGTCTGGATATAGTATTCTTGGCTGCATATTTTTCTCATTTAGTACTCTGAATATATCATGCCAGTCCTTTCTAGCCTGCCAGGTCTCTGTGGATAGGTCTGTTGCCAATCTAATATTTCTACTGTTGTGTATTACAGACCTCTTGTCTAGAGCTGCTTTCAGGATTTTCTCTTTGGCACTGAGACTTGTAAGTTTTACTATTAGATGATGGGGTGTGGATATATTTTATTGATTTTGAGGGAGTTCTCTGTACTTTTACCAAATTAGCGTAATTCTCTACTATAATTTGCTCCTCCAGTAACCTTCTGCCCCTCTATCTCTTTCTTCTTCTTCTGGGATCCCAATTATTCTAATATTGTATTATCTTATGGTATCACTTATCTCTCAAATTCTCACCTCGTGGTCCAGTAGTTGTTTGTCTCTCTTTTCTCAGCTTCTTTATTCTTCATCATTTGGTCTTCTATATCACTAATTCTCTCTTCTGCCTCATTTATCCTAGCAGTAAGAGCCTCCATTTTTTATTGCACTTCATTAATAGCTTTTTTGATTTCAACTTGGTTAGATTTTAGTTCTTTAATTTTCCAGTAAGGGATTTTATTTCTCCAGAAAGGGATTCTCTAATATCTTCTATGCTCTTTTTGAGCCCAGCTAGCACCTTGATAATCATCACTCTGAACTCTAGTTCTGACATATTACTACTGTCTGTATTGATTAGGTCTCTAGCCATCAGTACTGCCTCTTGTTCTTTTATTGGAGGTGAGTTTCTGCCTTGTCATTTTATCCAGATAAGAATAGATGTATGAGGGGCATCTGAGTGGCTCAGTAGGTTAAAGCCTCTGTCTTCTGCTCAGGTCATGTTCTCAGGGTCCTGGGATCGAGCCCCACATTGGGCTCTCTGCTCAGCAGGGAACCTGCTTCCTCCTCTCTCTCTACCTGCCTCTCTGCCTACTTGTGATCTCTCTCTATCAAGTAAATAAATAAAATCTTAAAAAAAAAAGAATAGATGAATCAGAGAAGAGAATACTAAAAGGGTAGCAATGACACAGAAAAATATACACTAACCAAATCAGAAGAGACTCGAAATCCAGGGGATAAGAAAGGGGGGTGAAAGGGAAAATATATATATTTTTATATAAAATTATATATATATATAGTGAATAGAACAGAGCGCCACACTTGATTTTGTGTATATTTTGGTCTGTTAGAAGAAACTACCTCCCAACATTTTAAAGAAAGAATGACTTATATATATACAAAAATAAGGATAAACTCAATGAAGGGATGGAGTATGATTGTAAAGATGAAAATTAAAAAGGATTCTAAAAAAGGTATTGATAAGAAGCTGGTTGAAAAAAGAAAAAAAAAAGGAAAGAATGTGATCAGTCTGGAGACTAGAACAAAGCTGTGTCCTAGATTTAGGTTATATTTTGATCTATTAGAAGAAATTGTATCCCAAAATTTTAAAGAAAAAAAAAAAACCTATATGTATACAAAAAAATAAGGTTAAATACAATTAGGGGATAAAATATGACTATAACAATGAAAATCAGAAAAGATTTTTAAAAAGGTATTGATAGGATAAAATTGTTAAAAAACGTTAAAATAGGAAACAGGAAAAATTTAAAAAATAGAATAAGAAAATAATAAAATTTTAAAAATCTAATTTTGAAAGACTAAGGGATCATGGGAAAAAAAACCATGAATTCTATGTGTTGCTTTTTCCTAACTCTGGAGTTCTGTAGTTCTCATTGATCGGTGAACTTGGTCTTGCCTGACCCCTTGCCTGACTCCCCCAGGCTGATCTTCTGGGGGAGGGGCCTCTTGCATTGATTCTCAAATATCTTTGCCTGAGGCGGAATTGTACCGCCCTTGCCAGGGGCCGGGCTTTGTAATCTCCTCGATGTGCTCTCTAGAGCTTTTGTTCCCTGAACGCTTTCTGTACAGCTTTCAAGGAGGAGAATGAACATGGCGGCCTCCCAATCTCTGACCCTTGGGAGCTGAGAGCTAGGGGCCCCACTCCTCAGTGTGCCCTCAGAGAAAAGCAATCATTTCCTCCCATTTCCCTGGTCTCTAGCCGCACTCTGAGCTCACCTGGCCTGTGAATGAGCTTTTCTGTCTCTGGTGCATGGCCCCATTTGGAGTCTCCAAACCCAGCTGATTCCTGCAACACACTCCTGCACCTCTCCTCCTGGAAGAGGAAGGTGAGTCTCCTCAGATCTGCTGCTTGTTGGGTCCCTGCTCGAATAGCAGTGGCCTGACTGTCCCTTGGATCACGGTTTAAGGCAACCCCAAGCTGAGAGCCTACTGCTTAGCTCCATCTCTGTAGCCAATGTCCCCACTTTGATACTTGGGGGCTCTGCTGCACTCAGACACCCCTGGTCTTTTTGTGACCCTGCAGGTTCTGAAAACACACTGTCCCCGCAAGGGCTTCCTTCCCCCCACCTCCCAGCTTAGCCTCTGGAGTGATGTCCCTCAGTAGAGCTGACTTCCAAAAGTTCCAATTTTGTGCTTTGCTTCTCTCTCACTTGCTGGGAGCCGGCCCCTCCCCCCATAGTCTATCTTCCTGTGTGTTGCCTCGGATTCTTCTCCACATGTCCTACCTTCCAGAAAGTGGTCGATTTTCTGTTCCTAGAATTTCTGCTCTTCTTCTTTTCTCTCTCCTGTTGAGTTTGTAGCTGTTCAGAATGGTTTCATAACTATCTAGCTGAACCTCTGGGACCTAATAATATTTAGATATCCTACTCTTCTGCCATCTTGCTTCTCCCTCTTAAACTAGAGAATTTTTGCAGGTAATTTGTAGTCTATACATGTAGACATAAGAATGAGTGATATAGTTCTTAAGTACCTCTTCCCCATCAAGGGGCACATCATTTATGCTCAGTCCATCATAATTGGATATGTTGAATATACAAATATTCCAGTAAAAATTCCAGTATTCACCACATTGCTTAAGCTAAAGACACTTGATTTTCTTACTTCAATATGTAGTTCCAAGCCCTATTGGCCAAATAGGATATACCAGCAAAATATATCTAAATATAGCAGAAACATCTCAATATAATAAAAATATACCACCAAGGGGTGCTAGGTGGCTCAGTTCGTTGGGCCACCAACTCTTAATTTTGGCTCCAGTCATGATATCAGGGTCCTGGGACTGGGCTGGCATCGGGCTCCATGCTCAATGGGGGCATCTGCTTCAGGATTCTCTCTCTCCCTCTGCCCCTTTCCCCACTTACTCTCTGTCTTTCTCAAATAAATAAATAAATAAATAAACCTTGAAAAAAATACACATACCACCAAAACATACCTCAAATTTTTTCATCTCAATAGCCACCCTTAGTGCAAACTATATCATCTCTCACTTGGACAATACGATGGCTTCCTTATTGCCCAACTGCCATTATTCTTAATATGCTCCATGGGATTTCCTCACCACAGCAAGACAGAAAGACATACATCTGATTATGTCACTCCCCAAATTAAAATCCAACAAAGGCTTCTCCTGGTTTTTAGTTCTCAAAAACAAAAGAGCCCTTTCCCAACCCTGGGCCTTTGCACTTGTTTCCTAGTCCTGGCATGTTTCTCTTCAGTTCTTCTCACAAGGGGCTCGTTCTCATTCTTTTAACCACAGATCTCATCTTGCTGAGATGAGGGAAGATTGAAGAGATCTTCCCTGATCTCATGACTTATGTTGCCACCTGCCACCTCTCTGATCATCCTTGTTCTTTCCTTCATGGAATTGTCATTTTAGTGTGTAGTGTGGTTTCAAGAAGGAATAAAGGTAAATGTTGTTCAGTCTGCAATATTTACCTTGTTATTGTGGTCAGATAAGTTTGTAAGAAAAGTTGTTGCTGTGTTCTGTGTACTTTCAAAACTGTATAAGATTAAATCATAAGCACTTCTTAGATAATTAAATATTTATGTAGAATATGATTTTTAATACTCCATCATATTGTTGTATCATAATTTGGATAACCAGACTCTATTATTAGAGATTTAGGTTGTTTCTAGTCTTTTACATAAGAGTTGGAGAAGATCAAGGTGATTATTAAAGCTCTCAAAAAAAGGGAGATGGGCTTTTTGGAAATTAAGATTTGAGAATGAAAGGAGAAATGATGGATCAGTTAAAGGGTAAACAAAAGTGTATTCACAATATCAGAGGGAACTAGAATTTGGGTTATCCTCAAAGCTCAGAAGAACTAAATTTAGGACAAATAAAGGAAATACAATGCTAAACAGTATGGAGCTCATTACACTGAGAGGTTTCTCACTTAAGCAATATGGTGGATAGTAAGAGAAGAGCAGATCTGGTGGTGAAAGCAATTGGTTGGATTTTAGAGATGTTTAATTCAAGATATTTGTGGAATATCCAAGGGGAGCTATCTAGTAAGCAGTTAAATTTAATGGGGTGTAGCCGAGGCGGAAGTTCTGGTTTAGAGTTAAAGATTGGGGATAAACAAGCATATAATGCATGATAATTGAGACCAGTGGAACCAGATGCAAAAGTCCGGGGAGCTATATCAAATCCTGGGAGAAGACAAAGAAGGCCCAGGACAAAATGGTGAAGAACATCAACATTTGCAGAATGGATAGAGGAAGGTGGGTATTTACTTATTTATTTATTTTAAAGATTTTATTTATTTAGTTTTGAGAGAGAGAGGGAGACAGAGAGAGAGAGAGAGAGAGAGAGAGAGAGGAGCACAAGTAGGAGGGAGGGGCAAGGGAGAAGTAGACTTCCCACTGAGCGGGGAGCCTGATGCGGGACTCGATCCCAGGATCTGAGGATAATGACTTGAACCAAAGGCAGACAGTTAATTGACCAAGCCACCCAAGTGTCTGGAAGATGGGCATTTAAATAAGGTAAAAAACCAAGAGGCCAGAGAGCTAGGAGCAAAAGCAGGAGAGAACGCATTGTGAGATTCTCCAGCATTGATGAACTTAATGGTATTTGACT
The DNA here is from genome assembly GCA_028533885.1 of Nasua narica. NCBI lineage: Eukaryota > Metazoa > Chordata > Mammalia > Carnivora > Procyonidae > Nasua > Nasua narica. Next base: position 147,861,063 of record CM052799.1, read on the forward strand.
GGTTATATGATTAGTGGATTTTCCTCTTTTTCACTCTGTTTTTATCTCCCCAAATTGTGCTCACACAGAGGGCAACTTTGATAGAAGTGAGAGCATGTTCTTCTTCAATAGAAGATAAACATGTTACTATATTCCGCAGGTGGAATATCCTTTAAGTTCTTTGAGCTCATTGAAGGAGTAGGTGGAAAGCTCCAGGGTGTGATTTGAAGCATTCAGGGAAAGCTGTTTGTATATCCCCAAAATGGTTCTCAGGCTGACCTGTAGCAATGCCTGACATAGCATGCACTGGATAAACCCTTGTGAGTAAATGGATCCATGAATATTGAATGATTGAGTATCCTATTAAGATGCAAATATTCTGAGAAGGATGACAAATACATTGCCAACTCCTATTTAACAAGTTGGTAGGCTGGGGATTTATTATCAAAATTCTTTCCATGGTGGTCAGTCTCTGTGCAGTTGACTCACAGGGCCAATTACTGTGGTAGGTTGATAGTCCTAGAGTGGTAGCTTACCTGGGAAGGGTGTGTTGGAGCACGTTAGTTCTGTTTTACGACTATCTGTACAAACCATCTGTTTTCATTTCCTAGGCTGCTATAAGAAATTACCACAAACCAGGTGGCTTAGAATAACAAATTTATTGTTTCACAGTTCTGGAAGCTAGATACCTGAGTGAAGGTGTCTGTAGGACCATGTCCTCACTGAAAGCTCTAGGGAATCCTTCCTTGCCTCTTCCCAGCTTCTGGTGGTTGCCAGGAACTCTCGGCATTCCGTGTCTTGTCGATGTAGCGCTCCAATCACTACCTTCATCTTCACATGGCATTCTTTCCTCTGTGTCTGTATCCCTGTGTGCCTCTGTTTTCTTTTTATCCAAACATCAGTCATTGGTTAGGGCACACCCTAATACAATATGACTTCATTTAAACTTAACTAGTTAGATCTGCAAATGCCCTATTTTCAAATAAGGTTGCATTCTGAAGTCCAGGTAGACACAAATTTCAAGGGAACACTATTGAACCAGTATACTATCTAATAAGGTTAGACACTTAGCTAACCTCTAGAGAAAATCTGGTTGTGGAGACAGCTAATCATCATATGATAGAGGTGCGTGACACTGGTGTGTGTGTGTGTGTGTGTGTGTGTGTGTGTGTGTGTTGTGTTTCCACTGGGTAGCATAAAGTCACGTGGTGCCTATTGAATATGAGAAGTAACCCAGGATTACCATACAGTAGAAAAGAAAGAGTGACAAGGACATTACTTTACTTTAAAAAATATTGTGAGTACATATTACGGACCAGGCTTTGGGTGGGACACTGGAAGGGGATGGGTCATTATTCACGTCCTTAGGGAACATATGGGTCTAGTAGGACAAGATGAGCAATGAAGATATATAGAATAAATACATTTGAAATTTAAAAACAGAAAGTGTTAGGAGATTTATATAGTGCTTTGTGATGGAGACTTGAGAAGGGTCTTTTCAGATAGGATGGTCAGGAATAAACATTTATGCTGTAACCAGAAGATTTAGGGGGATTCAGTAATTGAAAGAGACGAGAACAGGTGTTTCACTTCCCTCAGTGGTTTTTCAGGGCTGCCTCTGGGCAGAGACCCTGAAACTCAGCAATCCAGATGAGAACCTTTATATTCTCTGCCCCATCTTAATGTTCAACTGTACGTCCAGATACAGGCCTTGGTATTTTCGCCTCATGTTTGCCCTATGCCCCTCCTCATGCTTCCCCTATGAACATGTGCAAATACTCACTTTTTGTCTGAATCATTTGAGAGTTATAGATATTTTGACACTTTAATCTGATACATGTTAGCATGCACCACCTAAGAAAAATGACATTTCCCTATGTAACCACAGTATAATTCTTATAATTGGACAATTTAACATTAATATAACACTATTTTCTTATATGTAGTCTGTAGCTGAAATTCCTCAGATTGTCTCAGTAATGTCCTTTATAGCTATTTTCTTTTTTTCTGATCCAAAACCTGATGAGGAATCATAGATTGCGTTTAACTGACATGTGTTTTTAGTCTCCTTTTCATCTACAACAATTCCTTAAACTTTTTTGTCTTTTGGGACATTGACTTTTTTTTTTTTAAGAAGCCAAGCCATTGCTTTGTAGAATGTCCCAAACATATACTAGACTTATAGCATAGTTTTTGGTATTTGGTCTAAATGCTCGCTTGGAAATTTACAACAAGCTGAAATGGCTGTTAGAGTTCCTAGTATTCCAAACCAGCTCTGTGGGTATGAAATATATATTTTTAAAATATTTTATTTATTTATTTATTTGACAGAGAGAGAGCGAGAGCGAGCAAGCGCACAAGCATGGGGAGCAGCAGAGGGACAGGGAGACACAGGCTAGGCTCCCCCCTGAGCAGGGAGCCTGATGTGGAGCTCCATCCCAGGATCCTGCGATCATGACCTGAGCTGAAGGCAGACACTTCACCAACTGAGACACCCAGGTGCCCCTAAAAGGTATTTTTGTTAAAGGGGTCTTGGAATTATTATCAAGAAGTCAAAACAGGTTTCTTTGCCCCAGTACTTTTCAAGAACCTTCGTATACTAATAGACATGATGAATCTTTAAGAGTGTTCTGGAGGGCTTCCCAAACTTAAGTGATCCTAGAAGACTTTGTCAGAGGTCTGTATTAGTTATTTTTTGCTGAATAACAAATTACCCAAAACATGGACTTGAAGCCATAAGCATTTATTATCTCATACAGTTCAGGAATCAGGAATCAGGAAGTGGCTTAGCTATGTGGTTCCAGGTCAGAATCTCTCCTCAGGTTGTAGCAAAGATGTTGGCTGGGGCTATAGTCATGTGAAGGCTTGAGCAGGCCTGGAAGATCTGCTTTCTCGATGGCTTACTCACATGGCTGTTGGTGAGAGGTCTTAGTTCTCCCACCCTCTCCTTCCCCAATCCCCAGACCTTAGTTCTTAACCACCTTTGGCCTCTCCTAGGTAGCTCGAATGTCCTTAAGACATGGCAGCTGGCTGCCCCCAGAGTCAATGATTTATGAAATTGTGCAGAGAAAGGTTTAATATCTTCTATGACCTTGTCTCAGAAATCACACACTGTCATACCTACCAGTGAATTACCAAATTCACCCCATACTTAAGAGTTAGATGGATTAGGTTCCACTCTTTTTTTAGGCTCCAGTTTTTTTAAAAAAATTTATTTATTTATTTGAGAGAGTGAGCACAAGTGGAGGGGAGGGGCACAGGGAGAGGGGGAGGGAGACGCAGACTCCCTGCTGAGCAGGGAGCCAGAGTGTGGCTTGATCCTAGAACCCTGAGACCATGACCTGAGCCAAAGGGAGATGCTTAACCGACTGAGCCACCCAGGAGCCCCTAGGCTCCAATTTTTGAAGAAAGCAATTTCAAATAATTTGTGAGCATATTTGGGCATATTTTCAAATCACTACAAGGACCACATTGGCCGTCTAGAATTCCCATAACACACTTTAGACATCAGTCATTTTGTTGAAAGAAGTTGGAGTGAGAATTTACAAGAGGCAGGTCTGAGGTCTGCCTTATTTATTGATTATGCCAACTTGGGCTTATCTCTTAACTTTTTGAGCTTGATTTTTTACTTAAGTAAAATGAAAATGATAACACTGTCTATTTTCACAGTATCTTAGGGTTCTTGTGAAGATAAAATGAACCAACGTATGACCTTGGCTTTCTATTAAGAAAAATGCTTAAATAATTATAACATACTACTACTCAGATGTTCACTGTTACTAAAATCATTGGCCAGCATCTGATCTGTCAAATCACTGAATACTAACTGTCTGACTTTTCATATTCAAAAACCTCCTCTTCCTATCTTCCAGGAGAATGTCACATGCATGGATGTGCTTAAAAATGCTTTTGATGAGCCTTATAACAACTGTGGAGGAATTTTAACCTGACATTCATCTTCTTATGCAATTGCTTCTATGCTAGACATACACAACTTTGTCTATGTGGGCTACTGAGTTACCCGCTACTTGAATTGTTGCTTTTAAAGATGTTTCTGTATTTCCACAATTGCCCTGAACCACGAGGAGGCTGTTTTTCTCTTCTGTGTTATAAGCTGGCTCCAAAGTGGTTCCTAAAGAGCAGTTCAGAAAATGTTTGAAGCAATGTCAGCCTCATCAAAATAAGTCGTCTCCCATAGTGACCACATGACAGGACAAAGCAGGTTTGAATGCATAAGTCTTGATGGGATATCCTTGTCCAAGATTAGGCTCCTTACTTTAAAGTCGTATCTCATTACCAAACCAACTAGACTAGACATAAAGAAAATGCTGCTGCCAGCCAACTGCAGTTTTTAAATCCAAAGAGCTTAGAATACTTATAGGCATAATCTTGTTAATCTTCATAAAACTGTGAGGTAAGTCAAAGTATCATCACTCTTAGAGGAAAGTGTGGCCAAACTTGGGTTTATTTTGAGTCTCTGTATTTTTCTAATATCTTGTTCCGTGCAATTATTATTTGAAAATTGAATATAGTTTAGTCCTGGTGCATTAAAAAAAAGGAAAGAAGGAAAAGAACATAGATATTATGGCTGAATTAGGACCAGGGTTCTTAACCTAGAAAGAGCTATGGGTCAATACATTAATTAAGGCATCAGGTTTACACCCCGTTGTCAAGTGTAATTGTTTATTGCCTAACTTAATCCTTCCTAATTTATTATAGTCATTAGTGTCTGCTAGCTAGCAAGAGAGAATGTGCTTAAAGTTTATAAGGGTGTGTGGCCGAGTTTTCTGTCTCTGAGCTGGGACCTGCCTCCTTGATCTTAGCACCTCCCACTTAACCCAAGGCCTGGCCTTACTTAAGAAATGATTCGCCCTTGCTGTATAATTATAAACAATTATAGGCCCTTCTCTTCTGCACTTGGCTCTCAAGCTGTAAAATGAGAGAACAAGATCAGATGATCTTGGAGTGATCTTATATATCAAAATTTTCAATGAATGATTGTCTGCTTTGATACAGAGGTGAAGGCAACAATGACAGAAATAAAGACCCCAAATTACAGCATTCAGGACAATCAGTTACTTGCATATTTTTGTAATTTCCTTAAGTTGGTTCGAGGGTCAATAACTTGATCCAGGGAAGGGAAAGCTCTCTGGTCACCTCAGGATTGGCTTCCAGAGAGGGGAAGAGAAGGCGAGGAGGGAGGGAGAGAACTTTTGCTCTGTAGGTCAGCAGCACATGTGTGAGTTAGCAGGAAGTAGCCAGGAATCTAGGAGGAAATAGGCTATCATAGGAGAACTGCTAACCTTGTAGGGCTAGAGCCAGGCTGGGTAGGGCCTGAAGGTTATGCAATCGGAAAGATACTCTTTAAGAAGAATTCAAAATTAGTTATGAACATGCAGATTTATTCAGATGTGAATTCATTTGGAAGTGAATATTTATTTTAATGCTCTAACACCCTCCAAAACAGGGGAAGTACCAAGGAGGAAATCTGGACAGAGACTGTGGTCTTAAGGAATCTCATTTGCAAATCTTACAAACACTTATGGCCCTGTGTACATGTTGCTAACCCCTGCTCAGGGTCTTGGAGAGAGTCTGTGAAAGCGAACCCAGAAGCCTGAGCCTCATTACTTTCACATTCCATCAACCACTGTAAACATGAAACAGATCTAGAATATTCCATTAAAAAAGAAGCCATTTAAAAAATGAGATAGATCTCGGCACCTGGGTGGCTCAGTTGGTTAAGCAACTGCCTATGGCTCAGGTCATGATCCCGGAGTCCTGGAATTGAGTCCCACTTCAGACTCCCAGTTCAGCAGGGAGTCTGTTTCTCCCTCTGACTTTCTCCCCTCTCATGCTCTCTCTCACTCTCTCAAATAAATAAATAAAATCTATGTAAACAATGATGAAAATTCCAGAATATATTGTTAAGTGAAAAAATAAGGAATGGGATAATACAGCATGATCCCATTTATGTTAAAAAAAAAAAAACCAAATAGGGCTGCCTGGCTGGCTTAGTTGGTAGAGCATGCAACTCTTGATCTTGGGGTTGTGAGTTTGAGCCCCATGTTGGGTGTGGAGATTACTTAAAAATAAAATCTTGGGGCACCTGAGTGGCTCAGTGGGTTAAAGCCTCTGCCTTCAGCTCAGGTCATGATCTCAGGGTCCTGGGATCAAGCCCCTCAATGGCTCTCTGCTCAGCAGGGAGCCTACTTCCCCCTCTCTCTACCTGGCTCTCTGCCTACCTGTGATTTCTCTCTCTCTGTCAAATAAATAAATAAAATCTTAAAAAAATAAAATAAAATCTTTAAAAAACTCAATGACAACAAATAAACCAGCGCTGAAGCAGCGTGTGTGTTGTATGTATATATTAAATGTCATACACATTTGATACATACCAAATTGCTAAGAGTGGTGACATCTGGGGAATGTATGGGGTTGTGGATACTTGAATTTTGCGTAACAGATATTCATTTTTTCATTTGATACTCCTCATTAATAATAACTGCATATCCCTTCATAATCTCTATTTCGAGCATCCACTTATCACACCATCATTGGCCATCTTTCCAGTTCACTTCCTCTGGAGCTTAACTCTGTTTTTGACCCACCAGGAGCTACAGTCAAGACTCCTGTCATGCAATGTCCTCAGTCCCTTCTTGTCCCCACGAGCTACAGTCAGGACTCCTATCATGCAATGTCCCCAGTCCCTTCTTGTCCCCACTTCCACCCTTAGCTGAAATTCCATGGTGCATTATTATAATCACTCTTTAGCCTACACCATAACTGCCCTGCTACCTCTCACATTGTTGTACTTACTTGGCAAACTCCATCCCTGCTTGAATCCAACTTTCCTCCTACTCGACCCCTGCATTTGGCCGCTGAATGTGATTTAAGGAAAACCACACAAGACTCCTGCCACCTGGGCTCATTTTCAGTTCCTTACCTAACCTGAGGGGAGCGCTCAGCACTGCCCTGGAACCCTACTATGCCTTCTTCTGTCAGGTCTCTTCCACACTCCTTGGTGGCTGTTTCATTCTTTTCCCCATCTCTTCAAACCTCCAGGCCTCCTCCACCATCCTCACTCTTAGCTTATGATGAGGCTTCCTCCTTCATTGGGAAAAGGAAACAATCCAGGGGAAAAAATACGAAAATCAAAATACCCACCTTGCACGAAGGCCCAGCGCTGTATTTACCTATGTCCTGCACCTCTGTTCTCTGCCTTCCCTCCTGTTTTGCGGACGAGCCAGATGAGCCGCCAGGATTTCCTCCCCACTAGTTAGCGGGCACTAACCCTGTCCCCTGCTTACCTATTTGGTTTGGCACCCAGGCCCGGGGAACTGCAGGCACCGTGGGCACGGCACCTAGGACCCACTTTACTCTTAGGGGCCCATGAAAATGTTTAATTCCCTTTAAGATCAGAAGATAAATAGGAACCTTTAGGTCAAAGAAAGGATTTTAATATATAATGTTAACATATTCATTCTTATACAGTGCAACTCTTGCTCCCTGGGGCCTTTTCCAAGCGCAGGAATCTCATCACCAGACCTCTGCTCTCAAGACCTAATCACCTCCCAGAGGCCCCATCTCCTAATGCCATCATTACCTTGGGGATTCTGCTCTAATGTTTGAATCTGGGGAGACATGAACATTCGGTCCATAGTGTTACCCAAGCCCTGTCTTGACTCGCCTTCCCTTCTAACCACCCCCTCCCCATCAATTTTCTGCTGCTTTTTTTTAACAGCAAAACTTTTTTAGGAGCTTTGTTTACTACCTTCAATCGCTCTGTTTCCGCTCTCCTCTGACTTCCAGTTTTCACAGCTGCTGCACCACTGGAACTGCTTTCCTGTCGAAGTCCCTGTGGCATCCGTGAGCCTAAATGCAGAAGCCCGTTCTCTGCCCCCAACATCACTTGGCAGTGTTATTTTATATTTTATTTTATTTTATTTTATTTTATTTTAAAGATTTCATTTATTTACCTGACAGAGGAAAGTGTATAAGCAGAGGGAGCAGCAGGAGGAGAGGGAGAAACAGGCTCCCACTGATCAGGGAGCCCAGTTTGGGGCTCAGTCCCAGGACCCTGGGATCATGACGTGAGCCAAAGGCAGATGCTTAACTGACTGAGCCACCCAGATGACCCCATCTCCTTCTTCTCTTTGTGTCTTCTGTCCACTCCAGCTACACTCACCCCTTGCTCTTCCCTGCCAGGCACACCCTTCTTCAGAGCCTGGGCACTTTCCCCCTGCCTGGCCTGCCTTTTCCCCATGCTGCACACAGCTAGCTTTTTACCTCTTTCAGGTCATTAATTAAAGACTTCTCAGGGAAGTCTTCTTTAACAAATTATAACTCTTGCCCCATTGCCTTTCCTTGCTTTATTTTTGTCCACAGCACTTATAACCACCTGACACATTACAGATTTTACTTTTATGTTATTTGTCAGTTTTGTTCCTGTCTTAGTCTACTCGGGCTGCCACAACAAAATACTACAGGCTAGCTGGCTTAAACAACATAAATTTATTTCTCAGAGTTCTGGAGGCTGGAAGTCTGAAATCAGGTGCTGGCAAGTTTCATCCTGATGCCTCTTCTCTTGGCTTAAAGATGGCTGCCATCTCGCTGTGTACTCGTGGGGGAGAGAGGGAAAGAGAGCAAACTATCTGGTGTCTCTTCTTATAAAGGCACCTATACCTTCATAAGGGTCCCTCCTCATGACCTTATCTAACCCTAATTATTCTCCAAATGCCCCATCTCCAGATACCATCACATGGGGGTTAGGGCTTCAATATATGAATTTGGCGGGGGGGAGGGGGCCACAGTTTTATGTTTAACACTCCTTATAATGTGAGGGCCTAGAAGAGTGCTCTATAGTGGGTACTCAAATTAATTTTTAGAGGAATTCATAATTAAGAAAAAAGTCAAATATTATTTACTAATTTTTAAATTTCTCAAAAAGTTTTAGCACCATTACATTTTCCTCACAATTAATAAACGTAGGGAAAATTTCTAAAAACAGAGCAACTGATTTTTCACAGCACTGTTCTAGAACTTTTAGAGAGAGTTAGTAAAATATACATTTTGTGTATTCTTTGGAAGTTTGTACACTAACTGATACATTGCGCAGGCTTCCACATCTAGAGTCAGAGAGAAGTCCAAAGCACTGAGGCCAGGTTTCAAGCACTGTTCCAAGCCGGACACTGTTCCAAGACAGACACATAGTTGAGTCTGTCTACACTAGAATCTGGTCCCACTGCTGAATTCAATATAAACATGGTGGCCAGAGAGCTCTTGCTGGCAAACCCATCTCTCTCAAATAACACTGAAAACTGAACTAAAGAAAAGCAAGAAATCGGGCCCTCTGTTCTTCAAGGAAAATTGGAATAGAAGAAAGTTAAAAATGATCTGGAGTCTTGGAAATGTTGTGAGGGTTTTCCTATTCATCCCTTCTTTTTCTTGGGATACTTAGACTAATTCTCCCCAGGAAGTGCCCTCATTGGCAGTGGATCATGAAACTCCTTCTTTTGTCTCAAAACACTCTTGTGTTGACATGGACCTATCTTTTATTCTACACGCTTAAGAGCAGTTTAATTTACCAAGTTAATCAGGAAAATACAGTCATAAAACTGAAGAGGCAGTAATAATTCTAGTGGGTATTTTCTAGTGTTTTTGAACATTGGCCTCTGAGGAGTCTCTTCCCCATGCCCACACATACAGATATTCATATTATAAACCCCTGGACACCTCAGCAACCCTGAATCTGATCATTGCTCACTTCTCGGCCTTTCCAGGGAAACCTCCAGAGAACATCACTTCTCATTTGCAAAGAGACGGGAGTTGCCAATCATTGCGCTCCCCACTGCACAGATACCCAAAATCATGTCAAACCTGGCTTCTTTACCTGTTACACAGGAGCTCCATTTAGTAAGTCATTACTTTAAATCAGTAAGATTTAAAGGTGTAAGGAACTTCATATACAATCCTTATGTAATTTATTTAGGATAGCGATACCCAAATCTTCCCTTTCCTTACCCAAGGTACACAACAAAAAAATGTTTTGGGTTAAGCTTTTTTGTATTTTTATTGTGGAAAGATTTTTCCTCCATTTTCCCTCCAGATGAAGGGGGAAGGCATATTATTGTAATTATTATGAAAGGATATATATTTTGGGGCACCTGGGTGGCTCAGTTGTTAAGTGTCTGCCTTCAGCTCACTTCACGATCCCAGGGTCTTGGGATGGAGCCCCGCATCGGACTCCCTGCTTGGCAGAAGGCCTGCTTCTCCCTCTCCCACTCCCCCTGCTACTGTTCCCTCTCTTGCTGTTTCTCTGTTAAATAAATAAAATTTTTAAAAAAAAAAAGGATATATATTTTAATCAATAATCACCAAACTTATGGGGGAAGATAAAGGTGAAAAATGAAGCACTCAAGTCTTATTTAAGAAAATTTAATTGAAAGAAATGGGTATTGTTTTGAGTTATGATGTCCCTTGTTGCTTAATTCTTATACAGCTATTTGTATTAATACATTTTCCTCTTACTTCCAGTTTGAACAGCACTAAGTTAGAATTTATGAATTTGTAGCCTTTTTTTTTTGTTAGAAAAAATGGTCTCATAATCAAATGTGAAGATCTATAATAGAAAAGAACTTTTTCACCCTCAATTTTACTCTCTGCCTTGCATATAAACTTAGACATGTTTGAAGAAATGCTTACAGATCTGTGCTTTGTTCAAGGCTATTGACATAGATGCTAATAATAAATGAATCTAGTGAACTCATAGTAGAATTCTATAAAATGACAAGAGAAGTCAATGATACTTTTTGTCAGTGCCTTGATGCTTTCTTCATTGGTTTAGGAGTCAGAGTAGAAATTGTTTGGTAGCTACAGTAGTATCAGAACTCATTTACTGATCAAATGCAAAATGAAACAAAATGGACAAATATTTGAGAAATATTCTGTGAGTGATTCCAAGAATCAGTTTGGATATTTTTTAATCCATTTAAAGGAATATTTCCCTTATTTGAAAATGGTATGACCGACATCAGAAACATAAAACTGCTCTCCCCTCCAACGTGCAGCTTTCACGTCTGGTACCTTACTTGGTTCTCACAATACCTCCCTAATGATAGGCAGGCAACATGAGATACACTGTTTCACAAAGGAATTAACCAAAAAAGGAAAAAAGCTAAAAGCAAGGCCAAGGTCACAGAGCTGATAAATAGGCTAATCAGGATTTGAATCCAAATCATTTGGCTCCAAATATTTCCAATACATCGTGTTGCCTTTCCTACTTGAAGCTAATATGATTGTAATGGTGATAACCACTGAGGTAATTCGAACAAAGGTGGTTTATCTGGAGCCTAAATTATGCAGATAATGGACTGGAGATTTTTGGCTGCTTTGCAAATTGAGACATGACCTGAGTGTGTCACTGAGAAAAAAAACAATATTTCCAAAAATGCCCCTGAATCTGGGTGGCAGTCTTTGGCCCCTATTTCTCGAATCTGTAATCTAAGAAATGTTTTTTGAGCCAAGAGTTCCCCAAATGTTTTTCGTTAAGGAATATAATCCTTCCTCAGAAGCCTAGACTTCCTTAATTCTTGATATGTTGTTATATTTCATATTATTTTCAGCAGGACTAAAGAATCTTAAGTCCTTGATTCTCCTCCCTAGTGATGTATTCAGTGTATTTTAATGATGTTAGACGTATATTCAATTGTACCTACTATATCACAGGCTTTCTTTCTCCTTATTATCTGAGGTCAGTATGTGAACATTCCTAATGTACCTAAACACACAAATATATAAGACAGTCATGGTATCATTAGTTTTTTAAAAAGATTTATTTATTTGAGAGATGGAAAGGCACAGAAGAAGAGGGAGAGAGACACTTAAGCAGACTCCACACTGAGTGCAGAGCCCAACCCAGGGGTTGATCTCAGGACCTTGAGATCACGACCGGAGTCGAAACCGAGAATTGGATGTTCAATGGACTGTGCCACCCTGGGGCCCCACTATTATTAAATTAAAGTGAAACTTATTTTTTTTAAAGATTTTATTTATTTATTTGAGAGAGAGAGAG
>CM052799.1:147873611-147903201 GCA_028533885.1 Nasua narica
CTGAGATCATGACCTGACCCGAAGGCAGAGGCTTTAACCCACTGAGCCATCCAGGCGCCCCCTTTTCCAGTAAGATTAAACAAAACATACATAGATTCCCAAGGAGCTCCAGTCTAACAGAAAAGAAGGACGTGGAAAAAAAAATTATTGCACAGATTAAGAACCATAATAGAAGATACATAAGAAACAGAAGTGGCCTCCTATATGAGCAAGACATTTTTGGTTTTGGCAGGGGTAGGAGGGTGGGGGGAATATTAACTGAGGATCAGGAAAAAATTCAAGGTGTGTGCTGTCTGAGCAGGGTTTGGGGCAATAAACGGGCATTTACCAAGAGGACAAAGGGGAAAGCAATTCCAAGGAGAGGATGGGCATAATGCAAGAACACAGAGGCAGCAGATGGAGTTGTAACAGTACAGAGGACTGTAGCTGGTTTAGTATTGCTCAAAGTTCCAATGAGAGGCAGTGCGTTATGTGACCAGCAGGTTGTTCTTGTAGGTAGGGTAGCAGACTGACTTCTGGGCGCGGTGGCTATGCCCAGCACATCCTCATACCCTCCCCTCACCAGGACATTAGTCTTCATTTTTTTTTTTTTTTTCAGTTTTTTCCTCCCAGAAACCAAATTGACTAAGTTTCCTCACTTCTTCTGCCCCAGCCAAACAAATCAGGGAAAATCACGTAATGTTTTGTTTGCCTTGTTAAGGAGTCAAATTGTATTGCATAGAATTCATGAGGAATCAGCAAGTGATTTTTAAGTAAGGAAATAATTTGAGAATTTGGGCACAGTTGTTTAGAAAAAGCTGCACTCCCCACGGTCTTTGCACAGCCTCTCAACATCCCTATGGTTCAAGAGATTACAAAGAAAATTATTTTTTAAAAAGACTGTATTTATTTTAGAGAGAGAGAGCACACACAAGCATGGGGAGGAGGGAGAAAGAATCTCAAGCAGACTCAGCGCTGATGCGGGGCTCAATCTCACGACCCTGAGATCATGACTTGAGTCGAAATCAAGAGTCTGCCGCTTAACTGACTGAGCCACCCAGGTGCCCCAGTGATTTTTAAAAAAAGAAGTAGAAGTTGAGGCACCTGGGTGGCTAAGTCAGTAAGCATCTGCCTTCAGCTCAGGTCATGATCCCAGAGCCCTGGGGTATGGAGGGTATGGAGGGTATATCCTGGGATGGAGCCCTGAGTCAGACTCCCTACCCAGTGGGGAGTTTGTTTCTCCGTCTGCTGCTCCCCCACTCGTGTTCACATTCTCTCTTGCTCATGCTCTCTATCTCTCAAATAAATAAATAATAAAAAAAAAAGTAGAAGTTTTGGTGTTCTAAGCAAGCTAACATCTATTTGTTAAATGACAGTGTGGGACCATGTATGCTCAGTGCTTGAGGCAGGGGTGGAGGAACAGCAAGCAGCCTAGTTATTTCTTCTTGGGCCTAGAATCCTTCCACTCTCCAAAACAAAGAAATTGCTCTAGACTAATTCATTATACTTTCTTCATTGACTTCCTTCTCCTTTCTTCTACTTCTCGAATGTCAACAATGGGCTAGATAGGGGCGTGCAGGAAAAGTAGAGGAATGGTAGCGTGAAGGTGGGGGCATCCATTTTGTTTCTTCCTCTCTTTAGGCCTCCATGACAGCAATGGGAGTTAGTGGTAGTGTGGAAAACCAAAATCCAGGGATCAGCTGCCGGTCTTATTTTAGGAACTGGTTTTAGCCTTTTCTGTCACCAAACTGCTCTGGCTTTTCCCCTTTTTAAGATGAGAGTTGTCTTATCAGTTAACATAAGCAGAAATGAAATAATTGAGTTTCACCTGGTTTCTCTCTCCCTCTGGGAGAGGAACTATAGCAGTCAAATTTCCAGAAGGCAAGCAATTAGAAGAGGAAGGATAATCAAGATTTTACTGTACATTTATTGTAACTGTTAAATTATTTACATTCCTTGACTCCTCCTGGACTGAGCCAGTGTGGTTTGGATGGTAGAAAGGACTCAGGGCAAGGAACCAGGAGGTGGCTCTCTGGATTTCATTCTGCAATTAATTAATTCTGTGTCTTCAGACAAATCATTTCTTTGGGTCTATCTCCTGATCAGGAAAATGAGGGACTGTGATTATATCAATGGTTCTCAAGTTCTACTTTGCATCAGATTCACTTGAGGTGGTTCGAAAATACACTGATTTTCAGATCTGACTGGAGGATAGAGTGGAGTGGTTGAGCCTCCGTACTCTGCATCAGACTGGCTGGGCTCAGCCTCCTGCTCTACGTCTTCCTAACCTGGGTGACCTTGAGAAAGCTATTTCAATTCTGCAGTATCTCATTTTTCTCATTTTTCAGGCAGGGATAACAATAACAGTACCTATTTTATATTGTCCCTGGAAGGGTAAAATGATACAATGCTTTTAAAACAGCAAGTATATTACCTGTGTCATACTAAGTATTCCACAGATGTTCTATGTTATCATTTGTATAGCCCGCAGTATGTTTGTATGGTGTGTGTGTGTGTGTGTGTGTGTTTGGTGTTGGGTAGGTGCTCATAAATACCAGTCAAATAAGTAAGGGGAGCATAACTTGTTTGTTTTTTCAATATAACTTTTTCTTGTGTCCTCAAACCTGAAATTCTTTATTAGTCCAGGAATTACTTTCCCAAGGATAAAGATAGTTTGAGGGAACTGTTTAAGTGTTATGCTCAATCTTTGCCCTATGCTGACTCTTAGACTAAGAGCCTCATGCTAATTAAAAAAATAATTAAGTGATAAAAGTCCCATGAGAGGGGGTGAGCTGAGAGGTAGGGAATGAATCTCAAGGACTGCTGGCGGAACCAGCCTTCCACTATATAATACAATGACTGTCACCTAGGTGTGCATCTCCATTTTATCTCACAAGATGCCTTGAAATTCTCAGTCACTGTCATTATTCATGATTTTGAATCACACAAAAGAGCAATATCCCATTTTTCGTGTTGTTGCCCAAGCAGAAAACAAGACAATGTAACTTTAAAAAAGCTTGAAAATTAGGGCTATGAAAAATAGCTAACTTCTATCCCCCATTTACCCACTGATCAAAACATTACACGCACATTGAACTGTGTTTATACGGTGGTGGTGGTGGTCCCTCGCTAAATATTCAGCTTGGGATCTTCCCTGTTTTTAGTGAGAGGAGTTACCAGTTTAGCAACGGCGGGGAGGAAATCGCCTCGGAATCTCTGGAGGTGGCCTCCTAGAAAGATCGCCGGGAGGGGAGGAGCCCTGATTGTCCTAGAAGAAAAGCATGGCCCCATCCGGGAAGTCAAGGCTTGCCGGGAGGCTGGGTTGGCGGCTCTGGTTCCTGGAGGTGGCAGACGCGGGAGCGGCCAGCCGCAGAGCAGGGGCCTGTGTGGGTGGAGGGGGTTCAGTGTGTGCAAGTGAAAGGCGCACCGACAGACGGACACGCGTGGGCTCCGACCGCTCCCCACCACGCGTGGGTTCGGGGCCATCCTTGCCTGGCAGGCGCAGCGACCGCCTGAGATCTGCTCCTGCAACGACCGGCGCCGCTGGGAGCCGGGAGCCCTGGGCCTCGCCGGGCGCGGCAGCCCCTCCCCTCCCGAGCCCGCGCTTCCGCCCGAGACCCGGCGGCGGCCGTGACCGTGGCCGAGCCGCGCCTTCCGCCTGCGCCTAGGAGCTGCCGCCACCCGCCCGCGCCCCTGCGCGCCGCGCCCACAGGCCGCGCCAAGGGGGAGCTCGTGGGCCCAAGGGCCTCGGCTACGCACCAAAGACCCCCTCGGAGCTGGACACTGGGAGGGGTCGGCCAGCTCCGCGTCGCTCCCGCTCGGGATGGGCCACTCGGCACCTGCGGCCGCTCGGGAACGCGGACTTGGCGGGGCCATGGCCGGCGTCCGCCGCCACGGCGAGCTAGGAGGGAGAACCGAGTCAAAGGAGGCTCTTCCTCTCCCAGAGCTGCAGCGACAGTGGAGGGCCCGACCCCCTAGGGCAGACCGGCGGGACCCTAGGAGGGGACCAACTACATCCCAGACCTCCTGCAGCCACCAGCAGGTTGGGGGCGCCAGTACTAGCGCTTTGAGCTCGTAATGGGACTTTTCCGTTGTCGTCCTAAAGACCATCCGCCGAAGGTATCTTCCCGCTTAAACAAAGTCTGGCGTGGAAGACGATTGCCCTTCTTCCCTTTCCTCCCTTCCCCCACTCACTTTCGTTCATCTGTTTCTTGCCATCTTCCCCAAAGGGCCAGAGCAAATACGGACATGAGTGAACAAGTTAAGACACTGCAAAGTGTGTGTGTGTGTGTGTGTGTGTGTGTGTGTTGGGGTAAGAGAAAATAATGGAAATAAAACAGAAATACCTGAGTATGTAACAATGACACACACGTTCCAGCCTGCTAATAGTCTCGGCTATGTCCAAGTGGGGACAAATTTTACACAGTTCTAGGAGAAATTTTCATATATACAGGCATCAGTAGTAGCTTGGGGTATCCAGGAGCTTTCTTCTCCGTATTTATTTTACTTTTCTGAAGCATATTCATATTCTCATCGAAGAGGCTGGAGAAGTAATGAGCTGTTGGGAGACCGTTCCTGGACACAACTGAGGCGGCTTCCTGGGGAAGGTGGCCTTTGTCACCTATGTATATGCCACTCGACTCTGCTCGAGTTGAAATTCGAGGGGACAGGTGCTTCAGGGGTTTGGGCGAACACTACCCTGTGCTCTAATGAATATCCTCACCCCGACTGAGGACGAATGCTTTCCTTAAGGGTGAGGTGGGTTGCTGAATAGGAAGGTGGAAAACATAAACTGAACCTTTAGGGTATCCTAGACCCCGCCCCAACTCATCCCCAGCCTTCACCAAAGCAGTGTCAGATTCCTCTTCACAATACAACATCCTTTCCTTCAGTTGCGAACCCCTGCAGTAAAACGCGGCGGTCAGAGTGAGTGCGGAAAATAGGCTCTGTGAGAGTCCTTTCGCTACTGCGTAGTCATGGAATATTCTTTTATTCAAGAGGCCTCTTCTAGTTGATTCTAACCGGATTCGGGCTGTTGTTCTCCTGACCACCGATAGGGGGCAGCAGATACCCTGCGAAGCCCCTGCGACGATTACGAAGAGCGTCCTGCTGTCCCTAGGAATCCGGTGTAATTGAACGTTTGGGGTAGGAGGCACGACCTACAGCCTCTACGTCCATCGCAGCAACTCCCAAGGCTCTGGCCTCAGACCCTGGATCCTCATGGGGACCTTGAGGCTTCCCTGTGCAAGGAGTGAGCGAAGCTGTGCCGCCAGCGGTACCTTGTAAACTTAGCGTACAGCATAAATAAATTCTTACGGAGGCAAATGTGATTAACAAAATATACAGACAGGTATTTGAAAGTGTTACAGAACCAACTGAAGCTTTTAATGTTTTCGCAGTCAATAGAGAATTTAAAATTACGGCTACCATAATCTCTTTGGATGGTGGTGGTGGTGGTGGTATTTATTAAATCGTTTTGAATTTTACAAAGGCTTCTCTCATTTGAGAAGTTGGGAACCACTGCTGACGCATAGAGTCATCCGATCACTGTGATAAAAGATTCCGAGGCCATCTAGGAAGTAGCGGCAGTTCGGCCAGGGTGTCTGCGGGCGCGGCCAGACGTCTGCAGCGCAGAGCCATTCCGAGAGCTCAGGGCTGGGGTGGCTCGGATTGGTCCAGACCCGGGGTGATTGGGCAGGGGCCGGATTTTCATGAAAATTTACCGCACTTGGTAGCCTCGCATTTGAGTTTTCAGAATTGTCAAAGAGGCATTATAAATCTTATCCGACAACATGTTTCTCTGAAATGAACTTTTTTTTTTTTACTAAATTAAAAATACATTTGCGGAACATTGATTTTTTTTTTTAAGAAAAGGAAAACTCAATGTAAAAATTTAGAGGCTATTAAAGTTATCTCTAAATATTTTTTAAATGCAGAAGTAAATGTGAAAATTCAGTTATCTGAATGAGAAAGCGCATAAATCTTACGCACAATTAAAAAACCCTAATTATTCTTTGAACTATTTGCAAAGTAGGGAGGAATTAGTTTTTAATTATAGAATTTATCATAACGCAACGCTAAGATTTTTTCATTTTATTATTAGAAACAAAACCTATTATAACTACTTTTAATGTATTTTTTTCCAACATTGTAACACTTTCTAGAAATGCAGCCATGACTACTAAAGAAAGGAAGAATTTCAATAGCAACTGTCAGAAATTTTATTAGCATGGAAAGTCCATATCATGATGTAAGAATATAGAATCTCCCCAAGATAATGATGAATACTAATTAATTAGTATGTAATTGGTAGGAAAATATTAAATTTCTAAATTAAGAAGGCTGAGGAAGACTCAGAAGTGGAGAAGGGAAAGACTGATTTTGGTCCTGGTGGGGGAAAGAAAGTGGGTAAATCCAGGTAGGAGTTTACCAAACTGGTTTCAAAATCCTATCCTAAGAGAAACCAGAGACCCAGCTGCTTCTTGGATGGCCAGTCCTATCGCTGTTCAACCAGAGGATTGGTTTACCTTGGGATCTGGAACACAGGTAGTCCTTTGTGCCTGAAGATAAACTTGAACAATTTTAAATTTGCCTAAGACCCATACTATTTACCTTTAAATGTATTAAGCAATTGCACACTGAGCGTGGAAACAGGTTTTGAACAAGGTGGCAAAAATTGCGCCAAGGACCAGCCACAAGAAGTTTCTTTTTGAAAACATGTTTGCGGCAAATTGGCAATAATATGAAATGTCGATAATCTCAAGTTTTGAAGCAGTATATTGATGTGTAACGCAACTTGGCTTATTTGCATAATGATGATGGCTGTCATTTTGTGTGCCCCAAAACAGCTCTATAAGCAGATACCATTAGTTCCATTTCACGTATAAGAAAACTGAGGTAAAAAAAAAAAAACCAAAAAAACCAAAAAACTAGTTCCAGTTAGTAACTAGAAAGCCACTTTCTGATTGTAGAACCCAGAGATTTTATATGCTCTTGCTGCAAACCCTGAGACCACAGTATATCCCTGTAGAGGTCACATCCGAACTCTGGACTGAGCAAAAATAGACAAATGCATCTCTGTCACGTTTTGAGTGACCCAAACCTAAATTGATAAAACACAAAACAAAAGGAAAAAAAAAATTCTATATGCCACAGAGACTCTCAGTCTGCAGTTTCTCTATCCCATAAGATTTATGGAGGTAGTCATGGCATAGGGAGGAGTTCACAACCTATTTTAAAAATTTAAAAATCTAAAGAGAAATTACATAATTACTGCAGATAGATGGACTAAAATTCTGCTGGTTTTGCTTTGCCTGGCATTACATGAATACAAAGCTGTGTGGGCAATGTAAAACAGGCAAACGAATGAACTGTTAATAAATGTAGTTTATTTGCTAGACAATATCTTTACATTATTAGGCCCACAGGGGATTGTAAAATGATAACAATAAATATTAAAAAAGAGGCTTTGAACATGAAAAGGAGCCACTGATACATGGGAAAATCTCATAATACAGTTGGTTATTCTCTGTCTTAGTTATTAGTCCTGCTACTTAATAGTAGGTCTCTGATAATAAAGGACTTTTGTTGCATTGGGGGATTTAATACTGTATTTCCAGAAGGACAATATGTTGTTATGTGAAGAACACTAACATAAATTGGTCATATTTAAATAATCAACACCATTTATTTAGGCCCTCAAAGGATTGTGCGGAAGGAGTATGTTTGGAGATTATAGGTAGCTAGTTTCCTAAGAGCCTCCTGATTACTCCCTTTCCTGTATTCCAGCCATTCTCCAATATTTTAGTCTTAGGACCCTAAAAGCTGTCGTTAATGAGGATTGCATCTATCAAGACTCATTGTATTAGGAATTAAAATTGGAGAAATGTTTAAACTATTTATTTGTTACTGACTTATAATAATGATCAGCCTATCACATATTAATACAAATGACATATTTTAGTGAGAAATAATGATATTCCCCAAAACAAAAAAAATTGAGAAAAAAGAAAAATGTCTTACATTATTTTGTAAACGTGTTTAATATCTAGCCGGATTTAATATCTAGCTGGCTCTAAGCTGCTGGATTTTCACATTTGCTTCCACATTCCATCTCTTGTGGTTTGGTGTTTAGTTTGAAGTGTATGAAAAAAAATCCGTCCTCAAAGAAATATATAGTAGGAAGAGAGGAGTATTTTTAGTAGCTTTTTTCAGATTATTGTGGATATTCTTTGATATTACTCCAAAATTCTTCAAGTGGTAATTTTTAAAAAGTTAGTTGCAACGTAGTTTAAATCCATATCAATATACTTCTCATATTCTGTTACCTTAAGACCCATTGGTCTATCGAATGGACCTTTACCCATGTAGAATTTGTAACCTCATGCACTGATTCACTGACCTATGCAGATCTTTCAAATGTTGACTGATTTCATCATATAATATCAAAAATATCGCTTAATTGCTGACTTTATTAGGAAAAATTTTACATACAAGTTTTCCAAAATTCCAATTTTTGCTTCAAACTTCAAATTTTATCATTGGCAAGAAATACTGTTGGTTGTTTCCCTTGAAGTGACAGGCTTGCTTTGTTTATTTCTGAGAAAATGTTTGCCAAATGCTCAAGTCTGAATAACCGTAGTCTGTCAGCTGTTCTTTCAAATAAAAATGCTACTCCATGACAAAAGTGGCTAGTTCAACTTGAAACTCACTTGTACCAATGTTTTTCCTCAAGACAACCACTGTACTGCTATGTGTGGCGGAAACCCTTTATGAATCCCTCCCATTTTGTCTCAGAATATTGAGACGACAGGGCCTAAAGGGTCAGCATTTAATGCAATTAGTAATTTTCACTGATTTATCAAAGACGTTTTTGTGCACCTGGGTGGCTCAGTTGGTTAAGCTGAGTTGGTTAAGTTCCTCTGTGGTCACGATCCTGGGGTCCTGGGATGGAGCCCTGGGGGTAGGCTCCTTGCTCAGCGGGGAGCCAGCTTCTTCTCCCTCTGCCTGCTGCTCCCCCTGCTTGTGCTCTCTCTCAAGTAAATAAAATCTTTAACAAAGAAAAAGGCATTCTTAAGTGATAATGACTTTTTTTCTTGTCCTCCTCCCCCTCTCTTTCATTCTCCACCCCCCTCCTTTTCTCCTCTGTCCCCCTCCTTCCCCTTCCCCCTTCCCCTTCAGGTCCTTTTCCTCCTTTTTTGCTGCAAGTGTGTGGTGGTAAAGAATACAGTGACTACTACCATAGTTTGATGCTACTGCCTTGCTTTGTACCGAGGCTATCACAGTTTTAGCCACTACCAGTGAAAATATCAACTCAGTGAAAAAGGCAAATAACATCTTAACATTATAAGAAAATAGGTTTATCTTTATGATTCCGTAAAGGTAATGGTCCCAGGGACCTTCAGGGGTCTGCAGATCCTACTTTGGGAACCACAGCTCCAGAAGAGCTGTTTTTCAGATCACTCACTTTTAACTTCATCCTATGCTGCCGTACGTTGTTAGTTGTCTTCTGTCTACAAATCTCATCTCCCTGATTAGGAACTGTATTATTGATGTCATTGTATTCTGACCACTGTTGAAGTGCCTGGTACTCAGTACAATTAAAGTTTGTTGATTATTGGGGCGCCTGGGTGGCTCAGTTGGTTAAGTGACTGCCTTCAACTCAGGTCATGATCCCAGGGTCCTGGGATCAAGTCCCGCATGGGGGGGTGGCTCCCTGCTCAGCAGGGACTCTGCTTCTCCCTCTGCCTGCCCTTCCCCCTTCTCTTGCATGGTCTCTCAAATAAATAAATAAAATCTTAAAAAAAAAAGTTTATTGATGATTGATTGACACACTGACGACAGTGGTTCATGCACACACTTGTGTTATCACAGATCGCATCCTACTTTGTTTTGATTTTTACTTATGGTACTAAGTGAGGACGATGGTTTCGGGGGCATACACTTATTCAGAGGAGGGAAAGGAGCATTTTTTATGAATGTTATAATTTTTCAAACAGTCCGTGTCACCGGCAGCCATGTTCACGTGCGTGCTCTCTGTTAGCTGTTCCACTACTAGTAATCGGGACACAACTTCACAAAACCAGTGGGTAAGAATTCCAGTCCAGTCTGTGATGCATTTAAAATACTGCAATCACTAGCACCACCAGAGGAATGGCTTCTAACAGTAAAGGGCTTGTCCAATTTGTTGGACAAGCTGAAAAGCACAGCTGAGTTTTGGACAGTTCATTAGTTCCACTCCTTTGGGTCATGCAAGACTTTTTAAATACGTGAAGAAGTCCTGTTGCCTGGGCGGTTACAAATCCATCTCCTATAATTAGCACAGTGCCTGTATTTTGCACTCTTCACACCCTTACCCTTTACTGTTAGAAATCGTATAGTGACGGAATCACCCCTAAAGCCAGCAAGGGGAAGTGAAATTGTATAGGCAATTTATTGCTGGGAGTGAAACCTCATTTTCAGTGTGGGATCCTACTTCTCTTTTTGTAGATACATTTGCTGACAAAAACCCACTACGTGTGTGATGCAGTGGTAATAAAGACAGGCCAAGAAAGTAGGTAAGCATCCACAATATACATTCTTTTAACATGATTAAGATTTAGATTTAAACTTGCTGAGTAGTAGGTGTGTTCACGCCTCTTCCCCATAAAGTAGCCTAGCCAATATGACTATTTCACTAGTAGTCCTTTCTGGGAGGGGAGATGTCTGATTAAGGGAGCCTCTAGCCACACAGAAAATGTGGCTAGTGACACTGAGGAACTTAATTTTTAATCTTATTTAATTTTAATTTACTTAAATTTAAATTTGAAAACAGAGTCTCAATTCAGTTATAGGAAGGTTTAATTATGTTTGGAAAAACCTGAGTGTGTTGACCTACTTTTTCAACATCAAATTTCATGAAATCTAAATACCAATCAGGTATTTCCAATGAAAATTTAATGACTCAGATTTCAGTGACTTCAGATGATAAAAAAAGTAAACTATCTCAATAAATTCCTATACTGATTACATGTTGAAATGATAATCCTTGAATATATTGGGTTATTACAATTTAACTGTTTTCTTTCTTTATTAATTGTTTATTTATTTATTTATATTAAGTAATCTATCTGCTCAGCGTGGGTCTTGAACTCATGACCCCAAGATCAAGAGTCAAATGCTCCACTGACTGAGCTAGCTAGATGCCCCTATTTTAGACATTTCCTTTTACTATTTTTATCGTTGTTGCAGCTCACAAGTAATTTAAACTTACATATGTGCCTCTTATGTTTCTACTGGACCGCATTCTCCTTGGTCACTTTTCTCCTACCTATGTGAGTAAGAAGGCAGATGAAAAATTATTATGTCTTAATTTCATCCTCATTATATGAGATACAGATTTGCTCAAAGAAATTGATATGCAAAAGTTTATTATGCTCCTGAACAGAATACTTCCTCAAAACCTTCTACACTAAATATTGTTTTAAAATTCTGTATTTTTCAATGCCAGATCTACTTTGTGTCCAATTTGCATTCTGGGAATTTTTTTTTTTTACTTTATTTTTTTAGAGCAGTTTTAGGTTCACTATCAAACGGAGCAGAGAATTCCCATGTACTTCTTGCCCCACACATGCACAGCCTTTCCCACTATTTGCACAAGAGTGGCACATTTGTTATAATCACTGAACCTATTTTGATACATCTTATTACCCCAAGTCCATAGTTTGCATTAGGGTTCATTTTTGGTGTGGTATGTTCTATAGGAATATACAAGGAATCATTTTTTAATATATACGTTAAGTATGATATTTCTGCTTTTCCATTATTATATTTGATTTAAAAGTGGAATTGAAATAAGGGTTTTCAGGGGTGCCTGGGTGACTCAGTGGGTTAAAGCGTCTGCCTTCTGCTCAGGTCATGATCTCAGGGTCTTGGGATCAAGCCCCGCATCTGGCTCTCTGCTTGGCGGGGAGCCTGCTTTCCCCTTTCTCTCTGCCTGTGTCTCTCCTACTTGTGATCTCTCTCTCTGTCAAAGAAAATAAATAAATAAATAAATAAAAATAAAAAAGAAATAAGGGTTTTCAGTGGTTTAAAAACAATACTTCCTGATTAAAATATCATATTTTTTTTTAAATATCATATTTTTGAAGACAATTTGAAAATATAAAAAAAGTATTTAAAAAAAAAAGAAGAAAACAGGGGCACCCGGATGGCTTAGTCAGTTAAGCATCTGCCTTTGGCTCAGGTCATTATCCCAGGGTCCTGGGATTGAGTCCCACATTGGACTCCTTGCTTGGCAAGGACCCTGCTTTCTCCCTTTCCTTCTGCCCCTCCCCCAACTTGTACTCTCTCTTGCTATCGCTCTCTCTCAAATTAAAAAAAAAAAAATCTTAAAAAAAATTAAGAAAGAAAAGAAATTAATCACGGTCTAAAAAACTTAGAAAAAAAATCAGTTCCCAATTTATTGTCAGTTTCTTTTCTCTGTGTGTATAGGTATACATTATGATTATTCTGTAACAGAGTTTAATAACTCTCTTTAATCACTTAATGAATATTTGAGCATTTTCTAATATATTTTTGAAACTGAATAAATAACTAAATATTATCCCATCAAATATATACCATTGTTTATTTTATCAATCCATACTGTGATTATTCTTATATGTAAATTTCTTTTACATTTTTATTATTTGCCTTGGACATATAGGACTGTGTCCTAAGGAATTGCTGGGTCAAAGGATAAGAGCGTTAAAACTTTGGACAGGCATTGTGAAATTGTCATCCAAAAAGGTTACATATGAGAGTGCCATTTTTGCAACATTCTTTCCAAAACTGAGTATTATAATTTAAAAAATATTTATCAATTTGAAAGGCAAAAACTTGCTATTTTCTTTTTTATAATTTATTTATTTATTTTTAATGTAAGCTCTGTGCCCAAAATGGGGCTTGAACTCATGGCCCTGAGATCAAGAGTTGCATGCTCTACTGAGGGAGCCAGCCAGGTATCTCCAAAACTTGCTGGTTTAGTTTGCATTTTTGATGACTAATTATATTGAACATTAGAAAATATGTACTAAACAGAATGTTTCTTTGGAGGGGCACGCAGCTGGTCACATGCAACTCTTGATCTCGGGCTTGTTTGTGAGTTCAAGCCCCACATTGGGTAGTAGAGATTACCTAAAAAATAAATAAAAATTAAAATTAAGAAAAAAAATTTTTTTAATGGTCTATTCATGACCTTTGCTTATTTTTTTGCTCTGTGGGTATTTACCTTTTCTTATTATTTATTCTTATGTTCTTATGATCAGATATAAGGGTATTAAACCATTACCTGCCATTAATGCTGAAAATTATTCTTCTATGTTTACCATTGGCTTTTAATTATATTTATAACAGATGTGCTTTTAATCTTTTTTCTTTGTTGTTTCTTTCTTATCTACATTATAATCTGATAAATATTTACTTGTATATTTAAATAGGTCTTTATTTATTCATTCTATTTTATTTAGGATTGTTTTTGGTGTATTTATAAGATAGAAAATCTAGGGCGCCTGGGTGGCTCAGTTGGTTGAGCAGCTGCCTTCGGCTCAGGTCATGATCCCGGAGATCTAGGATCGAGTCCCACATCGGGCTCCCAGCTTCACAGGGAGTCCGCTTCTCACTCTGACCTTCTCCCTTCTCATGCTCTCTCTCTCTCTTTCTCTAATAAAAATGAATAAATAAAATCTTTAAAAAAAAAAGAAAATCTAATTATTTTCAAATAGCTAACCAGTTGTTCTACCATTATTTATTAAACAAGCACTCTTCCCTACTTTTTAAAAGTGATAGCTTTCACACATGCTAAATTCTTATCTTTATTATATAATGGTTGTTTCTCTTCCATTCATCTGTTCTTGTTTTCACATTGACATCTTAATATATGCAATTTGTAAATTAATCTGGGGGGGAACTGACATCTTTGTAACTATCTAATTATTTTAGAGGATAAAAATAAGAGAAGGTTTTATGTATGTGTCCTTTTCAATTAGACTATGTAATTAGTGTTTTGTAGAATATTTGTGACATTTCACAGTAATTATACTTAAAAAAAAACAATATCTATGTTTTTGAGAAGTACTTGTTATTGTCTAATATTAGGGAATGGATTTTGAATAAAGAGATGGCAGAAAGAGGACACTGTATACATTTTGTATAGGACATAAAGGAAATTAACAATTTACAATGGACTTTCTGAATAAAGAAAACTAATGAATGAAGGAAGATGAGAAATAAACAAGGGAAAGAATAAGTAAAAGGAAAAGTAAAAAAAAGCACATTAAGAACAGATTATGAAAAAAAAGAACAGATTATGAAAAAGAAAGCTGAATTTGTAAAAGAAAAAAAGCAGAGGGAGAGAGTAAGTGTTTGATGTAAGATGAATTTATTTATTTATGTATGTATTTATTTATTCATTTAAAATAGGCCCAGTGTGGAGCTTGAACTCATGATCTTTTCTCTTTTCTTTCCTGCACTGAGATCAAGAGTCAGGTACTTAACTGACTGAGCCACCCAGCTACCACTAAGCTAAAATAATTTGAACACAAGAAAGTTGACACAGAGGTACTTTTAATGTTTATGTTAATCCATAAATGAAGAAGGAACTAAAATATAAAGGGGGAAAAAAACCACAACTTTTGTTTTAGAAGCTTCAATTTAATACATTTAAAGACATAGTTTTCTTGTAAAATGTACACGTTGTTTTTGGAATTGTTTTTTTTTTTTAAACCACATACCCAGGTTTCTATATGTAGTTCATCGTTTTGGAGACTGTTCATCATGCTTTATAATTTAATACCTGAAAATCCCTGGTCTTATTGAAGTAGCTCTTATTTGTTAATAGTGGATTATATTCATTATTTCTGGGCAGCTTTTTACTGTAAGATCTATTCATGTGCAAAAAAAAAAAGCCTAACATGGAAAAAAAAGCATACAGACAGAAATTACTAATACTTAGATATATAGGAAAAGTAACAGGACACTTCAAGGCTGTGTTTAAAGAAAGGGCAGCATAGAGCCTGGTTTTAGGTGTCCCCACCCATAAGGCAAGTGCGGATTCCCACATTTCTTCCTGAAGGTGGCAGTATTTCAGTGACTAACACAGTGATGACGAGAGCTCTCAGAGATCATTGAAGGTGTCATTTTGCGACACAAAAGTCCCTCCAGCAAGACTTTTCTATTTCTTAGTTTGATTCATATGCCTGTAAGGACACATGCTGCCTGCCGGCTGATCAATGGCTCCCTAGGACGAGGACTCTGGAGAGTAAGGTAGCATTTTATTTGCTCATATATTGAGGAAAACAAATGTTGTTGGCATTGGAGAGAAATAAAAGAATACATTATTAAATTTAGAATATAGAGGAAAGTAGAAAATGTAAAGGGACAAGAAGCAGAATAATGTGTTCTGTGATTGTCGGGTACCCTTTTTACCGAGTGAGTGGCTGTTTAATCCATCTTGTTATTTTTCTTAAGAGACAAGCAAAAATGTCCAAGTGTTTGGTAGATACAGTGACTATATAAACACAACTTTTTTTTTGTCAGTAATTAACACATTGCCAAAAAAAGTAAGAACATTAACAAATTTTCGAACAAATATATGAACAATCAAAAGAAAATTAATTTTATGGCCAACAGACACATGAAAAGATGCTCAACATCATTGATCATCAGGGAAATGCCAATCCAAACCACAAGGAGATATCACCTCCACACCAGTCAGAATGGCTAATACCAAAAGACAAGAAATAGCAGGTGTTGGAGAGGATGTGGAATAAAGGGAACCCTCAAGCACTGTTGGTGGAAATGTAAATTGGTGCAGACACTGTGGAAAACAGTATGGAGGTTCCTCAAAGAATTAAAAATAGAATTACTGTATGATTCAGTAATTCCATTACTAGCTATTTACCAACACTCCCTCCCCAAAAACACCTCCACTAATTTGAAAAGATATGTGTACCCCTATATTTAGTGCAACATCATTTACAAAAATAAAGATATAGAAGCAACCTAAGTGTCCTTTGATAGATGAACAGATAAAGAAGAAGTGGTATATATACACAATGAAATATCACCCAGTCATAAAAAGAATGAGATCTTGCCCTTTGTAACAACGTGGATAGACCTCTAGGGTATTATGCTAAGCGAAATAAGTCAAACAGAGAAAAAGAAATGCCATATGATTTCACTTATATGTGGAATCTAAAAAAACAAAACAAACAAGCAAACAGAAAAAACTAAAGAGAGTCTTAAATACAGAGAACAAAACTAATGGTTGCCAGAGGGAAAGATGGGGGAGCAAAATAATAAGGGGGATTAAAAGGTACCAACTTCCAGTTATAGGATAAGTAAGTCACGTATATGAAAAGTACAGCACAGGGAAGAGTCGATAATGTAATAATGTTGTGTGGTGACAAATAGTGACTATACTTACGGTGAGTACTGAATAGTATATAGAGTTGTTGAATCAATATGCTGTTCAACTGAAACTAATATAACAAGGTATGTCAATTATACCTCAAAAATAAATAATAAATAAATAGATTAATTAATTTGAAAAATAAAATAAAATTTACATTTGAAACAGCAAAGAGGAGAATGTGTATATACCTAATATATACCTATATATATTGTGTATATATAGGTATATATTATATACACTATACCTATATATATATTTATATATATATATACACACTATACCTATATATATACACTTATGTACCTAAGTGTATATGTATAAATTAACACGGGGAAATAAACACACATAAACAACAGAAGTAAATGTAGTAAGCAAAGCTGATCTAAAAAGGGAAGTACTATTTAATTTTATTATGATATTTTAAATAACAAATAAACATTAATAGTATTGAGTGACTTTAGGGGTTAATTCATCATTCATTTTTATTGGTCAAGGCCACATTAAACGGAACATGGAGTGGCTGATTGATACTTAGAATATCTGAATTATAGCTCTTACAAAGGAATTTGAAGCTGTAAAGCCACAAGGGATGCTGGGAATTGTAGTCCTCTGAAAGTTGTCATCAAGAATGGCAACTGATATCTTGTAGTTGTAGCAGTATATTTTATTCAGTTTACATACTTAAAAATTCTCTTGAAAATAGGGGCGCCTGGGTGGCTCAGTGGGTTAAAGCCTCTGCCTTTGGCTCAGGTCATGATCTCAGAGTCCTGGGATCCAGCCCCACATGGGACTCTGCTCAGCGGGGAGCCTGCTTCCCCCTCTCTCTCTGCCTGACTCTCTGCCTACTTGTGATCTCTCTCTCTCTGTCATATAAATAAATAAAATCTTTAAAAAAAAGATTAAAAAATTCTCTTGAAAATAAAATATTTCTATTTCAGACTTTTCATCACTTCAGTGTCAGAATATACCTCAGTAGAATTTTAAGTGCTTTTACGTTTAATTAAACCAATTTTAACTTTCTTCTCCTTTCTGCCTAACTATATAAATTGAGGCAATTTATGTAGATATTCCATTTATGAATAGAGTTTCACAAAGTCATTGCTATTTTTTCAAGGTCCCAATCTCTGCATTTATAGACACTGTAGGCATATTTTCTCATACATGCCAATCTCTGGTGAATTAATACTCTCTTTTCTTCAATCACAGATATTTACTGGATGCTACCTTTTCTATTCTATATAATTAATACCTACTAGATTGATGCACACTTTTTTCAGAAGAAACTGCCTTATTAAATTATTCATCCTTTTTATTATTTTTTTAATTTTTTAAAAAAGATTTTATTTATTTATTTGACAGAGAGAGATCACAAGTAAGCAGAGAGGCAGGCGGGGGGGGGGGGGCGGGAAGCAGGCTCCCCGCTGAGCAGAGAGCCCGATGCGGGGCCCAATCCCAGGACCCCGAGATCACGACCCAAGCCGAAGGCAGAGGCCCCAACCCATTGAGCCACCCAGCCGCCCCTATTCATCCTTTTTAAACAGCAGTATTAAGTTCACAGAATATCAATGCATTTTTAGCAAGTAACTTACAATTATAAATTGATATAACACTCATAACTACTCACCATTAGATACCATTTTTTTTTTTTACCATTAGATACTATTATATCCATTCTCCAGACAATTGTGGTCTGATCTCAACATTAATTTAGGGGAAATTCTCACTCATTATTGTTTCAGTTTCTTTCTTTCTTCTTCATCTGATATTTCCATTATATGTATGTTGCAACTTTTGTAGTTATCCCACAGTTCTTGGGTGTTCTGTTCTATTTTTTTCTGTCTTTTTTCTCTTTGCTTCTCCCTCTCTTATCATATCCTCAGGCTTCCTGAAGGATCTTTCCTTAACCATGTCCAATCTACTTATGAGCCCATCAGAGACCTTTTTTTTTTATTTCTGTTATACTGTTTTTGAACTCTTGCATTTCGTTTTGATTCTTTCTTAGAATTTCTCTCTCTGCTTACGTTATCCATCTGTTCTTGCATGTTGTCTGCTTTTTCCATTACAGCCTTAGCATATTAATCATAGTTGTTTTAATCTCCAGCCTGATCATTCCAACATATCTGCCATATCTGACTTTGGTTCTGATGCTTGCTCAGTCTCCTCAAACTCTATCATTTGCCTTTTAGTATGCCTTGTAGTTTTTTGCTGGAATCCAGACATGATGTACTGAGTAAAAGGAAGACAGTAAATAGAACTTTAGTGGTATTGGTGGAAGGTGTGGGAAGAGGGAGGGGAATCCTTCTGTAGCCCTACAATCAGATCTCAGTGTTTTGATGAGCCTGTACCCTTGGATTGTGACCCTCACCAGTGCTTTTCAATTTTTTCCCTTCCTAGCTGGGACAGAATAGCTAAAGGGAGTGGAATTCTGTATTTCCCTTCCCTCATGTGGAAGGCTAGATTGGAACTGAAGTTCAGTATTTACCCTCCCCTGTTAGGTTTGATTTTGATAAAACCCCAGCAGGTTAGACTTTGGTAAAATGGTTTCCCTTGAGAACAGGCCTTCTTAAGAAAAACAGAAATGTCTTGGTCTATTTTTAAATGATTATTTTCTCCTCCCCCAGCCAGGAGCATGAGGGGATGCTGTGAGGACCTGATAGATCTCCTGGAGGCAAAAACTCATAAAAGTTTGTCACCCCATTCCTCACCAAGACTGGATCTCTCTAGAATGTTAAACTCTTGGATGTATCCACCCTAAGCCTCCAGCAATCTGTCTATCATGGTTCAGGTTTCCCCACTCTGGCTCTGGTTCCCTTGAGGATTTCTGCTCTGGGATTTGTGTTCCTGTAAGTTGTGTCTTTATTGCCTGTCTGTCTCTCAAATTTAGGGGCAACATTTTGCTCTGTGACCTCACTTCTCTTCTGGATCTAAAAAGAGTTGTTGATTATTTTTTAGTTTGTTCATCTTTTTATTTTTTATCAGAATGGAACGATCCCTTCTAAAGTCCTTTCTTGATGGACTTGGAGTCTCCAATTCTCTTTCTTTCTTTCTTTCTTTCTTTCTTTCTTTCTTTCTTTCTCTCTCTCTCTCTTTCTTTCTTTCTAGATTTTATTTACTTATTTGACAGAAAGAGAGAGACACAGCGACAGAGGGAACACAAGCAGGGAGAGTGGGAGAGGGAGAAAAAGCAGGCTTCCCGCTGAGCAGGGAGTCTGATACCTGGCTCATCCCAGGACCCTTAGACCACGACCTGAGCAGATGGCAGACGCTTAATGACTGAGCCACCCAGGCGCCCCTCTTTATTTTTTTTAGTCACAAATATGAGTCTCCTATGCAGGGAAATTGATGCACTATAAATATATTCACTTGGTTTTTACAGATAATGTTTTGCATTGGAGAAAAACATTAATGTGGTATAATCTTTACATTCTCCTGAGATGTAATAGAAGAGCAAAAGAAGCACAGACTAATTTTATATTCATGTCGATAGGTAAAACTTGAGGTAGGCAATATTCCAATTTTGTGAATTGCTCACTATTAGGTGTGGTTTTGAAGGCATTGTGAGATATTAATGTAGAGACCGCCTCAAACATAAACAAAATGCACCCTTGTCCCATCTGTACTCTGACTCCTTTCTAGCACCCTCACTGTTAGCAGTGTGGAACCCAGCTTGGTGGTAGAAGGGACATGATAAGCACATGTTGCCTACATTTGTTTTTTGTACTCTTTCTTTGACGTGTCAGAAAGAATTTTTTTAAGCTCTTACAATACAAAATGCTCCTAATTGCATTGTAGGTAAATATTCTCAGGCTAGTATATAACAATAGCCTTAAACCTCTTCATGCCATTTTGTCTACTTATTCCAGTTATGAAGTTATTCATCATAACATCATTTATGGCAGCAAGGTAACTAACATTAGGGGAATAGGAACCCCCCAATTTTTTTATCCGTTTGGTGGAAAGCCACAGCCATTGGAATAACCTTGAAAATGTTTGTCTTCCATGTCATTAGCTTTGTTATCTCTTCTTTGATCCCTTGACCAAGGCTAATTTCATTCACCTATGAACTTTTACATCATTTTTGAACATTATATCCATCAGATTACAGAAAGTGTAAAATTATCTTATTGGTGTCTGTTAAATTATGAACTTGTTGAAGTGAGGACTTTGCCTTTCTCTGTTTTTCTTGAGCATGGTACATAGTATTAGGTTCTTCAAGAAAAATACAGATTAAAAAATAAACAAACAAAGAGGCAAACAAAAAATCAAAGTCCCTTGAAGGAATATCAGTTACCATGGTGCAGTTAAATAACACCTGTCTCCCCAGAGCATGATTCAATTCATTTAATATGATATATTAATAGTGACTAATTACACAAGTACAAACTATGCTGTTTGCTCTTTGTCTATCACTTCCTAAATAGGAGAGGCACATCATGATCAGTGGCCAGTCACACCACTGCTTTCAAAGCTAGACCGGTCACTGGATATGTGTTATTCAGTTATGTGTGGACAGCAAAGCATGTAGTTGTGTTGTCTCCTTGTCTTCCAGTGATAAATCCGCATGTCTTTTTCTTTTTTCAAAAAGAGGGAATTGGCTCAAAATATGTACATGCAGCAAAACGATGAAATATCACATCTAGACAGGGGTATGGAATAAAGAACTGTCCATGGAGTGTTGATACTTCTGCTATTCAAGAGACTTGAGATGTGCAGCCAGAGGAAAATAATGATAGTGAACTTGTAGATGCATGTGAGGCTCTTGGTTGTGGTGACAAAAATGGAGATGTTGCAGAAGAAGTGATGCTGGCAAAAAGCTTTACTAAATGAGCGTTGGAAATACTTATGACATTAAAAGTGCAAAGGGTCAAATGTTGGAAACTGATTCAGACTTAGAAAGGAGCATCAGGTTCACCAAGGCATAACAACAGTGTTTGCTTCATAGCATCAGTCAACATGGTGAGAAGGCAAACACCATTCAAGCTCATTTTGATAAGCTTTTTTTTTTTTTACAAAGAAATAGAACACTTCATTTTTCAATGTTTCAAATCATCATGTATTAAATAAATGCTAGTTTTACTATTTTTTCTGTTTCTCCATATGTTTATAACTGATAAGAGTTTTTTATGTTTTGACAAAAACAGGAAACTTTTTCACTAGGCTTTTAACTTTAAGCAGTGGTCATGCTAATTTAGATTCTGTCACCAAAACTAAGTTCAATGACTTGCATTATTCTGCATATAATGTTGAGTATAAAGCAAAATATCTAATGGCGTGATCATTAAGATTACACTGAATTTAAAAACATCACCAACAAAAACATGCTAGTATTCTCATAATAATAATTTATTTAAAAAATTACCCATCAACTTTGGTTATGAAACTACTTTTCTAGTTACAAAATAAGTGGATAAAATAGAAAAGGTAAGAAGCTGAGATGGAAAACATTCAGAGTGAAAATTATTGCTGCACTTTGGAAAACAGAAAACTTTCATTGTGTGCACAGCATTCGATTTTGTAGTTAGGTGAGAAATCCCAGCGTTGGTTCTTCCTTCTTGAATCTGCTATCTTTGCGATCAGTGCTCCTCATCCCCGAACTTCTCAGCCTCTTTCCATCTCTTTGGACTAAACGGAAATTCGATTTCTCCTGTGTGGCCCGCTCTCTGTTGCTTGTTGATTTTCCTACTCAGTGTGTCCCCTGTGTGGGCAGGTCATCAAGAAGTAGGTCCTCTGCCTTCCTTTTCCTTCTTTTCCAGTCTGGTTTCTTGTCCACCAATATCAGGTTTAGACAATATCTTAATGTTGCTATATCTGGTCGTGTTCATACTTTTTTTTAAGATGTGTTTTTCGAAAAAGTTCTTAAATGGAAGAATGTCAGAGTTAAATGAAGAACCAGGTGGAGGAGACTGGAGACCCATCTGACTTGGTTTCAGGAGGGACCCCTGAGACCTCTGCCTGTAAACCCCAGTGCTCAGAGCACTGTTGCAACATCCCTGGTTCAACCCACTGATTATTCTTTGCCTACACGTGCAGGTTTTCCTACCATTTTAAGATCCCTTTTAAAGGCCAGGCCCATGTCTTTCCTCCTTTGAACCTTAATAAAGCACATTTAAAAGTGGTTTTTAAGCAAAGGTTTTACTATGTGGAGGTAGAAACTTTAGTGTGTCTAGTTTCCACTTGCATGATCTGGCCAATACAGTGGACAAGACATATTTAGCTTGGGTTCCCCGAAGATCAGTGATGAGACATAAGCAGTGTTATTGTATTACAGGGCTAATTGGAAACTGGTGTTCCAAACTAGTTGCATGAATGAAATTTCAGCAATGTACTTGGGGATGAGCAACAGAGATGTGTATTTTAAATAGCCATTACAGGTGTCATGAGACTTTCACATACGCACCAGCCATAGTTACTTTCCTATGAGATGCGCTATAGATAGGCTGAGTTTTCTTTAATAAGCTGCTATTTTGTTTTCTAAGATTTTGCTATCTGTAGCAAAGTTACCTAATAGAAGAATTCATAATAAAAACCCACTTACATTACAAAGTGATATAAATGTATCTTTTATACCTTTTTTTTTCTTTTATACCTTTATCCTTGAGAAAATATATAATACAAAGACAAAGAGGAGAGTTCGGTAATAGTTTGCCCACAGAGTCTACCAGGAGAAGCAGTTTTGGAACTCCAGGAATAGGAAGGATATATATATTTTTAAATTTTTACCTGTGATTAAAATGACAAAGTGCACTTCAAATGTTATTGATTACATTGAATATTCTCTTAGACTTTTAAATTGGAAATTTGTTTTTATTTTACTAGCAATGCTATTTTAGATCAGTTGGCTCTATTGGTACTTCACTCGGATTTTTCTTAAGCACCAGCTTTGAATTTTATTATATAACAAAATAACTAACCTCCTTTTCCTGCTTCTAACACACTTGAGCCTGAAGCAATCTAAATAGTATTTAGCCACATTTTATGGGAATAAGTAGCTCATGTAACAGTATTGTAATGATTCAGGAATACTAAACTTTTGGGGAGAAGGAAGTATTGTATGGTGTAGTGCTGTGTTCTGTAACTTTTTTTTTTTTACTGTATACTTCCCAATACCACTGTTTTGAAGTGCAGCTGCAATATATGTTTATTTATATATTTATTAATTACATAAATAAATTAGTGTATTATGTTTTATAAGGAACATTCAAAAGTAGACTTAGGAAATACGTTAAATAATAGTTAAGTATAATTTGATTTTATTTTACTTTTGATGGTATATTAGTATGCTAATTAGAGCACTACTAATAAATATACTTTGTCTTGAAAAAAATTAAGCGCATTCTTAAATAGCAATTCAAATTCCGGTGCTATATTTAGTTTTAATACTATCTTTCTGGAAAAAGAATCTCACAAGATATGTAGATTAAAATGAAAGAAGTGCATCATTGCCTAACAAAATTAGTTGTGACAATTTTTCAGTACTATTTACTAGTTATGTCTTTATGCAACGTTTTAGTTGAAATTTATATAATAAATTACCATCTTCCTTCACGACAACCAATTCTTTTTACAAATTAATATCAAGGTTTTATATTTTTAACGTTAGGCCCTCAATTCACCCAAACTCTTTTTAAATAGGATAGAAAACTTTGTTTTCAAGTTTTTTATTGTACAGTTATGATGACAGCATTTTTTTAGCAACAAAACAATGGAAAATCTCCAAACACACATTTTCAAATTTCTTTTGAAAAGTAGTGATTATTTCACTTGTTACCAAAATGTACTTTTTCCTCAAAAGGAAGTAAAGTTCATGCATTTCCAAAAATTCTGCTAGGTAGAATACTTTTCATAGCAATTTCTCATTATGAAAGAGGTCAATAAATTAGGAACCCCTGTTGCTTGTAAAAGAACAATGTGTAACATGTCCTTAAGTTTGAGAACTCTTAAGTGCGTCTTCAGCATAACTTTATCTCTGGTGAACCCTTATTTTTGACAACTCACCCCAGTTGGCAATATATTTGAATCATTTGGAGCATTAAAAAACAAAGAAAAACCCAAACAAACAAAAACCCAGAAACCAGTAAAACTGTTCTTAGGCTTCACCCCTGGAGATTCTGATTTAATTGACATGGGCTGGGACTCAGGTGGTGGTGTTTTTCAAAAATATCCCAAGTCATTCTCACAGGCAGTCAGGATTGAGAACCCCTGGTATGTGTAGAAGAAAGATTTTTTTGGAGACTTCTATATCATTACTAAGTATGATATGTTTTCCGTTTTAGCTGGTATAATCCATAAATCCATTTAAATGGGCACAGGTCAATGGCAGTATGTCCCACTATCCAGGAGGAGAACAACTATTGTCGTGTCAAATCATCTGTTTGGGTAAAATCCTCTCTTCCCTCTATGTTTTAAAATTAAAATTTGGTCGTTTAAAAAAAAATTTTAAACTTAAAAAAATTGTAGTTAAAAGACTTTTGACAAAAGTGAAAGCATGACACATGAAATTTACCGTCTTGGTAATTTTTAAGTGTACAGTTCAGTGGGGTTGACTATATTTACATTTTGTATAACAGATCTCTAGAACTTTTTCATCTTGCAAAACTGAAACCCTAAATCCATGAAACAACAACTCCCCACTTCCCCCTTCCTCAGCCCCTGGCAACCACCATTCTATTTTATATTTCTGTGATTTTGTCTCCTCTGGATATCTTATAAAAGAGGAATCACACAGTATCTGTCCTTTTGTGACCTTTTAGTTACCTTATTGTTACCCTCTTGAGCACCTTATTTGTCACGCGGCCATCTCACAGAAGGAGGGATGGAAGAAGAAAGCCATGTTTATATAGTAGGCATAAATATTGGTTAGCGTTAAATTTTTTATGTTTTTAAACAAAAATTTATAAGTGGAAGTTCTGAGATTTTCTTTCTCCAGCCCCATGGATGGTCTTGTACGACCCACTGTCAATGCCCTCCACCAGAGACCACTGGGAACATACCTGTACTCAAATAAGTTAAGTTTATGACTCATTGCAGCAAGGGGACACATACCCTAGAAACAGAGGTGCAGGGGCGCCTGGGTGGCTCCATGAGTTCAAGCCTCTGCCTTCGGCTCAGGTCATGATCTCAGCGTCCTGGGATTGAGCCCTACATTGGGCTCTCTGCTCAGCAGGGAGCCTGCTTCCCCTTCTCTCTCTGCCTGCTTGTGATTCTCTCTCTCTCTGTCAAATAAATAAATAAATAAATAAATAAATAAATAAATAAAATCTTTAAAAAAAAAAAGGAAAGAGACAGGTACATTTCAGGAAGAGGAAGTTAAGAAGACTTATTATAGGATTTGGGCGATTTTGAGGAGGGCCTAAGGAAGCAGAAAATCCCTCTAGATGGGTGCAGTCAGGAAGTGGGGACAATTCTATCATTGGGGATAACAATAATACTTACGTATAGAGAGGGCAGGGGTAAAGCTGTAATTGACTGAAAAGCAGCAGACATCATATTAGCCAGAAGAAGGGTATGTTTGGCATTTTGTGAGTTTTTCAGGGTGACCATGTACTTAGACAAATTATGAAGTGGCCTTGTTTTGTCTCACTTCACTGTGGGCTCAGAGTGCCCTGTCTCATGTTGATGCTCTGTGAGATGGTGTATGTGGGACAAGAGGAACATGTGGTCCAGCTGCTGAGGTCAGTCCAGTTTGTGGTGATGCTGAGACTGGGCTTTGAGTGTCAGACCAGTTCCTGGATTTCAGGAGTTAGTCTGTTTTCTTCTTTACCACTTTTGGAGATACGGAGATTGAGCATCAGGTTCACCACGATCTAGCAGTGTGATCCCGGGCCTGCTTACTCTCTGTCATTTTAGCTTCTTACCTGGTCCCTTCCTCAAAGCAACATGGCGAGCATTAAATGAGATAAAGCATCTAGGATGCTGAGCAGGTTAATTCTTATAGAGTGGGAACTCATGTAGCAATAAGAGCTCTTTTTTAACTTTCTCTCATGGGAAATTCTCTTATTCATCCCAGAAGCGCTTACTGGGAGGCTGCCATGTGCCCGTCATTGTGCTGGTTGAACAAGGTTCAGGAAGCTTCTGCCCTCAGAACCGCAGTCTAGCATGGATGTCAGACAATCAATTAAATAGGCAATTTAACAGAGGGTAAGAGGTTCTCTGCAGGGGGACTGCAGGAGTCCCTAAAATAGCCTAGCAGGGCCAGGGAACTGTCTGTGGGAGAAAATGATATTTGAGCTGATATCTAACAGATGGACAAGAGTTATCTGGGGAAGAATGCTACCAGCAGAAGGAGCAGCATAATACTCAGAGTAGTGAGAGAAAACATGGCACAACCTTTTAATGGAAAACAAACTAAAAAAAACCCAGCAAGAACAGGAAAAAAAAAAAAAAACGCTCTCATTTTTAAGTGCACACCATATTAAACAATTTCTTTTCAAAACTTGCATACAATTTTATGTGCCACTGCCATAGTAATTATCACTCATTAATTAATTAATGATGATAGAATGCTTTGAAAATACAAGTGCAGCACATTTGCTAACAAATCAATGATTAGCATGATTACTGCTTCAGTATAGCCTGTTTACTCTGTGCACTTGGACTTCCAACTGTCTGCTTGCCTTCATATACCAAAGACAGCTGCTTCACAATAGGCTTGGCTTAATGGCTATTTTTGGCTTCTCTTTCCCTGGGTTGTGAATGAACCTAGGGATGACTAATAACAGAGAGAGAGAGAAAAAAAAAAAGTGGTCTGAATGACTTCCAAAGTACCTTCCAAAAAATCAGTCTGCTATGTTTATTACTCTCCCAGTGTCTGATACACTAAAATCACAGTATGGGGAGTCTGTGCTGTGGGGGCATCTGATGAAGCAAATGTACATAGAGCTATTTTTGGTTATTTCAAGATACAAATTTCCTTCTTTGGGGTCCACTAAAGGAACATGACTTCTTGTGGATTCCACTTATTACCTCTACTATTTCTCATGGTTTTTGGAGAAAAAAGTGACTAAATGGAATTCGAGCACCTTGTATCATTTCCTCTAATAAGAAAAAGACTTTGTTTTATTTATTTATTTTTTTAAGTAATCTCTACTCCCAATGTGGGACTTGCATTCATGACCCCAAGATCAAGAGTTAAATATTTGCCTGACTGAGGCAGCCAGGCACCCCATCAAAAAAGATTTTAATGTTATCATTGTCTGCCATTACAAAAACAAAACAAGACACCAAAAACCAATTCTAATGATTTTTGATTATTGGTGAACATCTGAAAGCATTTAGTTCATAATTAAACACAAAGTGGGGTTTTTGTTTGTTTCTACAATAAATA
Source organism: Nasua narica (assembly GCA_028533885.1). Taxonomy (NCBI): domain Eukaryota; kingdom Metazoa; phylum Chordata; class Mammalia; order Carnivora; family Procyonidae; genus Nasua; species Nasua narica. The sequence continues at coordinate 147,901,346 of CM052799.1, forward strand.
ATCAGGATGAACAGATATGCGTGGCAGCATCCTATGGATAAAAATCACATTGGCCAGTAGACATTTCCATCAAAATGTTGGCTTTAACCTAGTCTGAAAGAAGTTTCTGGTAAAATGTTCTCCATAGTGTGTAGAAAGAACACCTCAGTTGTCTGGTATGTCAGGTATACTTGGTTGGTTGCCTAGATAGGCTGATGGGAATTTGACTTCGGGAGGCCGCCCTAACAGACCTTGACGTAGCATTGTATGAGGACATGTTTCTTTTGCATGTGTTGCATACATGTGGTTGTCTTTTGGCCTAAAGTATAATCCTTCCCGTCAAGATCTTACTTCTGGTAGGGGAGAAAAGACACATTCACAAATATATTTATATTAAATTGGGTGGGTGGTAGCAAGGGAGAGATTACTCTGAGCTGGGTAGTTTTCATGGTAGAGGTGGCTTTCGAAATGGGCCTTAAACGATGGGAATTATTTCAAACATCAGAGATGGGACAGTGGGTGTGAAAAGAGAGAGCATACCAGCACCTGGCAAGGGCACAGAGGGAAGATGGCAATAGATGTTCAGTCCTGTCTTCTGTCTCAGACCTCTCACTGGGAAGGGTGACCCAGTGTCCTAGTTTTGTTAGAATAGTCCCAATTTATACCTTCAGACTTCTGATAACAATAGTAGGCTGAATAATGTCCCCCCAAGATGTCTTTATCCCCAGACCCATGAATTGGTTAGTATGAAAGCTAAACTGAAATGGAGTCACTTATGTCAAGAGTTTTTTAAAAATGGAGGTGTAGGGCTATTAAGGAAATGGACCTTATGCATGTCCTCACTGGAAAAAACCATGAACTTTGAACCATGAACTTTGAACTGAACCATGAAATTTGAACTGGATAAAACCGTGAACTTTGAACTGAGTTAGACTGGAAATATTCCAAGGACTCCGACTGAATACCTGCAAGTTGCTACAGTAAGAGACATTGCTTAGTGATAGCCACAGCAACCAACTATATTCAGGTAAGATTAGTTTCCTGCTGCCAACACCAATCAAAATTCTTTGTAAACAGTGTGCACAAGTATTTTCCTTTGCCTTTTAAAACCCTTGACTTTTGTTCCCAGGGGGGCACAATTTGGGCTACTGCCCAAACCTGTGCTCCCTAAGTTACAGTTCTAAGACCCCCAAATAAATGGTTTTGTTTTATTTCAGTTTTGCCTCTTTTCTTGGTGAACATTATCTTACATGGGAAAAGAGACTTTAAAGATGTGATTACTTTAAGGATCTTGAGATGGGGAGATTATCTTGGATTATCTGGATGAGCACAGCATAATCACAAGAGTGCTTTTGGAAGGGAAGCAGGAGGATCAGTGTTAGCAGCAGGAGATGTGATGGTGAAGCAGGAGTGATGTAGGAAGGGGCCGTGAGCCAAGGGATGGGCAGCTTCTGGAAGCCGAAAAAAGTGACAGAACGGATTCTGCCCTCTGAGCATCTACGAAGAGCCAGGCTTGTCAATGCCTTGAATTTAGTCTAGTGAGACCAGTTTTGGACCTTTTTTGACCTCTGGAACTATTAAATAAACATTTTTGTTTGTTTGCTTTAAGTCACTAAGTTTGTAGCAATTTACTATAGCAGCAACAGGCAACTATGCTGAACCACTTTACTCCCTCCCACATAACCTTGGCTGGTGATAAATTATATGATATATATGCATATATTTATTCTATCTGTAGGCAACAGCAGCTTACAAAACCATGATCTTGTCAAAAATAACTTGAGGGAGTAAAATTTAGGTCCATCTACTCTGATTATCAGAGATTAGACCTTGAAGACCTATAAGAGGACCGTTGCCGGGAGGGTGAGGGATATGGT
>CM052799.1:147903701-147915886 GCA_028533885.1 Nasua narica
CCCAAAAAACCCACAAATGTTGTATATCAAGACTACCGAAGCATATGAAAATGCAATGACATAAAATTCAGTTTGAGTAGTACAACCTCACATATCTAGTAATTAGTAGACTAACAGTCAATTCTACTTCCTGGGTAAACAGGAACTCAGTCCCATATATAGGTAGGCCCATCCTCTTACTTTAAACTGTATTAAGTAATTTGTTAAGATGAACAGACTTTCATCAAAAGAAACAAAGTGCAACAATTAAATAAAAAACTACCTGGTGTATCCTAATCTATGTTTTCGGCAGTATTCAGAGATCTCTTCCAAGGCTCAGGTTTCATGATTGCCAAATAAGATAGTCTATCACAGAAGAAGAGATCCAGTCAAATGCTTCCCTGTGGACACCTGCTTCTTGATGAAGACAAATGGTCTAGTCTGTATATAGAGCTGAGTTACTTTAGAATCTTAAATACTTCACATTACTGAGGTCACTTATTAGTCTCCATTTATAGATTTGTTAAAACATCAAGCTGGATCTTTCGGGTAGTAGGCATATTTCTAAAGCTTGTGGGCTGTGTTTGTGACATGCCAGAGAAAAGAATTTAGGACAGTCAGAGCCACTCAATAGCCTAGGCAAAGAAATAAATGGAGATGACTCAAAGGTCACATAAATACTGCACAAAAAACTCTGTGGGTGTATGCAAAATAAAACTGTAAACTGTACAGTCATGTGAACCAAGTGTTTTATATTTCAAATATATTTGTGTGTAAAATTGTAATTATGAAGAGTAATTACATTTATGACACAACTGGATTTATGAATGCATATCTAGATATACTTTAATAAATTATCTTAAACTCTATCTCACAGTTTATATAAGTATTAGTGAGTAATAGATTACTAATAGAGTCATCTAAGTTAAATTTTAATTGACAAGTGCTAGAAAACTATCAAGTGAGTAAGTGCTTCCTTACATATCTATGAGAAGATTCAAAAGAAGGGAAAAAAAACTATGAATATAAAAAATATAGTCAAGTTTTGAACCATCAAATATCTTTTTTCTTTTTTAAGGATTTTATTTATTTATTTGACACAGAGAGAGAGATCACAAGTAGACAGAGACGCAGGCAGAGAGAGAGGGGGAAGCAGGCTTCCTGCTGAGCAGAGAGCCCGATGCGGGGCTCGATTCCAAGACCCTGAGATCATGACCTGAGCCAAAGGCAGAGGCTTTAACCCACTGAGCCATCCGTGCCCCTCATCAAATATCTTTTAATGAACATCACTTGCAACCCTTTGGATATAATCAATATGGAAAATCTTTTGTGTGAACACAGATAGACACACACAGTCCCCTCCAGAGACTTCCAGATGGTGAAGGCTGATGTGTCATTTACTGGGGAAGAAACTTTTCAGATTTTAAACCTGGAAGGAATCTTTAAAAGTATTTATGCCAAATTCTTTATCATACAGTTGGAACTTGGGCACCCTAAGTAACTTGATGTACTTAGATCTAGAAAACTACTAGATGGCAGAAATATCATGTCACAAGTAAACAATGCTAATCCCAGAATGTGCCTTTTTTTTTTTTTAAGATTTTATTTATTTGTCAGAGAGAGAAAGAGAGAGAGAGCGTGCACACAAGCAGGGGGAGCAGCAGGCAGAGGGAGAGGGAGAAGCAGGCTCCCCACTGAGCAAGAAGCCCAACATGGGGCTCTATCCCAGGACTCTAGAATTATGACCTGAGCTGAAGGCAGACGCTTAACCAACTGAGGCACCCAGACATCACCCAGAATGTTCCTTTAATTAACATTCATTGAGTATTCAGAGGGTATCTGACTCTGTCTACATGTTAAGGTTTAGGGAGGTTTATGGAATTATGTGATGAGAATTACTCTGCATGTCCAGATACCTCAGTTTCTGTCCTGGCGCTGATACCTCCTGGCAAAGTGTCTTTCATAACATTGCTTACAGCTTCAATTTTCACATCTGGAAAGTAAATGATACCAGTACAGAAGAGAGATAATGTATGATGAAGTTTTATCAAGTATGAAACACATGTGAGATCTCATCATCATCTTCTGAATTAATCTCTTTGGCCATATTTAAACCAGTATTGATTAGGTTCAGTAAAACTTTTGGTTTTATCAGAACTACAGGGGCAGGGGAGACTAATGAGCTCATTTCTCCTTAGGCTGGAGAGTAAGTGAGAGAATATACTCTAAACCTCAGGGAAAAGCCTTTAGGAGTTCCCATGTGAGAGAAGATATGCCTCCTTGTGTGCTGGTGGGCAAGTTAGTTTTCACAGGCAGTAAGTGGAATGTGTACCTTAGCATTTTTCTCTTGTACCTGATGTATCTTTCTTCCCAGAAGGTTTTCCAGAGTTCTTCTGCACTAGTGATTTTCTCCCTTCTCTCCAGATAGCCATGTTCCCCTGACTACTTGACAGTTGTTTGACTATCCCAGGTCTTGCCCTTGTTCCACTGCAGTAATTTTCCTGCCTTGCTCTCCTCACATTTGTTCTCTCAGTAGCTGGGATTCCCTGATCCCCACCAGTAGATTCAGCCCCACTCAGGGCTCTGAGATCAACAAATCAAGCCTGTTTTTAGACAAAAGAACTTGACCAAGGATCTATTCCATCTTGCTATTTGTGCCTGAACTTTGGCAACTCCTTGTTGGAGTCTAAGCTGCCAGCCTATGCCCAGGTTCCAGCCTCTGAGAAGCTGGATTTGCAACGATGGAAGCAGGTTTCTTTCCATAAGAATATTCTCCAAAAATTATAAAGTGTCAATATATTTTAAAAATATTTTATTTATTTTATTTTTTTAAGATTTTATTTATTTATTTGAGAGAGAGAGAGTGAGAAAGCATGAGAGGGGAGAAGGTCAGAAGGAGAAGCAGACAACCCGCTGAGCAGGGAGCCCCATGTGGGACTTGATCCTGGGACTCCAGGATCATGACGTGAGCCAAAGGCAGTCACCTAACCAGCTGAGCCAGCAGGAGCCCTGATTTTATTTATTTTAGAATGAGAGAGACAGAGAGTGCGAGTTGGGGCAAGGGAAGTGAAGAGAATCTTCAAGCAGATTCTGGAGAGCATGGAGCCCAACGTGGGGCATAATCCCACCATTCCCGAGATCAGAAACTGAGCTGAAATTAAGAGTCAGATGCTTAACCGACTGTGCACTCCAGGCGCCCCCCAAATAATATTTTTTAAAGGTGATTATTACTGAGATGAAAATATGGTGAGGGAGTGGTGGAAAACCAAGATATTAGGAGTCTGGCAGAGAATCAAATGGTGGCTCCTTTTTAGACACTTATTCTTCCACCAAACATAAGCCCAGGTGTTTCCCATATGCACCATATTGGAACCTTAATTCCGAACCTCAGTTCCATGACTATTGCTTTTGGATCTCTTTGATGTCAACTGCCTTCCAATTTTTTTCCCCCAAAATACTTTTATTTTTTCAGTGTTACAAGATTAATTGTTCATGCACCACACCCAGTGCTCCATGCAGTATGTATCTTCCTCAGTACCCACCACCAGACTCACCCAATCCCCCACCCCTTCCTCTCCAAAACCCTCAGTTTGTTGCTCAGAGTCCACAGTCTCTCATGGTTCATCTCCCTCTCCAATTTCTCCAAATTCACCCTTCCTTTCCTTCTCACAATGTCCTCCATGTTTTTCCTTATGCTCCACACATATGTGAGACCATAAGATAATTGACTCTCTCCGCTTGACCTATTTCATTCTGCATAATCTCCTCCAGTCCTATCCATGTTGATACAAAAGTTGGATATTCATCCTTTCTGATGGAGGCATAATATTCCATTGTATATATATACCATAGCTTCTTTATCTATTCATCTGTTGAAGGGCATCTTGGCTCTTTCCACAGTTTGGCGATTGTGGCCATCGCTGCTATGAACATTGGGGTACATGTGGCCCTTCTTTGTACTGCATCTGCTTCTTTGGGGTAAATACCCAGTAGTAACTGCCTTCCTATTTTGACCTCTAAGTTGTGGAGGCTCAATGGTGGACATGTTCTGATTACATCTTGCTGGATTTTTCTGTCACTGATTGCTTACCTAAAGTACCACATACTGTCCATTACTGTAATGGAAAGATACACTGTTTTGTCATCTCCACTGTCCTTACTTATGTTATCTGCCTGGGCTTGATTTAAGCCCTTCTAATCTCAAAAGATCACCCAATGCCAACACTGATGGCTTTGAAAGGTAATAGTGGCAGTAAAGAGGTGGTTGGAAGAGTGCTGGACACAATTGGACTGAAAGTCTTTTTTTTTTCATCATTTAGACAATGGTCTGGAAATCTGCCCTGAGATAAAACGTGCAAAGCTTCAGGCTAGCAAAATAATAAACCACAATTTTAGTTCTTCGCTGGTTCTCTATCAACAATCTGGCTAAATTCGAGAATTCATTCCCCCTCCATCTCCCTCCAACACTTATAAATCAGTGAACTCATGCTTTGCTAAAATTGATATTAATAATGAATGCTTGATTTCTTAGTTTGGGTTCTCCGGGAAACAGACACCGAAGCAGAGATTTGTGTTCAGGGAGTTTGTTGGGACAAGCTCTCCAGAAGAGCTCCTGTGAAGAAGAAAGTGAAGCCGGGTAGATGCAACAAAGGCTTCAGCTGAAAGTACAGGAAGCACCAGAGCTGGGGTAGTCATTTAGAGTTGTTTGGAGCAAAGAGGCCAAGCCTTCGTACACCCACACTGATTAGTCACTGGATGTGGACTGGCCCCTAGGAGGGGGTGTAAACTCCACTGAGTCATCTCCCTTTCCCTGAGGGCAATTGCTAGGGAGACCCGAGCTGTGAGCACTCTGCAACCAGTCTCCCTCGCAGCTGACAAAATGTGTGCCTGAGTTGTGAAGGGTGGATCTGGGCAGCTCCTCCAAAGCGCGCGCACACACACACACACACACACACACACATTTATACATATTTACACACACACAGTACACACACACACACACGCACACACACACACATTTACATTTACATATGCATACACATACACATGCAGTTACATCACTGCTTATCATAGTACTTTGACCTCACCCAACAACTACCTTGATCTTTATTTAAATACAGACTTCCTCAAGAGAGAAGTTTCTTCCATTTCAAAAAGAAGACCTGGAAATCCCAAGTTCAAATGGGGTTATTTTATACTCAGTATCAAGAAGTCATTTTAGAGTCTTTAAAAATAACATCTTCCCTACCTCCCCTTTCTCACTACAGCCTCACCAGAAAGCTTTTATAAAAAATTATTTGAAATGTTTCTAAAGGCCTTTCTTTCACAGAGAGAGCAATACCCTTATGTACAAAAATCTATATCTCAGCTAATGGCTAAGGATTACACTGACTAAGGCATAATGAGGTCACCATGTTAGGTTAATATTAAGGATATTTCTCTTTAGCCTTTTGGGCCCAAGTGTTGGAGTGGTTATTCCTCTGTGTTAAAAATCCTATATTCTTTTTCATTTATAATAAAAAATTCCATTAAAGTAGCCCCCTGACCTTAATCTCTAGCCTTGGACTCAATTGTTCAGTCCATTTTTACTCCTAGCTGACACTGTCAAAAAACTTAAAAAAAAGAAAAACCAAAGATTTTTGATGATACCAGACTAATATTAATGCCTTTTTTGTTATTGTAATGAATTTTGTTACTGAATTAGTTGGATTAACTGTCTTATCTTAGTATGAATTTACTTACCTTAGTATGAAAAGACATTAACATATATTTTCTATTAGGACAAATTATCTTGCTGCAGTCACTACGGAATGAATGTTTTTGGGACAAACTATAAAATACAATAACATGTGAACTGATTACGTTGTGAATCAGATCAGTTATTGAGGACTGGTGTTTTTCTTTCTTTTTTTTTAAGATTTATTTATTTAAGAGCAAGAGCAAGAGAGAGACAGAGAAGGGGAAAGAGAAAGAGAGAGCGTGTGTGCACACACGCGTGCGCGAGAGCATGCTCATGTTCGTATGTGCATGAGTAGGGGGAGGGGCTGAAGGAGAGGGAGAGAGAATACCACGTGGACTCTGCACTGAGCGCAGAGCCGGATCTGGGGTTTGGCCTCATGACCCTGAAATCATGATTTGAGTGAAAACCTAGAGTCGGTTGCTTAACTGCCTAAGCCACCTAGGTGCCCCAAGGGCTGGTTTTTTCTTCACAAATGATATTTACTTGATATTTAAAGTAAATATTTGATATTTACTTATTTGGGTAACTTGTCAGGTCAGGGTGAGGATCAGATTCTCCAATATTTTTCCAAGTTTTCCAAGCCACTCACTCTTGGACCAAAAACCTGAGTGCTCCTTTATGACCAAGCGGACTTCATTCGTAACATTTACACCACCATCATTATCAATGATTAAGTTTTATCTTTGGCATAGTGATGGGCATTAAAGAAAATGATAAGATAAAAAGTTAGCAAGCTGAAAATGAGTTCGTAAATGAAGAGGGTAAACCAACCGTAAGCAGATAACAGTTATTGAGTGCTTCTTATCTGCCAAGCAGTGTCCTAGGAGTTTTAGTATTTTCATAATACTGGGAGGCAGGGATTCTTTCTAAATTTTTCAGATGAGGAAATCAAAGGCCAGAGAAGATATACCCAAAGTCACATAAATGACCTGGTGATTTTAGCCCAGTCAACCTGGCTCCAGAGTAAATATTGTTAGGTGTTAAACTATAGCTGCTTCTAATTAAGAGAATTATATTAGGAAGATTATATCCCCCTCCCATTTCTGTACTTTTGGATATTTTCACTGTGATATAAATTATTATTTCTGATTTTTTATTTTATTTTTTTGCCTTGAAATAGAAAGGAGTGCTATGGAACACTGGCCAAATACCTCTGATTAAAATAGGAAGGCAAGATTTTAAAGATATGTAAATCGTGGTGTAGAGGGCCTGGATCACTCCTCAGTCTCTCATAGGAAGAAGTTTAGCACTTTGGGGCACGGCAAAGAAGTCTAGCACTTTGGGGCATGAGGTCAGAGCTAAAGATGGTGGTGTTAGGTGCCACTTGCATTTTTTTGTTGTTATTGTTTTTATAGGTTTTGGGCTTTTTTAATTGTGGGCCTATGGCCTGGCTATTGGTTCTACCTGAACCTGAGTTTGGGAAAAATGTGTAGTGGACTAACCAATGGTCACATTTGTTGGAACTAATGATATGAAACTGGTCAATACCAACTGATAAAATATTTTACATCCATAACCTGACTCTTGACTATCTTACAAATCTCTTGCATTCTAAATGTTATCCTGACACTCAGAAAGAGCCAATGTCCAGTCCATAGTAACACATTTGTTCTTTGGATAGAAGAGGGATTTGGGCCCTGCTAAAGTTGACTTCTGTAACAATATAATACTTACCTGCTATGTCTATTTCTCTTGACTGCTTCTTCAGAAGGAAGAGAAGGTCCTGTTTTATACTTTAATTGGCCATTGATGCTTTATCTTTTTAGACAATAGTATTCTGAGTACACTATGTCCAAAAGTCATCCTTTTAACACCATCCAGCTTTCTTGGTCTCTTTGGGTCACTACAACAAAATACTGCAGATGGTGACTTATAAATAGCAAAAATATATTGCTCACAGTGCTAGATGCTGGAAGTCCAAGATCAGGGTGCCAGTATGGTTGGGTGAGGGCCCTCTTCCTTGTCACAGACTTCTTGTTGTATCTTCACATGGTGAGAGGGCTAGGGAGCTCCATGTGATGATTCATGAGCACTCCATCTGCATGACCTAAGCACCTTCCAAAAGCCCCACCTTCTTCCAGCATGTGAATTTGGGGAGGAACAAACATTCAGACTCTAGGCCCAGATTTTTTTGCCTTGGTGTCAACCTATTATTTTACATAGTAAAATATGTTTTCTTACCGATAGAACATTTTTCTTCCCTTCCATCTCCTTTGACATCTCCTTCCACCCTCGACTGAAGCAGCTTGTCTCTAGGGCTCATTAGGCCCCATTGGAAGGATGGTGACAAAGTGGGACAGATAAACTCAAAGTGTCTTCCTGACATAGGTCTAAAAACCCCACGGAATCCTGGGGAGACCTCACAAGTGGAAGCCTTTCTTTCTATGACTTCCGAAAGAAGAGCTATCTGCAAAACTCTGCTGAAGATGGAGAGAGACTGAGGAAATGAGCAGAGAGGTTATGGGGATGAGAAGAAGGTAGCTGGTCCTGAAGGGTCTAATCCAGCTGGGAATGGGTGCTATTTCAGACCAAGACAATGTGAGAGGTATTGTCAGGTGTCCAAGGGCTTCCTGAAAATGCAGGCTATGTCTTCATCATCCCAAAACTCTGCTAGTTGCCTTTTCCATTGGATCCTAATGAGAACTTCCCTTGGTCCAGGCCAGGATATTGCCTGGTGCCTGTCCATCAGAAGTGTAATTGCTTATACTTGTACAAGCCTTTGTTCAAAGCCAACCTCTGTCCAACTACACAGTGTCAATAAGTCCCATGTTCCCCCAGTTTTCAGCATCCTTAGAAAAGTGGGTCCTTGAAGACTTAGATCTGCTTAGGGGAATAAGAAGCCTGAATAGAACTAGCTCAAGGCCCCAAGGATCCCATAGTGGGAAGAACATAAAACCTATACTCCTATTTGCTTTTTTTTTTTAAATCAGAGTAAATATCTTCTTTGATGATTTCATTTTTTCCCCTTTTTTTCTCTATCCCCTTCTCTGAATGTTTCTTTTCAGTCTTTATTTGCTCTGTTTTCTCTGCACATTGTTTAAATGTTGGTGTTCCTTAGATCTTCTTTCATTCTTCTTCTCTTTTCCTTTAACACAATTTTTTGGGGGGGTGGTGAACTCATCCAGTCTCATGATATTAGATATCTTTATTATTACAAAGATTCTCAAATCTGTTCCATTAACCTAGACTTTTTTCTAAGGTCCAGATCCACATATGAAGATGCCCAAGGTAAAAATCTCTTTGAGGTACCACAGATACTTCCAACTCAGAAAACCTACGACTGAGCTCATTGTATTTCCTCATTCCATTTTCTCCTCCTGTGTCTCAAAGAAGGTCACCACCATACTACTAGTTTTTCAGGTTAGAAATTGGGCAATCATCCTTGTGGTCTTCTCTCCCAACCTCAACATTCAAATGACCTTCTAATTCAGCTCCTTCTGTATTTATAGAATTTTGATCCTCACATTTTCTTATGTGGATCATTGCTATAAACTTTGTACAAGACTTCCTGCCTTCATTCTCCAAAATTCTCAAAAATGCAATTGTGTTTATGTTACTCTCCACATAGCCTTTGGGATGAAATCTGAAATCTTAATAAGTCCTACAAGGACCACTCTGAAATCAGACATTAGGGTGGTCTTGCTGAGGCCAAAGGTTGATAGACAAGGAAAAGAGATTTGATTAGCACTGAACTAGCCTAGGAGCTAAGGATTTTGACTTTTGTTTGAAGCTCAATTTGTTGTCGTGTATGAGAGCAGATTGCTGACTTCCTTCAGGGATAAGTTTGTTTCTATAGCTTCCTTGGGCACCTTTGGAAGTCTCAGAAACAGCGTTAGTGCTACAATAATTTTATGTAAGAGGGACTATTTTCAAAGTATTAATATGCTTTAATCTTTTGCAATTCAGTGTACCTGGAAATATCCCTTCGCTTCAAGGGATGCTTATTGTGAGGATTACATGTATTATATCAGAAGTGCAAAGAAAAAGGGTTATTCTCAGCTTCTAAAATTCAAAATAAGACTTTAAGCAAGACAATATATTAGAAGATAAGGCTTTGTAGAAAAGGATTATAAAAATTCCTTCAGGGTCGCCTGGGTGGCTCAGTGGGTTAAAGCCTCTGCCTTCGGCTCAGGTCATGATCTCAGGGTCCTGGGATTGAGCCCCACATCGGGCTCTCTGCTCAGCAGGGAGCCTGCTTCTCCTTCTCCCTCTGCCTGCCTCTCTGCCTACTTGTGATCTCTTTCTCTCTGTCAAATAAATAAATAGTATCTTTTAAAAAAAATTCCTTCAGAATATTAAAAAACTAGGGTGCCTGGGTGCCTCAGTTGGTTAAGCTTCTGTCTTCAGTTCAGGTCAAGATTCCAGGGTCCTGGAATGGAGCCTCAGAGGCAGGATCTCGCTCAGTGGGGAGTCTGCTTCTCCCTCTCCCTCTGAGTCTCTCCCATCTCTGCCTGCCTCTCCCCAATCTCTGTCTGCCCCTCCTCCTACTCGTGCTTACAGTTGTGTGTCTCTCAAATAAATAATAAATAAAATCTTAAAATAATATTAAAGAAACTTAGTTTAGAGAACTCAGGATTAAGTGTTTTTTCTGTAGTGTAAAAAAAGATTTCCCTTTGCCTATAACCTATACCATGAATCTTGCTCCCCCAGAGTTTTCTTTTCTTCATAGACACATATATAGATTACAGTTCTCACCCTCCCTGGCATTTTGGAATAACTGTGTTACTGAGTTCTAACCAATGAACACAAGTGGAAGTGATTTCTGTCATTGCTACACTCTTATATGTAGGATCCCTTCAGGACCAAGAGAAGATCAGAACTATGTGATGGTAGAAACTCTGCCTATGTCTGACCACATAGAAAGGCATCTGACCAGGAACACATGCAAATAACTGCAAGAATATGGGTGAAATATAAATTTTTGATATGTTAAGTCATAATATTACAAGGTATATATTTTTTACAACAGCTAGTGTTCTCCTAACTACTATGAAGATATTGCATGAGCCATACATGTCCCCATTCTGTATTCTAGGTATCACTTCAGAGGATGCAAAAGCCCTTACTAGGTCCAAGAGATTGTGAAAAGGAGGAAGGGAGGGAGGTTGGAAAAGCAGAGTGAGACCGGCAGGAGTGATTTCCCATCAAATCCTCTCCAGGCTTTGGCTTTGACAATAGAGGTGTGGTGTGTTAGTGAAATACAAGAAATATCAACTACCTAGGAGCTTTTGCTTTTCCTCACACGTGGAACTCAGGAAGGAGATGATTCACAGCCTGTCCCACATCAAGCTGGGATTGACTACATCAAAGTACACTCAAAAGTTCAGCAAAGTTGGGGGATGTTGAAGCCGCCAACATTGAACTCTCCCAAGTTACTCTTAGTTCCCTTGTTGTGGCTGGGATCTAGATATTTTCCCATCCCCTTGAAGGGGAACCCCTGAATTCCCTGAGAGACTGGCTGGAGAGCTTGTCAGTGTGTAGGAGGAGTGCCACTATGAGGGCAGAGGTGAAGTGACTTGAGACAAGGGCCGCCGGGGGTGCAGAGCCAGACCTGCGTGTATGTGAGTGGTCTGTGACATTAGAGCAGTCAGTGTCCCTGGAACTGAGTCAGCCAGGGACCTCTCCCACCATACATATCAGCCCATGAGCTCTACCAGTGTCCCGACATCAGCTTCGGGTGTCAGGAGGGCACGTGCTCAAGTGGTGGATGAAGGATCTTGCTGTGAAGATGGAGACAGAGAGTAGACTGGGGGTCAGGACTTTTCTGCCCGTGCGGTCTGGAGATTATGCAAGCCCTTCCCATATTCTGTATTATAGATGTCACTTTAAGGATGAAAAGGGGGAAGGGCAGAAATCTCTAAGACATAACATGGAGTTATCAAAAGGATATTTTTAAACCAGTTGGAGGGGAAAATGAACTCCTGGTAGATTGAACACTTAAAATAAATGGAGATGACGTAAGCCAGAAAAACAAAAATATTATAAATGAACAATTTTAAAATGCTGCCACTATTTAGCAATTGGCAATTCAAAAAGAAGATTAAGTGGATTTAGAGATTAAATGAACCGTATATTATTTGCATATCTGAGTGTTCCTCAGGTATGATGGTGAGTCATCTGCCTTCTGGTTGTTGTTTTATGCTTTTGGGTTTTTTTTTTTTTTTTAAATAAAGTCATCTCTTCTACCAAAGCAAAGACCTCTTTCTATTTTCTTTTCCTCTTTTTCCATTCTCACTTCTCACCTCAAATCATCTTTGCTCAGCCTTACCCACACCCTATATTTCCTGATGAGAAGGAAAGGTTTTTCTATTGTATACAAGGGACCCACATTGGGCTTTGTTCCAGGCCCAGTTTGCTGTGTGTGTGTGTGTGTGTGTGTGTGTGTGTGTGTGTGTATATATATATATTTTTTCCTTTCCTTTTACCTTTTCTGAAGACAAGAAAACTCTTTTTTTTTTTTTTTTTA
>CM052799.1:147915986-147954073 GCA_028533885.1 Nasua narica
TATCTCTTCATTCTATTATTCCCCCGGTTCAGCTTTTTTTTTGCATTAATAATAAGTGGTTGAGTTTAAACTTAAATTTGGTTCCCTAATTCTCTGCTTAGGATGTCTGCAAAAAGAAATCTTTATGATACAGTGCTGAAGTGAAAGTAAATTCTGTATAGAGAAGATTGCCTATTATCCAGTAAGTGATGGAATCAGGGTCCCAAACTTGGCAAATCTCTTACAACAGATCTCAGGCTTTGCAAAGCAGGAAGAAGTTAGCGTGGTTAATTTGTTTTCACATAAGACCTTGATTTGGTTATGAAATCTTGACTTGTTAAAAATTTCTGACTAACTTCAAAGAGAAGCTATTTGACTTCTAATACTATATAATTTTAATAATGGAAAAAAAACAAAACTCTGAGTCTAACCAAATAGGAAATGCAGAGGAGGAACTCTTAATATAATTTGATATGGCTTGAAATTTACTGTCAATCTTAAAAAAAGTCAAGACCACAGGCACCGGTGGAAGGCTAAATATAACCAACCGCCAAATGACAGAAAGTGATTTAGAAGGATAACTAGACCCTCTAGACTCTTATGGGGAAATTTTGTCAAGAAGATTTAGATGCAAATTCTGATTTAGGTATTGAAAAGAGGGAGTTTAGATTGATAAGTGGATGATATTTTTAGTTGGTTTTAAAAGAAATGAATACATTTACTGTAGGGTTTCCATTTTTTCCTTCAAAGCTCTTATAAAGTAGATGGTGTGTCTTAGAATCAGTGACCTCTTGGGTTCAAAAAAGAAAAAAAAAGTGGACTAATATTGTTCCTCCTACTTCACAAGCTTGTCTCTGCATTCCAATGGCTCACTCATCACTCTCTACCTGTTGTAGTACATTCTCGCTGCCCCAAACAGTTTCCAGGTCTGTAAATATACTTTGCTTTCTCGATTGTTCATATCTTTTGTGCATTCTCTGCTTGGCTTGCTTTGTCCTTCGCCCTGCCCTCAAGTACAATTTCCCTCACACATTCTTGCTTCTACTTGAAGACAGAGTTCAGACATCACTGCTCTAGAAAATCTTCCTGACTGTGTACCATTTCCATACTGCATCCTGTGCTTATCTCTGGCACTGCATTTATAGTGCAATCTTATATTTTTACTTGTATCAATTCAACAACATACAAACAAAAGCAAACATATTTTTCATGCAGCATGGCCCTTAAATGGAAGCCAAATTCTTCATCTGGTGCTTAACTGAAGAATCTATGATCTGTTTCCATACTGGGGTTGTGTGATCACACTGTGTGTGATAGATTCACTGAGCTATTACAGCTTGTTGTGTAGAGTTGCAGGGCTCAGTTTTCAAAAAAACCCCAGAATTCATTCTAGATATTTTAAGTAGGATGAACTATAATTGAAGGAATCAGGCCCATACATATTCATTAGCATGCTAGAGACTTATGGCTGAATCTTTCAGCAGAAGTTCCAGAATAGTACTGCTACCTGGCCTGCCAGGAATGCTGCTGCCTCTTTCAGAGCAGGAAGGTGGAGTTAGGAGTCCTCTACCAACGTTTTGACTTCAAGAACAGACTGTCATAGCTGCCATTTGAGGCACAGAAGCCCCTCTATCCCCACTGCACCCACCTCTTGACCCCTTCTGAGCTGAAATGGACTCTGGAATGCTGCTGGGGAAAACCTGGTTTTCAGGACTGTGCCTCTGAGCAGTGAGCAGCAGGAAGATAGCCTCTTGTAGATTCAGTATCATGTAAAGGACTAAAGACTGAGCCATTCTGTAGCTGGAAACCTGACAGCCAGGGCTCCTGGGCTCTCCAAGTAGTGCAGGTCAGGAGGGCACTCTGCAAAGCTGAATTGGGTGTGGAATGCTAATTTCCTATACCCACCATAACCACGTGTACTATGCATTTCAAGCAAGGTTGGGACCTTTCTTGGGTAATTTTGTTCATGCATTAAAACGTACACCTCACATAACTGCAAAGACACCGCATATTCTAAACAATGACCTCTTTGTCTTTTAGTGGACTTTCAGCTCTTAACAAACTGTGCTCTACTAATTTTTGGAATGCAGTATCTAGTACTTTGTCTTGTCCAATGAATGAATGAATGTATGCATCAATAAGCTGGTGAATGATAGAAAACTTGTGTCCTTTTGTACTTTTTTTGAATTGACAAATCCCTTTGATTTTATGTGATTCAGTGGTTCTCAGTCAGGGGCCATCTTTCCTCTCCTGGGGATATTTGGCAATATCTAGGGGATTTTCAAGTGAACTGTTGGGGGTGGGGAGTGTTTTGACATGCATTGGGTAGACTCCAGGGATGCTGCTAAATACCCTACAATGCCCAGGACAGCCCCCTGCAACACAGAATTACCCAATGCATATTGTCAGTAGTGCCAAAGGTGAGAAATCTGCCTCGATTACTTCTTTCCTTTCCTTCTGTATGCCAAAATATTCTTATGTCAACAGATGACAATGCTTGAGGATTTGGACTTCCTCAGAATTTAAATCTTCAGCAGTCTCTTTCCTCTTCAGCAGGGGTTTCCTCCTGTCATCTCCCATTCCATGTTAATTATTCTATTCCTACACGTATTAATCAATGGACCTCAGGGACACAGTCAAGTCCTTATATTAGCATGTTGCTAGAGGAAATTTTTGGAGTACCACTCTTCAGTTTCTTTTCTTACTTAATCTCACAGCTCTAGGTTTGGAATTAAAATTTCATTCTGCTCAAAAATGTCTCAAGAAAGTGAGATGTCATGCTAATATATTCTGAAATTTGTTGGGCAGTATATGAATTTTACTGAATTAGTTGATTTTTTGCTTTGTTAAGACTCTTTTTAAAAATACATGACAATTATCTGGCAAGTAATCTTGAAGAACAGTGAGACCCTATCCCTAAAATAAGCTTCCTAGAAATATCCAGAATTTCTTTTAGTTTGCAGAAATATATCCCTTCTCATAATTACACACTTCTGGGTGTGTAAGTATATCACAATTAAATAATTATCATTATTAAACACTTGTCATAATTAAAATGTAAGTATTGAGCTATAATTAAAATCATTTATGTCTGTGAATAGAACAGGAAGTCAATATAGGTCTTAAGGCCAGAACTATATAAAACTCAGTTTATGCATCCAACAAATCTTATTGAGCACCCACTATTCCCCTCCACTTGACCTTGAGAAAGCATCAGTGAACAAATTATACCCTGTCTCTACCCTCATGGGGCTTACCTTACTTAGTTAATGTCTCCTGGCTAACTAATCACAAAAGTAGGATTTAATTATAAGTCCTATTTTTTTCCCTTTCACCTGGTGGCTTCCTTCATGTCTCTGAAAATGTATGTTTACTGATGTTTTTGATTTACCAAGTTTGATTTGTTAAGATAGAGGAACTCTTGCCTTTTTAAAAATTAACTTTTTAATTTTAATTTCAGTGGAGTTACCATACAGTGTTATACTAATTTCAGGTGTACAATACAGTGATTCAACGATTCTGTACATTACTCAGTGCTCATTATGGTAAGTGTGCTCTTTATAAAAGTCCTACTTTTGAAAATCACAAGATGTTATGAAGGTATATAGGGAATCTGACAGTATTTCTCAATCAGGAGAGAGTTCCTTTAGAAAATAGTAATTAAGCTCATACCTGAAAGATAATAGCCAGCTGTGCTTAGTTTGGAGGAAACAGCATTTCTAGCAGAGGCATATATAATGTATTGAGGCAAAAAAGAGCTGTTTGTTCAGGAAATACAAAGAAAGATTTTGGATTTGATACTCAGTACTGGAATGCCATGAAATGATTTTAGTAGAGGAATGATTGATCAGAATTACATTTTAAATGATTACTGTCATTGCCATATGAAAACTAGGGTTAGGGCAAGGAAAATGGGCTTGAAGAAGAAACTAGTGGGAGGTTAATTTGAGTAGCCCAGGTGAGAGATGATGGTGACTTAAATTGGAAAGTGGATGGATGATGAAGCAGAGGCAACTGGATTTGTGACTGATTTTGGGGATTGGTAGTCGCAGAGAATCATTGGAGGAGAAAGATGTGTTAAGGATGGCTCATGGGCTCTGGCTGGAGCATCTAGGAGGGTGTTGGTACCATTTACCATGACAGAGAATGCTCGAGGAGAAACGTTGTTTTGGGCAAGGTGGTTGTAGATAATAAGTTTATTTGGGGACATGTTGTATTTTAGATTCTTATAATATGTTCTTATAATAATATGAGAATGAGATATTCTAAACCTTTGGATGCATGAGTCTGTAACTCAGAAGAGCAGTCTGGACTGCAGACATGATTTTGAAACCACTGCTTACAGATGTGTTTAAAGATAAAAGAGTAGGTGAGATCACTGGCAGGAAATTCAAGAGGTCCCAAGGCTGAGCTCTGAGAAGGTCTACACAAAAAGTTTGGGTGGAGGAGGAAAACTCAGCACAGCAGCCTGACAATAGTCAGAAGAAAGACGAGTCAAGTGTAGGGACGTGGAAGGATGGAAGGCAAGGAAAGAGACAGTTGCTCAAGGGAGCAGTAGAAACCTATACACAAGGGAAGCAGGAGCTTCAACTAAGATAGATATGAACATTTTCATTTACTTGGCAACATGCAGGTCAGTTGTGACTTAATGCTAGGATTTAGGTGATAACAACAGAAGGCAGATTGAGGAGCCAATTGGAGGAGGATGTAGAAATTGAAAGTATAGCTATATATTTTGTAACTGGGAGAATACATATGATTTTAGTTGGAGATTTGTAGCCTAGTAAAATTAGTTTTTGTTTTCTAAGGTAAGAGAGTAAGAGAGTAATGGTAAGTTTAAATGATTATGGAAGAGACCCAGTAAAGAAGGCAGGTTTGGAGTTACGCAAGAAGCAATGGATATAATCCAGAGGGGGAAGTTCCTGAGAAAGTGGGAGGACATGGGATTCACAGCACAGATCAAGAGATTTTCTATGATAGAAAAGGCTTTCTATTTAGTAACAGGAGGGAAGAAAGAGATAATGAGTGCGAAGTTTGGAATATTTGAATATGACTCCCTTCTAGAATGAAATAGGGCTTAAATCCTCTAGACTTAGTATTCTTAGTAATCTTAGTATTCTGAGGTCATTAGCATATCTACTTCCAGAGCTTGAAATTAGTATCCACAGTATGGGGAGATCAAGTTGTAGGAGGGCATTTGTGGATGCCTTCCTACTAGGGGAATGTTTAAGAGATAAGGTGCCAAAATCTTTTTTTTTTTTTTTTTAAGATTTTATTTATTTGACAGAGAGACAGTGAAAGAGGGAATACAAGCAGGGGGAGTAGGAGAGGGAGAAAGAAGCAGGCCTCCCACTGGGCGGGGAGCCTGATATGGGGCTTGATCCTGGGACCCTGGGATCATGACCTGAGCCAAAGGCAGATGCTTAACAACTGAGCCACCCAGGCGCCCCACCAAAATCTTTTTTGAAGTGAGTTGGCATCTACGTCTTTCCACTGGCAGGGAGATTTGAGTACATACACTACTGCAGGTTGCACTTCTCACACCCAGTCCCACAACCCCAGACAAACAACCGAAAGAAAGTTGATGGCCACCAAACAATTATGAGAATTCTGATGTGCTGGTAGACTTTATCAGGACGGGAACATTTGGGGGTAGTTTTTCACTCCTGTTCCAGACAGCACAGGAATAGAAAAGGTTCACTAAGCCCCAAAGATGCAGAGGCACTTTTGGCTGGGATCGTGGCAAAGGCAATACATCAATTGCAGCTGCAAGTAACAAAAAACTCAACTACAATGGCTTCCAACAACAGGGGTTTATTTCTCATACAGTGAGTGGAGAGGTACAGGTTGCTGGTGGTGTTTCAGTGGCTCACCAATGCCAGGGCTGGAATCCTCCTGAATCTCTCCATCCTTCCTCCTGTTCATGTAAGTGCTGGAGTTTTAGTCATTATTTTTGCTTTGAGAGCAGGAAGGAGGAGAAACTTGGATGTGCTTACCAGTCGCATGTGTCTCTTTTTATCAAGGAAGAAGGCTTCCCCAGAATCCCTCCAGCAGATCTCTGCTTCATATGGGGCCAGGGGATAAAAAGAAGCTAAGAAAGTATATATTCGCATATACAAATACAGAAATGTAGTTTGAGGCATCATGGTAGAAGAAAGTAGGACATGGGTTTTGGTTATCCCAATCAACAGGGCCTGCTGCTTAACAAGATGGATATAGCAATTCTCAAGAAGACGTGGAAGCACTGAGGTCTTTGGTAGTAGCAGTGGCGAGCCACAGCCAGGGCCAAAGTAGGAGGCAAGAGTCATCTTGAAAGCAGGTTGATATCTGCAAAAGTGAGAAGAATCACCTGGAATATAAAAGCTATTTGGGCTTCAAAACCATTCCCTGGAAGCCTTAGGATAATATCATATCTGTTTACCTACCAATGTATGACCAAGTACTTAGCATGGTACCTGGTATATAGTAGGCTGTTAATGATTGTTATAACCATGATGCGATAAACTCAAGATGATAGTGGTAGGAATCCGGCACTGCCTTGCTCAATTTGGGAGTCACTTGAATGGAGTTGGGGCTAATCTGACAGTTGAGAATGGTGAATTTTCACAGACTGGGAGGAAGACGTAGCTTCTTAATTTTCTTTTTCCATGTATTTCCTGGAAAGGGGCCTATTTAAGGAAACACACAGAACCGCGGAGCTTGGGATGGAGATTTGTTTCAGGGCTTTGCTAAACTGGTACTCTTACCCCTATGGAGACTGCAGAAGAACACACTGGGGAAAGGGATCTGGTGGAGCCCAGGTCCATCATGTCCATAGGTGTCTTCCTTGTCCTTAAAGGATATTCTGCATGAATAGTTAAAAAGAGATTAGAAGAGCTGGCTGGGGAAATCTCACTCGTGATTGAAAATGCCATTTATCTGTGAGCCGAGCTTGTTTCAACAAAGTGAAAGAGAAATGAATCTGAGACTGCCTAGCTCTTTGGTCCATTTAGATGGGTCACAGTGAGTTGAATCTTTCCAGTTTTTTCCGTCTTCTTTAAGCCTTTCAGTTATATAGTATTCCCAAAGTTATAATAAATATATTAGAATCTATTTCACAATTTTGAAAGTTCAAAATGTTTGAATTTTTTAAAAGACAGAGAAAAGGGGAAGCTACATAAGCTATCTTGTCTCGGATTCAGTAATTTTTAAAATTTAGAAATTTTTATATAATTATTTTGTCCATATTATTCTTGACTTTATTTTTATTGTTGCAGATGACAGGATTATGATCATGTTTGTATGAAACATGCTTATTCTAAAAACCATTTTCAGGGAACTGGACAAAAAAAAGCAAAATGCCTTCTAGCTCTCCTTAAAACTTAAAAAAAAATAAATTTAATATGTTGGAAGCCATAAAGCGACCAGACTATTAGAGCACAGAAAGAGAAAAGAATCAGATTAAGACCCTTTTTCATATATTTTTTCAGAGTCCTGAGAGTCCTTTTCTCAACTGAGAGACTATAGGAAAATAATAAGTAAAAACAACCACAGTTAATATTATTTTCCTAGCTAAATTAATAACTTATTCCACTCACCTGTACTTGAAATTCAGACTAAGGAACATTCAATTATCTTCATTATACAAAATAAATTCTATAATAAGATTTTATTCTATATCATGATTAGTACTGTGGGGAAAAAATGAAGGTTGGAGTAAAAAAGAAAGATACATGAAGAGAGTAACATAGGGAGATTGACCAAAAATGGAGGACATAGTGAGTATTTGGGAAAGTGTGTTTGGGAGCTACCTGAAGGAATTAATCAGAGTAGAGATATGGTCTGGGATCAGATATGTACATTTAAGCAGCCATACAAAGGGGACTGTCAGAAGATGAAGTGAGTTTACTGGCATGAGTTCGATACAGAAGTTGGGACCTGGGGAGGGAAGTTTGGGGAATGGAGGCAGAAGCAGACAACCATGAGCGGGAGTTGGAGCAGGAAACTGGGAGTGGTCATTAATTTTTTTTTTGGCTTGACGGGTCCACAAGATGCCTAGATAGTTAAATTATTTCTGGGTGTGTCTGTGAGGGTATTTTTGGAAGAGATAAACATTTGACTTGAACTAAGTAAAGCAGATGGCCTTCTCCATGTGGATGAGCATCGTCTAATCTGTTAAGGGCCCAAACTGAACAAAAAGGTAAAGGAAGCGTGAATTCACTCTCTTCCTGCCTAAGTGAGCTGGGACATCAATCTTCAGCCCTTGGTATTCCTGGTTCTTAGCCTTCAGACTTGGACTGTAGGCTATTCCTTTGGCTCTCTGGCTCTCAGGCTTTCAAAGTACACCACTGGGTTCCTTGGGCCTTCAGTTTGCAGACAGCAAATTGTGGGATTTCTCAGCTTCTGTTATCATGTGAGCCAATACCTTATAATAAATCTCTTTATGTATATTTGTATATTTTAAATATTTTATTATATATCATACACTATATACAATTATATATTTACATATAAAATATAACTTATATGTGTTATATTTGCATTTATGATATATGTAATACATTATGCATGTGATACATATATAATATATGTGATATTTAGATATATAACACATGTATTTATATAAATATATAAAGACAATTGTACACATAATTTATATTGTATACCACATATTTACATTATATAAATAGTAACCATATTAATTAATTAATTACTTAATTAATTGGCTTTGTTGCTCAAGAAACTGACTAATACGCCAGGGATACCTAGAAACAGGTAGAAGAGGGAAAGGTCACCAGTAAGGTGCATTGGCTGAAGCGAGTAGGAGAAAGGAGTAAAGACAAATAAGTCCACAGGACCTTGGTTGGCAAGTGAATTTATGTGTGACCCCACGGGCTGCCACATCAACCTGAGAAAAACTGAGATGGAGGGAAAGAAGGAGAGACAGAGACAGAGGCCAAAAGGAGGGAGATAACCCGCGGGTGGAAAAACTAACCCTTTATGAAAAATATGGAAAGTGAGATAAGGAAAGAGAAAACTGGTTCACTCAGTTTTATGTTAAGTGTATTAATACATGTTTCCTGTCAAACTCTAATGTATGACAAACTTTAACATATAAGCTCCTTAAAAATTATTCACAGCTCTTCAACTTTTAAAAATACTTTAACATGGGGGCACCTGGGTGGCTCAGTGGGTTAAAGCCTCTTCCAGCTCAGGTCATGATCTCAGGGTCCTGGGATCAAGCCCCACATCAGGCTCTCTGCTCAGCAGGGGGCCTGCTTCCCCCCCCCTTCCCCCCTGCGCCTGCCTCTCTGCCTACTTGTGATTTCCCTCTGTCGGATAAATAAATAAAATCTTAAAAAAAAAATACTTTAACATGTAGAGGTACCATCTGAGGCTTTTCCTGGAAGTGTTTGTGTGTGTGTATGAGTGCATACACACCCACTTGCTTATTATTGTTATAACTTTTTTTAGCTTTAACTATAGTAACTAGAACAATATCACTGATAGCAGGCAACAAAATTAATCCAAAGGTTTATCTATACATATATATCTGATGTAGATATATATGTGGATATATATACCCAATATATATGCATATATATATTTGAGACTATACATATATACACATAAATATGTATATAGGTATATATGCATGCACATATTGCCACATAATATTTGCACCTGATACCTGATGAAATGTTCAGATAATAGAAGACCAACATGGCAAACTTTGCTGTGAGAAAGGTCAATGTTTCAGAGATAATGGAACATGAACTGTATCATCTTGGCAAGGAGACTTTGGTTGGGTAGCAGTAATGGCAGATTTCTTATCTTTGATCAGTGCATTGCCTTGGTTTAAGGAACATTACAGATCCCACACAGATGGAGAGGCACAGTTAAATGTGTCTTTGATCACTAAGCCTGTGCATTTTCTCCTATAGCTTGCTTTCCCTTTAGCTATCAGAATGCAATAATTCAGTTGACCTAAAGAGTACCAGGCCCAACATTTGGAACCTTGGGATCTGGTATAAGCTGGGAAACTTTGGGCAAATCACTTCCACCTCTGGATCCCAGGTTCCCTCTTAATGAGTTTAACTAACTTTCTGGTCCTCGATCTTTTTCTCCCTGAACTCCTGCCTAGCTGCTTCCCAGCCACTCAGTTGTAATAATAATAGAGTTATGTATTAGTCAGGTGCATTATTATGTATTATGTATTAATACATACATATTATGTATGTATCATGTATTCTCTGCATACTGCAGAGAAACCGAACCAATAGGATAGCTAAAGATATATAGAAAGAGATTTATTATGAGGAATTGGCTCATGCATTTATGGAGGCTGAGGAGTCCCATGCTCTGCCATCTTCAAGGTGGAGGTCCAGGAAAGCTGGAGGTGTAGTTTTAGTCCAAACCTAAAGCCCTGAGAGCCAATGGAGCTAATGATCTAAGATCCAGTCTGAGTCTGAAGGCCCAAGAACAGGGAGGCTGATGGTGTAAGTCCTGGTCCAAGTCCAAAGGCCCTAAAAGTAGGAGTTTTAACGTCTAAGGACAGCACAAGATGGATGCCCTAGCTCAAGCAAAGAGTAAATTCACTCTTTCTCCACCTTTTTGTCGTATTCAGGCCCCAACAGATTGGATAATGCCCACGGAATTGGGGAGGGTGAGCTTCTTTACTCAGTGTACTGATCCAAATGCTAATCTATTCTGGAAACATCTTCACAGACACACCCAGCAATAATGTCTGACCAGCTATCTGGGCATCCCTTAGCCCAATCAGGTTGACATAAAATGAACCATCACAAGTTATACGGAACATTTATTGAGTACTTACTATTTGTCAGATGCTGAGCTAAGTGCTTTTCCTCATTTCATCCTCAGCACAGAATTTTGCATTATATTTTATTATTATCCCCAATTTAGAGAAAGGAATTTGGCTCACAGAATTTAGGGAAACTCAGCAAGGTTTCACACCCAGCTAGTGACATAGCCCTCATTAATTCAAGCCTATCTAATATCTAGGTGTTTGTTCTTGGTGCCTACATTATGCTGCTCCTTATAGTTATGATTCTCAAATGGAGTAGGGATAAGGTTATGTCCTCCAACCCATAGACATATGATATTGGGGAGGGACTCATTTGCAAAAATCTACCGGGAGATTTTAAAAGGTCTCTTGGAGTTACCCACACCTGAATATCACTGAACTAGGTAATCTTTAGGCTTCTTTTCATAGCTAATCTTTTTTTTTTAAATTCAAGTATAATGAACATACAATGTTATATTAGTTTCAGTTGTACAGTATGATTCAACAATTTTATACATTACTCAGTGCTTCATAGCTAGTCTTTTATGACTTTAGGCTCCTACTGCTGAGAAGGAAGGAAACTTTTATTGTTATTGGTGGCCATGAGACTGAATCTAGTAAATTCCATTGCTCTTTGTTGTCCTCTAATGGCCTGCTTGAATCCAACAGTCACCAGTTCTGCTTTGCCTCCTTCAATAACTCACTGTCTTTAGACCAGCCTCTGATCAGAAGCTTCCTTAAGTCAGCCCTGATTTGTCTTCTGATCATACCTCTTAGATAACATATTGAAAATGCCAGCTGGGTCACCTATGGTGCTCCTCTAATTAGAATGCCATAGGCATAATTATGTTAATATTGCTATAACAACAAATAACCATGTCACTGATGGCCATGATCCAATTATAAACTGTACATCAAGCAATTACTATCTTTATAGGTGGCAAATATAAGTTGACTGAGGGTCACTATAACTGAAAGTGGCACCCAAATTTTGATTTTCTGATATCCAAAATGTGTATGACACCTTCCATCAGGATGGGAACACCCCTTCTGAAGAGACTGGTGGGAAGAATGTATCAGAATCAGGCTATCACCTGGGTGCATTCTCATGCATTTCTTTTCCTATCCTCACTGAGAGCTGGGAAGGGGGGAGTCTTTCAACATATGCGGGACCCTTGACTAAAGAAAAAATTGGAAGAGTCCTGTTGAGCACTGTTCTTGGAAGCTTGTACAGATTCCTTAGAGCTAAAATGTAACCAAGAGTAGAAAAAGGATGATCATCTCACTTGATGAATCAGCCCAAGGAGGCACTGCCTTTCTTAGTATTTTCAGAGCACGTGGCCTGGTGCCTTACCTCTACCTGGTAGGGATTGCCTTACTCTATGAAGGGCTACAGCAGAAACTCAGCTATTTCTCACTTCTTTTTTTAAAGATTTTATTTATTTATGAGAGAGAGAGCGAGAGCAAGCAAGTAGGGGGAGAAAAGAGAGAGAGTGGATCCCAAGCAGACTCCATGCTTATTGCGGAGCCCATCCCTGGGCTGGATCCTCCAACCCTGAGATCACGACCTGAGCCGAAATCCTGAGTCAGGTGCCTAACCGACTGAGCCACCCAAGCGTCCCAGTTTCTCACTTCTCCTGGGAGTTTTCATTCTCCTTCTCCTTGTCCTTCCCCACTCCCTGACTCTGCCTCTGGCTCGGATGCATCTTCCACAAGCCTACACCCTTGCTCTTCAAGCATTGGGTGAGATGGGGTGGGAAAGGGGAAAGATGAGGGAATATGCAAACCTACCCTCTCTTTGACTCAGGAGCCTGCTAGAGCAGCACTTCTCCCTGCAGGCCCCACCATCCCTTCAACCACTGTCCTGCTCCACTAACTGCAGCTGCCACTAACATTCCATAGCTCGGAAAGTCTTCGAGTTCCATGTTCCTTGCAAATAGTTCTTTCCTAAGGGGATTATATTCCAAAAGACAAATGAGGGAGCAAAGCCTACATTTTTTGCCTCTACCTCAGTGGACAACATCCCTGTCGCCATTTGCTTAACACTACTATGTGCCAGGAACTATACTAAGTCCTCTGCATGTATAAACTGTCTCCCTTCTAGCTCAGCTTTCAGTCCTCCGTCACTGTGAACGATGACCCTGATCCCACTTTGGCTTTTAGTCCCTGGATTGGACTCTGAGGAGCCATATGGAACCACTGCCTCCTTCCTCAGCCAAGAACACTCTATCCCAGCTTCTCATCCCTAGAGTTGCTGCCGTGGCTCCCATTTAAATCCTGTCCTTTGTCTCTCTGTTCCCCATGGTTTCCTCCTACGGCCATCAATCTGTGACATTTTCTCTGCCATCAGATAGTAGTGAGAGCAGGGACAGTAGGGACCCTGATCCTGCTTTTGTAGTTCATCTTCTGAATACACTTTGCATGGCAAGATACAAAGGCTTAGCTCTATGGTGCCATCAGTATCAGTATTGCAGGTCTATTGTAGTTCAATTGGCTTTTACAGGTTAGCCAAGAAAACCACCCCAGCTCTAATGCTATTCCTTTGTAATATGCGTTCTGAGTTGCAAACAGTGGATTTGCAAATGCAGTTTTGGAGCATAATCCGTTGATACATTAGGGACTGTCTACATTTGGGGGGAGTATAAAACAACACAGAAAAAGTTGCATTTTTGTGACTTGAAAGAGTAACCTTAAAACATAGCTTTTAGGAATAGCAAAGTCTTTTTCTACATGGGACTTGAGCTGTGTCTCATGAAAAATCTAAATTAAGTTTTAAATGAAGAGCGTGGTTTTCTACTTCAAATCTAAGCAACAGGCCATAATGATTGGCAGCTGGAGAGAACACCATTGGAAGGTATGTTCCTTCTGGATAGGACTGGTGCCTTTTCCATGTGTTTCTTTACGTCTGGCTCAGCTAGTTCCTGGCATTGAGTCTGATTTCAGTAAATTTTGGTGAATGTTGTTTTTGAATGAATAGAATACTCTTAGTGTCTGTCTATGCAAGCAAGTATTCCAAACTGAACTAAATTATTTATCTTAAACTGAGTCCCTTTCCCCTCAAATACTTTTCTCTGATGCTTATTTTTATAGTGTGCAATTAAAGGTTGGCGAGCGGCTGTTACAGATGATGGAATATTGGTTGAATGCCCAGACAGGAGGAGAGCTTCACACCCTGTCTTATTCTTATCACATTGTCTTTGGATAAAGGAGTCAAGAGTTGGTTTGGAGCTTTTGTATTTAGCCCATCACTTGGTTCATTATTTGTCTGAAGTCTTTTATGACTAGTAAAAGTTTTGAGTGTGAGCTCCTTGAGGCAGGGACTATGACTCCTTTTAACATCTAGCCTAGAGAAGGAAGGAAACAACTCCTATTTGTTAAGTATCCGCTGAGTCAAGCACTGTTCTGGGTGAGTTATACACATGGTCTCATTTAATTAACACAATAGTCGTAAGATATAAGTTGTTCTCAATTTAGAGTTGAGAAAACTGAAGAATTAAAGTCTTAAGGAATTTGCCAAAATCACATGAACTTAATAATGTTCATCATTATACTCCTGCTCCTAGCACAGTGCCTGATACACAATGTTCAGCAAACAGCTGTTCTAAGATCTGTTATGCTTTGAATGTCCTCGTTACTTTACTATTTAGTGCTACCTTCCCATTAAATGTGTTTAATTTATGAGACTGAAGTGCTGCCTCCTGCGCTAAGGCGGCACTAAACGTGTTTAATTTAATGATAACGATAGTTGAGAAATTTTGGTGAATGCACAATGGTTTCATGTTTGACATATATCATTTAATTATATTTATACTCACTTTTTTGGTAGAGCAGAATGATGTGTTCTTATCCTCCCTCTCCTCTTCCTCCTCCTCCTCCTTCTTGACCTTTCTCCTCCTCCTTTTTCTTCTTGATAAACAGGTAAGTTTCTATCTCTATGATAAACAACTCAAAGTTATGTGATACACACACACACAGACACACACACACACATGCATGAAATCAATGGCAATATTGGTGGGATTGTTGAGGGAGTCTCCAATTCTGCCTCAAGAGACTGAGGTACAGATAAAGGTCAGGGAAGGTATCTTAGAGAGACCAAAGTATTTGAATTGAGACTCGAGTGACAAATTCTTCCTTTCTTTTTTTCAAGATTTTATTTACTTTTTTGAGAGAGGGAGAGTGTGAGCTGGAAGGAGGGAGAGAGAGAATCTGAAGCAGACCCTGACAGGAGGCCGATCCCACCACCTCAAGATCATGACCCAAGGGGAATCCAAGAGCCAGCCGCCCAACTGACTGAGCCACCCAGGTGCCTCACAAATTATTTCTTATTAGCCAGATGAAAGAAGGGCATCCAAGGCAGTAGGAGCAGCAGGTACAAAGATATAAGATTTGAAAAAGTCTGTAAGACATTTAGTGTAGCTGTGTGGTTGTTTGCATGTAAAGTTATCATGGGAAGATGGGATGAAGAAGTAATAATATAAATACCATTAATTTCACACTACATCAGTTAGATTGCTAACTGATGAGCTTCACATTGAGCTTCACATTGTTTCTGGCAACAACCCATGACTGTTATTCTTATTTTAGGAATAGGGACACTAGGGCTTTGGGAATATAAACTTTAGCTTAATTCCGAAGTCATATGGCCAGTAAGTGATCAAGCCAGCTCTTTAATTGACTCAATCTGACACTTAAGCAATTGCACTTTACCACCATGGAACAGTACTTTCCAAAGGTAAAAATGCAGGATAGAAAGGGTTGTGTAGGCTCTGCTAAGGAATCTGGATTTTATTCTTCCTGCTATGAAGAGCAGTGAAAAGTTTCTAGAACTGTTAAAAAAAAAATCACCCTTTTAAAATTGGATTATGGATATTCTGGAGGCTGGAAAACCAAGCATGAACACACTTCATTTATGAAGAGATAATATTAAAGCTCGAACCAAAACAGTAGAACTGGGGACAGAGACAGAGGATGGATTCCATGAATAGTTGGAAGAGAAGCAGGCAAAATATTTGATGATTAATACATCAAAAAAGGGAGAAAAAGAGGAGAGTAATTCCCAGTTTTGGAATATGGATAATGTGTACTATGATGCCATTAACGAAAGGGATACCAGCAGAGACATGAGTTTGCATCAGAAGAAATGTTATTAAGGTATATTTTGAGAGGAAGGAGTTTGTGGGGTGTCTGGGTGGCGAAGTCGGTTAAGCACCTGACTTTGGTTTTATCTCAGGGTCATGAGATGTCTCTCCTTCTCTCTCTGCCCCCACCTCCCTGGTGCACTGGCTTGCTCTCTCTCTCTCACATAAATGAATACATTAAAAAAAAAAAAAGAACAAGGAGTTTGTGCCTGCTGTAGACATTCAAAGGGAGAAGATTAGTCACTTGAAATAAAAGCTCAGGAGGTCCCAGGAGAGGCTGGATTAGGAATCTTTTGATTTGAGCACCATTAAAGTGAAACATCAGAATTTTAAGGGAATGATTAGTGGCAGAGGGATCTGCCAGAGTGATGGGGAGAGGACCAGAAGAGAGCATTGTTATGGAAGACTTGATCATATGAGCTGTGGAGAGAATGGGAGAGGAGTAGGTAGGAACAGGGAGGGTGGGCCTTACCTTCAAAGAGGATGTTGAGAGGTCAGCAAGGCAGGAAGGGAACATAGGACAAGGCAAACATGTATTTTTGTAGGTCAAGTACAAAGAACTGATAGGTGGTGATTAAGATGGAGGAAAGAAGAGGGCTAATGATGGAGGGCTGCAAACCACTGGAAAGGGAATGTGGACAAGAGAGACATCACTTCCTCTGAGTCA
Source organism: Nasua narica (assembly GCA_028533885.1). Taxonomy (NCBI): domain Eukaryota; kingdom Metazoa; phylum Chordata; class Mammalia; order Carnivora; family Procyonidae; genus Nasua; species Nasua narica. The sequence goes on from CM052799.1 coordinate 147,932,560, forward strand.
AGTAGGATGGAAGTGAGTTGGCTGTGAGGCAGGTCAATTTGAAAGCAAGGACTGGGGCAAAATTATTTGCTCACATGTAGTTGCAAGTTGGGTTATAATTTTAATGCATCCTGTGAGATCTCATGTAGGGAATGATAATAACTGACTCAAAAGCAGAATTCTCCCTTTCCTTACTGGGAAGTTCTGTGAGTTAATGGGTCAAATAGTCATCTTCAGGGAAAGTCTGAGACTCTGAAAAAACCATGTAGTGTTCCTCTCAATTTTTCCTCTAATATTCTTCTGTACATAAAAAGATTAAAATGGATATGGTAGGAAATCCCTGAAGAGAAAAATGAGATCCATAAAAGGGTTGAAGTAGGCGGTCAGTGTTTTACATATATCAAATGCTTGGCGGTTTAACTACCCATGTTCCCTGCTGGCCCCACTCCTGTGCTCTTCTGGTATGCTGGCCTCACCACCTCCTCCTCACCTAAGCTCCTGACTGCAAGGCGGCTGGCTCCACCCTCTATCCTCTCTGATACCAGGAGCACTTTTGCTTTTTTCTGTCCCCATCTATTGTACATTAGTTGTGTGTGTACCCAATTTCTTCATCCCATTTGATATTATGTGTCTGTAGTATAGGGAATGTCTTCTGGTTTTTCTTTTATCCCCACAATCCCTTTACATTAGCGAACACTGAAGAATTACTTACTAAATTAACATGATTTCCTTCTAATGCACGGCCAAACAAAGCTAGCTGAGATGAAATAACAGAGGTTGTGAGTGTAGGATTTGACTGTTCAGAACTAAGGTTTTCCAATTCCCAGCCCTCTGCTGTTTCCCTAATTCTTTGTCTCTCTAGAGCCATTAAACAAGTGCTGAGGGGGCAGGTAAGGGAAGAATGAGTGAAAGAAGACAGCTGACTCACTTTTTACTCTCCCAGAAGCCAGTTGTTAGGTCATTTATATTTGTCACAGCCTGTCTTCCCATGTCACTCTCTGACGTGGGGGGTCACACCCAATGTGCTGAAAACTAGAAGCCTGGTGCTTTTTGCAGATATCTCTGACGGCAAAGAAGTACATAGAGATCACTTGTGCCCTTCTCAGAATGATACTTTACATTATTAACACAGTTATCCCATTTAAAACAAACTTTCTTTAGGACGCTTGGGTGGCTCAGGTGGTTAAGCGTCTGCCTTTGGCTCAGGTCGTGATCCTGGGATTGAGTCCCACATCGGGCTCCTTGCTCAGGAAGGGCTTGCTTCTCCCTTTGCCTTCCACTCCCTTTGCTTGTACTCTCTCTCTCTCTCTCTGACAAATAAATAAATAAAACCTTAAACAACAAACCCTCTTTATCTACAGCCTTGCTTTGGGTAGATATAGGACAGCCATCCACGCTGCATCTGTGGCTCATGGACAGATTTTAAGTTATTTTTTGTACACATATTATCTGTAAATGAGTAAAGAAAGATCAAATACAATGTATTTGCAGGCAGAAAATTTATAAAATATAATTATGATCAGGCCAGCACCAGACGGTATTGTGTCTTCTTCTTGTCCTTCTCCCTTTGTTTCCTCTATACCCACCTTAGCTCCTTTCTCCTCATTTGAAATTGAGTTTTTCATAGCTACCTGCCAGAACCCTCCTTTCAAGTTATTAACTGAGAATAATTTAAAGTAGTACACTTAATCAAGAATACTTGTAGTGTAACAGCACAGGATTCTCTAGTAGTAGTAGATTTCATTTCCTGAGATAAGTGATGAGGGAAACATGTTTTTGTAGCTATTCTGCATGATATTTAGAAAAATTACATCATGATGGCAATAACCCATTATATCTAAAAGTGAAGCCCACCCTGGATATGTAGTATAGGGCTCATGCCAAAAAAAGACCTTGTCATATAAGAATTCGTGGTAATATAGTGTTGAGATCTAATTTGGTTTGCTCACACATGCCTTTTTAGGTTTTCTCTTTTCCTCAGTATTAAACCTATAAGACATGATATTTGTCTCATTTCATGAAAATGTAAAAAATATCTGGTAATATCCCCCTTCATTTTTTTTTATTAAGTTCAATTAGCCAACATATAGTACACCATTAGTTTTTGATGTAGTGTTCAATGATTCATTAGTTGCATATAACACCCAGTGCTCATCACACCACGTGCCCTCCTTAATATCCCTCACCCAGTTACCCCTACCCCACCCCATCTCCTCTGAAACCCCGAGTTTGTTTCCTGGAGTCAGGAGTGTCTCATGGTTTGTCTCCCTCTCTAATTTCTTCCCATTCAGTTTTCACTCCCTTCCCCTGTGGTCCTCTGCACTATTCCTTGTATTCCACATATGAGTGAAACCGTATGATAATTGTCTTTCTCTGCTTGACTCATTTCACTTAGCAGAAACAGTGTCCCCCTTTGTTTGATGGAGATGAAGCTAAAGTTAAAAGAAAAAAATCCAGTTTTTGCAATGAATATTTTCCTGGCAGTAACTTGTCCTTTCAATGCCCTTTAATTTTATAACTCTAACTCTAGTAGCTCTAACAGTGGGTATCTTTTTCACTGGATGTTGTTTAAAATTTTGTTACTAGAGTCTGTCTCTGGTATCACAGATCTTACCTACAAAGGCCACTAAAACAAGAGGATATAGGGGATGCCTGAGTGGCTCAGTTGGTTAAGTGTCTGCCTTCCTTCTGCCTGCTGCTCCTCCTGCTTGTGCTCTCTCTCTCTCTCCTGAAAAATAAATAAAAATCTTAAAAAAAAAAAAGGCCAGAAGACATAGGAAACTGATGTGGGGACTACCAAATGTGTTCTTCATTCCCTTGACCCCTAATTCTTTCCTTCCAATTGCCTATGACATGGGCACTGGGTGAGTCCTCATGAATTGCCTTTAAGAAAACAGAAGCACTGACATAAAATGCATCACGGTTGTCCAATGGGATGATCTATCTTAACTTACCTGAAACGTACAAAAACTTCATAGACAGTGAGCCCACAGTGAGCAAACTACCAAGGACTTCACAACCACCACAAAGATGTGTCGATGCTTGGAACAACCAGTTCACATTTATTTTGTGTCAAACAAAGCAGAAAATAACTCTATAGTCGAGTTACTTCCTCTTTTGAGAAACCAAAAAGACAGTAAACATAGTTGAAAACAGAGAGACAGAATGTGGTCAAACTCGCAATAGGCCCAGTGAATGGACTGTATCTCTGGGTTACAAGTTGTGGTTCCTCAAGAGGCGTGGTTGGCCGAGAAAGAAGCCACTGGATGAACTCCTCTAACTCAGTAGCACTGAGGAAAAATCTCCACTTTCCTCCATGGACAAAAGTTAGCTTGATCCATGTACTAAAGTCTGGGTAAATATAAATATTTGACTTTGCTTTTTTAAAGCTTCTTAACACATTTTGATGGTTACTTTTTTCCAGAGTTTTAATTTTGGGAGAAATTGTTTTATCCTCAAGATCATCCATGGCCTCTGGATAATTGGGCATTTTTTTTGGTTCTGCTGAAGAGAGTCCATGGTCTGTAGAAGCCATTGTGTTCTTCACAGTTTCTGGTTGTAGGAGTTTGTGAAGTTGTTCTATGATCTCTTTACCCCTTTCTCCTTCCAGAACTTCTAAACAATGAATGCTGGAGCAAGAATTCTGGTTTTCTAGTTCTGTCACCTTCTTCTTTAAAGTATCAATATCTTCTTTCATAGAGAAGATATCTTTATTTATTGTGCATTGTTTGTCTTCATTAACATTCATTCTGGTTCCCAGTACTTCCATCTGCTTCTGATAAATATCAATCTTTTCCTGGATTTTGGATACTACACCAACAATGTCAGTCATTTGGCTGAGGAGTTCAATTTGGGTGGTTTTAATATCTTGGAGCATTGCTGTAAGATCCATTTCTTCATCAGTACTGAGAACATCTTTATCACAATCATGGGAAGTCATAGTTGGATGTCTAGTTGAATCTGGGTGCTGGTTCTTACATGTATGGTAAACATTTTTAAGAGATTTTCTTATCTTGGAGAGATTTGAAGTCCACATCTGCCCAGCAGTAGCTTTTACCCTTTTGGTTTGAAGCTTGTACATCTTGATAAAACAAGAAGTAAGGTGATGGGAAACCTGACCAAAATCAAAGAAAGAAGCAGGATTAGAATGAAATGATCTTTTTCTTACTATTTGTTGGATGTCTTTCCTGATAACATCATAGAATGCCCTATGGAGAACATCAAGGGCAATAGTAGGCACTCTTGGGTGGTTAGCTCCTTATGGTGTGGTCCAGCTGGAGAGCTCTGTGAAATAATGGTCAACTTCAAGGAATCCTTTATATAGTAATCAGTGACCTAGTGCTGATGTCACAATGGTTGTTGGCTTGAAATACATTTACTAGGGGCACCTTGCTGGCTCTGAGATTAAGATCTGACCTGAGATCAAGACACCTAACCTCAGGGTTGTGAGTTCAAGTTCTGCATTGGGTTCCACAGTGGGCATGGAGCCTACTTAAAAAAAAAAAAGGTACATTTAACCCTAAGGCAATAACTTTCAAAAGTTTTTTTTTTATTAACATATAATGTATTATTCAAAGTTTTGCTCACAGGACACTTTTCACTTGTAAAAATTGAGGAACACAGACCTTTTTTTCATGTGGGTTATGTTAATTGATATTCCTTATTAGAAATTAAAACTAAGAAAGTCTTAAGATATCCATTTATTAAATAAAAAGGAGTTAAACTCATTACATCTTAAAATAAAAGACACCTTCTTTTGAAAAAGATATTTTCCAAAAGAAAAATAATGTTTACATATTTGCAAATGTTTTAAATACCTGGATTAATAGGAAATATCTAGATTCTCATATCTGCTCCTGCATTATTTCTGTTGTCATATGTTGTTTCGGTTGAGGATATGAAGAAAATATGGCCTCATAGAAATATGTAAGTGGAAAGGAGGAAGTATTTTTATAGCCTTTTCAAATAACTGAAGATTTTATTCTTTGCTACTCTGCCAAAATTTGACAAATGACAATTGTTTAGAAGTTAGTTGTCATGTGTAATCTTAGACCAGGTCGATACTGTTACATTAAAATTCATTGGTCTATCTCCCATTTTAAGTGTATGTGTAATAACATGCATTAGTCATTTGGAAAATAAAAATTCACTGAATTATGCAGATCTTCCAAATGGTAACTCATTTTGTTATATAATATCAAAAATACCATATTCATTAATATTACCACCAATCTCATCAGAAAAATCTTTGAGTGTTGGGAAGAGGCCAAGCTCATAGTGGCAGATAAAACTTTCCAAGATTCTAATACTAGCTTGAAAAGCTTGAAATTTATTAGGCTTATTGATTGTTTTTCATGAAGCCACAAGCTCCCTACATTTCCTTTTTTTTTTTTTTTTTGCAAAAATGCCAAATACCCAAACATGAATATTATAGTTTATCGTCAGTTTTTGTTTCAAGTAAAAATGATGTTCCATGAAGAAAGCAGCTGGTTCAGTTTGTAACTCAAATAAGTACCTTCTTTGGAGACAACTATTATCCTTTGGTAAACAACAGAAGAGCTTTATTTGTACTTCCCATTACATCACACATAAAATTAAAAAAAGTACTGAAGGGTTGAAATTTAATAAAATTAACATTTTTATCGCTTTATTAAGGCATTCTGGAGCTAAACTGGTTTTTTCTTGTATTCTTTTCTTTGATTGAGTGGAGGTGAAAAATACAGTAACTATTGACACAATTTAGAACTGCTGCTTTCGTTTGTGTTAAGGTACTAACAGTTTTGCACACCATTGCTTTTGTAATGCAGTTTGCAAAATGCAAATGTCAACACAATGAAAAAGACAAATGGTGCCTTAATATTATTTTGGAAATATTTTTGCCCTCATAGTCCATTGCATGCCTTACTTTGAGAACCACTGTCTTAGAATTTTAAAATGATATTATACATTTCATATGTTTCTCTTTAGAGATTTTTTTTAAAAGATTGTATTTGTTTGAGAGAGAGAGAGCAGAGCTAGGGAGAGAGAGAGAGTGCACGAGCAGGGGGAAGGGACAGAGAGAGAGGGAGAAGCAGACTCCCCACTGAGCAGGGAGCCCAATACAGAGCTCCATCCCAGGACCCTGGGATCATGACCGGAGCCAAAGGCAGACACTTAATCACTGAACCACCCAGGCACCCCTTTATAGATTTTCTAAATAACAGAACTTGAAATCCAAGCCTTTTGAAACACTAAATATTTTGTCTATGTTATATATTGAGATAAAAACTTCATTACAGGGGCACCTGGGTGGCTCAGCAGGTTAAAGCCTCTGCCTTCGGCTCAGGTCATGATCTCAGGGTCCTGGGATCGAGCCCCACATCGGGCTCTCTGCTTAGCAGGGAACCTGCTTCCCCTTCTCTCTCTGCCTGCCTCTATGCCTACTTGTGATCTCTCTCCTGTCTGTCAAATAAATAAATAAGATCTTTAAAAAAACAAACAAAAAAACAAAAAAACTTCATTACATTCTTTGGTCACATTGGAATAAATGTTTTGGAATTAAATGATGTTGATAATCATGTCTCTTAAAGTATAGCTCCACTGTACTAAAGAGGATATTCCTTCTTGGATCAGCTTTAACCCCCTACTAAATCACTCTTTCTTCTACTTATGCTTAATTGCAAGACCAGCTTTGACCTAGATTTTGGTATAAATCTCAATTTAGGCAAAAGTAATTTAAGAATTTTGGCTCCTCTGTGATATCTGGGATTTTGCTTTACTGTCTTATCTTTGAATCCCTGTTTAGTAACTTACCAAAACTTCTAGAAACCTTTCCAAACTCTTACTGAGGAAAAATGTTCTCCTGGAAACAGACTATCACAGAAATGGTATTTGGAGCCAGTAAAGGTAGCATTCAAAGCTGTCCTATTTACCTTGGCCAAGACCATTCTATCCATCAAGCACTACAGACACAGTGCTTGGTGCCTATAAGTTTTCTAAGGCCAATGAAAATATTTGAGACTGGAAAGGAAAAAAAATGGTCTTAGAACACTAAAAGAAAGCTGTAAGGTTGAAACAAAGAATGTTTAATTAAAGATCTCTGGAGTGTACTGTTATATCATATTCATTGTTAAATTTAGTATTAAAATTTCATTACAGTTGGAGGAAATTTGTAGATTAGGTATTCTTACTTTACAAGAATTCCCAATTAAATTTAGAAGGATTGCTTGTAGCAAATACTCCCTTTGGGGGTTAATAACAGCTAAGTTTCATTGGGTGCATAGCAGACACTATTTTAAATATTCGTTTATTTAACTGAAGTTAAGAGAAATCAAGTAATTTTCCTTTCTGCTAGCAAATGGGCAAGATTAAATTTTAAATCCTTACATTCAGGTTCTAGAGTCCAGAACCTCTACCGCCACATAATCATGATAAAAATATGTATTTGCCAACTCAGAAAGAGATGGACATTTCCTTTTTGTTTGTTTGTTGTCTGTTGTTAGAGAGGGTTTTAGGGAGGGAAAGAGTGGGGGAGGGGCAAACGGAGAGGGAGAGAGAGAATCTCAACCAGGCTCCCTGCCCAGTGTGGAGCCCAATGCCGGGTTCAATCTCACAACCTGAGCCAAAATCAAGAGTTGGACACTTAACCGATTGAACCACCCATGCATCCCAGATGTTTTCTTTTTTAGAAAAATTATGTTGTATAGTTACAGAAGACATTTTGATTAAGTATTTGTTTAGCAGTATGAAAACACTAAAGATTTAGTTGGTTACTTTATTTAGCAAAGCTACTTGAAACAGAAATTTGTAGACTTTAGAAATTGAGCTACCTCTAATTCAAATGAGTAAAAATTAACATTTAGAGGTTTTTCTTGACCTATTGTAGTAATAGTATACTAACTATAATAAAGAACAATAGAATAAAATTTTCAACTAAAATATTCATGTATATTGATTATTTTTATAAAACAAATTAGTAGATTTGACACAAACATAAACCTGTTTGGGTTTCTAATTGGCTTAGGTCATGATCTCATGGGTTGTAGGGTTGAGCCCTGCATGGGGCTCTGTGCTCAGTGGGGAGTCTGCTTAAGGATACTCACCCTCTGTGCCTCCCCACACTCAGGCATGCATGTGCTTTCTCTCTCTCTCTCTGGAAAAATAAATAAATCTTTAAAAAAAAAAGTGAATGAAAATGGGAGATGAACTGACTCCCTCTCTTAGGATTCCTGCCAGAGATATGGAGACATTTAGGAATAAAATAATTTGGCACACTGGAGCCTAATTGTGGACTCCTACAGAGAAAAAGAAATGTCCTCCAGGAGACAGGCTTTCACAAGAATGATGTTTGGGGCTAGAAAGGCTAAAGGTCAAAACGGTCCTGTTTGCTAGCCCTATACTCTTAGTCAAGTTACCAGCATTTTACAAACATGTAATATGGGATAATAATAGCACCTATTTCATAGAGCAGTTTTGAGGATTAGAGTGCTCAATATTTGTAAACCCTTTTCCTTCTCCTCTTGGACCACCTCCTTCTACTCTTCTTTCAAATGATAGCAAGAAATGGTTAAGAGTTTTAAGATTTAGCTCTGTACTCTCTCTAAACTGCTTACTCTATTTTTCCTTTACTCATTCAACCAAGAGGCCACTCCATCATCTGTCTGACCAAGGCATAAAGCACATGTTGCCCACCATTCAGTATACTATGCAGTTAAAGCATTTGGATTAGAAGGACACCAGAATGCAGCAAACAAATCCAGACAAACCAGCATTCTGTCTCCTAGTACTGGTAGTACAACCAGCTATGGTGTCAGGCAAACTGGCATTGAATAACCATTGGAGAGATGACCTTAATAATAAGTAATATAATTCATATTTTAAAAATGCTATTGTTTTTAAATAATCCAGTTAAGAATTAAGCAGAAGACATGAATAGACATATTTCCAAAGAAGACATACAGATGGCTAATAGGCACATGAAAAGATGCTCAACATCACTGATCATCAAGGAAGTAAAAATCAAAGCCACAGTGAGATACTACCTCACATCTGTCAGAATGGCTAAAACTGACAACACAGGAAACAACAGATGTTGGTGAGGATGTGGAGAAAGGGGAACTCTCTTGCACTGTTGGTAGAAATGCAGACTGGTGCAGCCACTCTGGAAAATAGTATGTAGGATCCTCAAAATGTTAAAAATAGAACTACCCTATGATCTAGCAGTTGCACTACTAGGTATTTACCCAAAGGACACAAAAATACAGATTTGAAGAAGCACCTGAACCTCAGTGTTTTAGCATCATTATCAACAATAGCCAAACTACAGAAAGAGCCCAAATATCCATCAACTGATGAATGGATAAAGAAGAGGTGGTATACATACAATGGAATATTACTCAACCATCAAAAAGGATGAAATCTTGCCATTTTTAATGACATGGATGAAACTAGAGTGTATTATGCTAAGCAAATTAAGTCAGTCAGAGAAAGATAAATACCAAAAGATTTTACTCATGTGTGGAATTTAAGAAACAAAACAGATGAATGTATGTAAAGGAAAAAGAGAGAGAGAGGGGGAAGCAAACCATTAGAGAGTCTTAATGACAGAGAACAAACTGAGAGTTGAAGGAGGGAGGAGGGACTCAGCTAAATGGGTAATGGGTATTAAGGAGGGCACTTGTTAGGAGAGCACTGGATGTTATAAGTAAGTGATGAATCACTAAATAAAAATAAAATAAAATATTGGTGTTTTTGAATAAGCAAACTATAAATTAATTATGGTAGAGTCAAGATTACATAAAATTACTTTAATTGGCATCGTTTTTAATATGATTTCTCGAGTAAGAGAGACTGTGGTAGAATTCTAGCTATCTTGCTAGCCTTTGGACATGATTTGTAACCTTTATGTGACACCTATAGTCATATACTATTGTTCGTGTATCCTTTGGGAGTGTGATCATAAAAAATTATTGAAGGTCTTTTATTTCAAAATTTGAGGGTCAGGCTTACACGAATCTGAGCTCTCCCACCTGCATATCACCTGTCATGTGCTGAATGAGATGACAGATTGAGGGAACATAAATCATGAAGGCTTTGGTTTTGTTTTGTTTTAGAGATTTTATTTATTCATTAGAGAGAGAGAACAAGCAGGGGGAGTGGCAGACAGAGGGAGAAGCAGAGTCCCCACTGAGCAAGGTGCCCAATGTGGGAATCCATCCCAAGACCCTGGAATCATGACCTGAGCCAAATGCAGACGCTTAACCAACTGAACCACCCAAGCGTCCATAGGAAGTCTTTCAAATTTGATCAGGGTGGCTGACCCATGGGGGTAAGAAGGTGTTCATCAGAGAGCTCAAATCTGGTATTATACAAGTAGTTATGAAGAACCCACGATGATACTTTAAACATATGAAAGTAGAAGCCGAAAAAATAAGATGAATACCTTTGAAAAAATGATGGAATGAAAGTTTTCTTTTACATAATATTTGGTAATAATAATTTACTTTTTCATAACAACTAAGATTGTATGGTTTCTTTCTACAATAGCCTCCATCTGTTTATCACCCAAACTTCTACTCATCCTTTAGGGGACGTCCAGATAATACTTCCCTTGTCCTGCCTGTTCTGATTCTCCCCGTAGTCTTACCAGTGCCCACTCTCCACCTCCCTTCCTCCCCCCACTTCCACACCCGCCCCCCCCCCACTGCTGCCAACATGTTCTGGGTCCCCACCTAGCAGTGGCTGACATATTGTATTGATAATGTTGGTGCGTGTGTCTCTCTCTCCTCCAGAATGTGAGCTCCTTGAGAGGAGAGACTCATTTTCCAGCTCTGTATCTCCAGCGTCACAAAGCCTAGCATATGGTTGGTGCTCCATAGATCTTTATTCAGTAAATGAATCAATGTACTTGTGGATGATTGTCAAGGTACGTTGGGTCTCTCCTGAGCCTATTTCTATCAGGGGCTGCAGAACACATTGCTTGCCTTATAAAGAGAATCTATGATAACTTTTCTTAGTTCCTGAGGGATCATTTAGCAATTTTGGGACAGGAATTTAGTAATTGCTTCCCCAAAGACCTGAAGCAGTTAAATGGCAAGAGAGGTAAATTGAGATCAGGTAGATGGAGATAATTATGAACCTGGAACAGCTATGGCATAGAGAAGAGAGAGAGCCCCATAATGATGCTAACAGGACAGGCATTAATGGCACTGATGCTCTAGGTGACTAAGGTATCCGGTATACTCCCTCCCCCACCCTCTGCCCCCTTACTACAGATCATTTCCTTCAGGCCTCTGGGGAACCACAGATAATCAGTGTACTCTCCAAGCCCCTGCGGGAATGCCTACAAATGCATTTGTCATCCACTTGGGTACTCAGGCACTTATTTCTATATTCGTGTCATCTTATACTCTGAACTCCAAATTTACAATGAACACTCTCTAGCTTATCTAGACATAGCCTTCACCATTTAGTTCCAGAACCCTGGGGGCACATTAGTATTTTATGTAATCTCTCCTCCCTGTCATCTTCCTCTAGTTCTTTCTGTTATGCTTGGCTCTCCTTGATAATATATTATATAAGGTTGCTTGGTTTCTGTAATTCTCAACTTCACCTCTTAGTTTCTCTTCTCTGATATTACCTTTAAACCTCTGCTCCCTTTAGCTTATGACTGACACTCCTTTTTACAGTGCTTTGTAAGTTCTGATGTGCACAATTGATGTAGCCATAAAAATAAATGGCCGGGAAAAAGAAGAGGAAGCAAAAGAGAAGTGTTTTGCTTAACCATTCACCTCCTTTCTTTAATGGAATTGCTGAATAAATTCACTGGGGTGATTCTATTTAAAAACCTCTGTTTCATTGAACTTATATAATTTAGCGATCTTTTTGGAAACCACGAAGTGGTGGGAGCAATTCAGGATTAACCCGCTGTCTTATTCCTGAAATGCCCTGTACTTCATTTAGGGAATGCCTCAAATTAAAAAATATGGACTACCTAGTGATCACATAGGAAATGAGGATTTAAAATGTACAAATCCACCTGGGTGGCTCAAAGGGTTAAAGCCTCTGCCTTTGGCTCAGGTTATGATCTCAGGGTTCTGGGATCGAGCCCCACATCGGGCTCTCTGCTCAGCAGGGAGACTGCTTCCCCTTCTCTCTCTGCCTACTTGTGATCTCTCCCTCTCTGTCAAATAAATAAATAAAATCTTAAAAAATAATAAAAAAATAAAATGTGCAAATCCAGAAGTCATAAAGTGCAAAAATCGAAGAACGTTCATTTTCCCATTTCTAATTATGAATGCTGTGTAGTTGGCTGCATTGTCATATTTAGGTATGTTAATATGTTAGTATAGCCTTAATTGTAAGAAAAACTGTTTTAGTACTTGGGTTTTCAGTTGTAATGATGTTTTATAGGACTTTGGACTACAAAATCTAAGGAGCTAAACTTCTTTAGTTTAAAGTTTCCAAGATTGTAATGTGAAAAATTGCACTGGCTTTCCTTAATAATTCTCACCTTGCAAGACATCTATTATTATGGCCTTTTATGTTTCTGAGGGAATTTGCACCAATATCTGTGTGAAGTAGATGTGTATTTATCCCTTGGCTCTACTTTTCCTTGTGTTCTGAGTCCGCGCTCTGTCTCGCTGGGGCATATTCCCTCCCATCCTCTTTCATCTGTACGAGGAGAATAGTGATAGTCACGTGCTGATATTGAAGGAATGCCATAAGGGTTAACATGGAAATGTTTGTGACGTCTGAGTTCTTAATTTATGTAACACCTCTTAAGAACTGTAAACTATTATTATTATTAAGCATCGTTTCTGCAGAGGTTTTTCTTCAGAACTTTGATTTTCAAATCATTTCCCCTCTCTCTCTTTAAAGCTGTATGCATCCTTTCTTTTGGAAGGGTTTGGATTACAAAGATCATATTTAACTTTCCAAATATATTATTTCTCCCTACACATTCTGATTACACACAAAATAGAAAATGCCCCAAAGGCAATCATAAAACTGAAGGGTTTTTTTCCCCTTTTCCTTCTCTACCTAGGTTTTTACAGCTGTGATCAAAGAGGACAAGTATTCATTCATTGTTTTAAATATTTATTGAGCCCCCCTCAATGGGTATAGCTCCTGCAGCTGTTTCTATTTCACCAAAGCCAACTAGAGCATAAAAGATATTTAGGAGTGGTTTGCTGTAAGATTGAGAATTTGACTTTTTTGGGGGGTTCTATCTTTTTCTGGAAATTTGAAGTCTTTTCCTGATGATCTTCATGTAAGGTTAAGGCTCAAATGACAGAAATGGAGACTGACAAGGCAGTTCTATAAGACATATATTTCAATAATTTTCAGCTTCATTTTTAGGCTAATGGTTATGATTCTCGTTGTACCTTGTGAGAATTAATTACCATTAGTGCACAAGTTTTCTTCTTCACCATCCAGTGCAAAATGATCGCGAGCTGGCTTAAGCCCTTGGGCAATTTACATATTAAAATAGGTAAAAATCTTTATAATAATCTCCTTGAACTTTACATTTAAGCTTTTTAGTAGCACTTAAAAAGCAAAAAAAAACTAGGGGCTCCTGGGTGGCTCAGTCATTGGGTGTCTGCCTTGGGCTCAGGTCATGATCCCAGGGACCTGCTCAGTGGGAAGTCTGCTTCTCCCTCTCCCAGTCCCTCTGCTTGTACTCCCTCTCTTACTGTCTCTCTGTCAAATAAATAAAATCTTAAAAAAAAAAGAAAGGAAAAAAACCCTAGATTTCTGGAAATGACATTTTTTTGTTATTAGAAACTAGAGCTGAATTGGAATGGATGCCCGGGCTCATTGAAGTGATTGAAAAAATGGCATAATTACTTAAAACCTAGAAAAACAGAGGAGCCTAACTTTTTTGGCTTCAGTATCCCTTTCAGAATTTTATGAAAGCTTTGCATGCTTCCTCCAGAAACAGTATACACATACAATTTTGCATATAATTTTAGGTGATTCTTAAATCTTTCTCCTCTATCTCCACCCCAAAGGCACTGATGGACACTATAAATGATATGTTAATTATACCAGGTTAAAATTCCTGACAGTGTGAGAAAAAGAATAATTCAGGCTCCAGAGTTTGCTTATGGATGTTTTGCTTCTAGGGGACCTGGGGCCTTTAGGTGGTTTGGTTGAAGAATTTGGAAGAGGTGGAATGTGGAGAGTAAAGGCAGTTGATTATTTGGGAATCAAAGAAAGGAGAGGTCCGTGGAATGCAGTGGCTTGGGGATGGTTCCACTGAGGATGTTTAAGAATGAGTGAAATCTGGGCACCCAGGTGGCTCAGTTGGTTAAGGGAGTGACTCTTGATTTGGGCTCAGGTCATGATCTCAGGGTTGTGGGATCGAGCCCTGCCACGGGCTCAACACTCAGCGTGGAGTCTGCTTAAGACTCTCTCGCTCTGCCCCTCCCCCCACCCCTACTTACACATGTGCTCTCTCCCTCTATCTCTCTCTCTCCCCAAATAATGAATGAGTGAGATCTGGATGGATGAAAGTAAGAAGGGTCCTTTAGGCTATACGGACCATAACATCAGGGGCCCTACATGTTTTGTTCGTCATTCTTCTTCATTGTTCTTCAATGTATATATACATATACAGTGTATATCTATAGTATAGGTAGTGTGTATCTGTAGCACAGATAGTGTATATCTGTCTACCTATCTATCCATAGGCTTTCTATCATTTTAAATAGATCTATAGAGCTTTAGATAGAGTGCTTTGTGTCTCCTTTCAGGTGAGGAGCTTGAGCCAAGAGCAACGGCATCAACCCAGGTCTGGAGTTCCACCTGGGCCATTGACGCAAAGTGACCGAGGAGAACGTTGGCCGCCAGTCCAGGCATCTCTAGTGGTAAGTGAAGAGCATGGCAGTGTTTTCTGAGTTATTGGGAGGCCAAAGCTACCAAATTAAATACTGAATTTGATTGCTCAGGAACTAAGAAGCAACAGAAGTGATCCATCCAGTATTTTCTTATGAAATTCTGATGGGCCTTACCACTAGGCCTTGGGAGGGGTGATGCCGAAGGGCGAATCGGGCTCCTCCACCGCCTCCCTGCAGCCGAGTAGCCGCCCTGGGGCGCATTGTGCCTCCTCCAGATTGTGGTTGTCCCCTGAGCACTGCACCTAATTTCCCACAGTGGGAGGAGAGAAGGAAAGCCTTTGTGGGACAACTGAGTCATTTTAAACTTGGACTTTTGCCCATTCCTCTCTGAGTACCCATTCAAAAGGAGCTGTTATCGTCCAGCACTGAAGCTGCTTCGTCCCGGCCCCCACCTCTCTCCTGGCCTCCCCCTCCTCCTCCCACCTGAACGTGTGGGCTCCCCTACCTGCAGAGTCATTGCTGCAGTAGAGTGAGTCAGCTGTGGCTTTCCTTTGTTCGGAGATGTAATTTATCCAGTAGCTATTATTTAATTAAATCCCGAGTCACTGGTGAGCATTTTCTTTTGTCTGTCTTTATCGATTATGTAGCTATGCATACATTTGTCTTTCTTATCCATCTAATGCAAGTGAGAAATGTTCCCCTCTTAAAACATGGACCTTACCCACAGCAGGACTCTGTCATTTCGCTTTTCATTCCCTACTGATTGTTGTGAATTAAATGATCGTAGAGTGAAGTGCCTGAAGCCCAACATGTTCAAAATGAGAATGGACCATAGCACAGTCCAGTCACAGAGCATGTATCTACCTCTGTGTGTGTGTGTGTGTGTGTGTGTGTGTGTTTTCTTAGACTTCGTGCTTCCACCAGGAGGGACAATAATCAAATAATCAGCATGTTACTCCTGTCCTTCCTCCATCCCCTCAGAAGAGCCTTTATTCATCCCCTTCCTCTTTTCCTTTGTCTTTGGGGTTTGCCTGCTTCCTGAGGGCTCTTCATTGTGTTCTCTGTGCTGTGAGCCTAACAAGGGCCAACCCTGCCCCCACCAGGGGGTGGCCACCCCGCCCATATCGGGGAATGGGGCGGGGCTGAAGTGGGGACATAATTCTGATATTGGGTATTAGGAAGACTGTGGTCGCCACACATTTCTGCCACATACATCCTAAGGGTAATATTTTCATCTTTGATTTGCTGTACTCCTCTGCCTATTTCAATTGTGGAAACTGGGAGAGGAAAAACAGCATGATTTATTCACCTTCTCATACACCCAACAAAATAGGCTCATTTTTAGTCATTATAAATTTGGATGACATTACTGAGCTTACTGTTTTGGAGAAGCCCAGGATAAAGCCTATTTAGAGTGGATTGCTTTTGATGAGAAGCCTATGAATTTGAAATTTTGATTTTAGGTGCAGGGTTTGTAATTTCAATACAACTGACTTCTTTTTTGTTTCTTCCTTTGCATTGCAACGATGAAAAAACCACACTGACCTGATTTTTAAAAAAAAAAAATTTATTAATTTATTTGAGAGAAAGAGAGTGCACACGAGTTGGAGGAGGGGCGGAGGGAGGGAATCTTCAAGCAAACCCCTCGTTGAGCCTAGCCCACAACCAAGAGTTTGACGCTTAACTGACTGAGCCACCCAGTGCCCTGACCTGATTTTTTAATAAAGCATTGTCAAGAGTAACCTGAAATTGCCGGATACAGGTATGGCAAACAATTTCTTAAAACCCTGGGCGCCTGAGTGGCTCAGTTATTAAGCGTCTGCCTTCAGCTCAGATCATGATCTTGGGGTCTTGGGATCCAGCCCCACATCGGGCTCCCTGCTCAGTGGGGAGCCTGCTTCTCTCTCTCTCTCCCCCCCTGCCTGCTGCTCCCACTGCTTGTGCTCTCTTTCTCTCTCTGTCAAATTAATAAAAGCTTTGACTTTTTTTTGCACTGTTTCCTTATCTATGATATAGGAGTGGTAGTACTTCACAGAGTTATTGAGGGGATGAAATTAAAGGAGAAAATATATATGAGAAACGATTGAGTACCTGGCCTATCATAAGCATTCGATAAATGTTTAATAACCATCTGTGGTGTGCTTAGTGCTGTGTCATAAAAAGTGTATTCTTTTTTTTTTTAAGATTTTATTTATTTATTTGAGAGACACAGAAAGTGAGAGAGAGCACGAGAGGAGAGAAGGTCAGAGGAAGAAGCAGACTCCCCGTGGAGCTGGGAGCCCGATGTGGGACTCGATCCCAGAACTCAAGGATCATGACCTGAGCCAAAGGCAGTTGCTCAACCAACTGAACCACCCAGGCTCCCATAAAAAGGGTATTCTTGATGAATCAGTAAACTCAGTAACCTAGCATTTTGCTGTTTGAGAGAGAGCAATTTAAAAGAAGGAAAAAAAAAAGTCAGTCTGTTACTCATGACCTTATCTTTTCCATTTCTATTTTCTAAATTTCTCTTTTCATTTTTAATTCAACCTATGTCATTTTGATCCTGTAAGATCTAGTTCCTGATGTTTCTTTGCAATGACATTTCTTTTTAAAATTGTTGATATTTGGGTTCCTGGGTGGCTCAGTCAGTTAAGCATCTGATTCTTGATCTTAGCTCAGGTCTTGCTGTCAGGGTTGTGAATTCAAGGCCCACATAGAGCTCCATGCTGGGTGTGCAGCCTGCTTTAAAAAATTTTTTAAATAAAATAAATAAATAAAATTGTCGATATTGCTTTAAGAAAGAGGGAAAATCAGAAGTCTGCTGCTAGCTTGTTCTCTTGATGACATCTCTTCCTTCTGTAAAATCAACTGACCCCAGGTCAGAGGGGAGAGGGTGGGAAGGCTGAAAGGTGGCTCATGCTGCCAGAAGAGTCTAAACTGCGTTTAAGGCACAAAAGGAGAGAGGGAGAAATGTTTCCAGACAAGCTCAATATTTTCTTTCCTGTCTGTCCAGAAGGTGAAACAAACTTCACCAAACTTCTTTTGGTTTCTTTTGGACCAGAGGTTTGGGAGGTAGAGGGTGGGAGTTGAAGTTCGTCCCTTGACTCTTGCTCTGTCTCCTGCTTTAAAACTCTGTCAGCATTGGCTCTTCCTGGGGTTATGCGGTGGAAAAGGGAAGGCTGCTGCAGGACATAGATCCACAGATTCACTGTCTCAAACAGTCACATCTCATCCCCGCCTCCCCCAAATGGTGAGATCTACAATAGTAGAAAAAAAAAGTAGGAGGAAGGGCAAGATATATTAGGTTCATGAGTGCTCATTTAAGTTTAAGGATTAACATGTATGATAAATACATTTATGTAAGACTAGAAAGTTGGTCTTAAATTTAGATATTTAGAATGAATTAATATTTGCTGTAATTCAATAAATCTAAGACCCCATTAATTGTAAGGATGTTATTATTTTAAGTATCACTAAAAAAATAAAAGCATCACCAATGAATCTATAACACAAAGCCAAGATATGCCTGTTTTTGTAAGCCAAATTCCAATTTTGGTGACGTTAAAATGTGAAAAATGTGCTTCTTTGGCCCAATCAAATGTAGTAACTTTGGAATTCCTGGTCTCAAGTTATTTGAGTGTTTCTAATACCTGAAGGAAGAGTTTTCAACTCCTGAAATATTTTATGTGACATGATCGTTCTCAATTAAATAGGTAAATATTTAATTTAAATGGTTAATAACCAAATGGTGGATAGCAATCAAGTGATTTCTTAAAAGCTTCAAGTTTAATAAGCATATAAAAGTAGGTTTACATTATGAATATGGTACATAACAGGATATTGAACATTTAATACAACAGGGTGCATTTTTTTTTAATTCAGAAATCTGAAAGTTAATTAAATATTCCTTCTGACTCCTAAGGTATACCTTTTCTAATATTGGAATTGCAGTGGAATTAAGGTATCAGTGAGTGTAGTCCCTTCATTTTTCCGAAGATCACCATGAAGCCCAGGAAGCGAGGTGTATTTCCTTACAGAGATAGGTTTAACGGTTACTGACAGCACAGAAGTAAAGCCTTCTGCAGATGAGCTCCCCACCACCATACCCCAGCAGACTCCAGGTGGTCAGGCTTGGAATGGACAAGCCCTCCAAGGCCACTCAAAGACAGAGGATCTCCCTTACTCAGCAGAAGCATGAGGCTTTCTCTTTATTGCCATAAATAATGGAGAAGCAAACCAATCCAGTAGGTCCAGATCTTAAAATATGAAAAAGGGGGGGGGGAGGAAAAACGTCCTTCTCCCTACTAGCTGTCAACAGTGGTCACTTTAGAACCAAGGCAGAGTTGTCTCTCTGCTTCATGTCCATGTTTTCCCAAGTCACTTATAAGAATATTCCCTTCAGCGACTGTTTGGAGCACCTTGTTGAGAAACAATTCTCTATGGGTCTCTAACATTTCTGCACAGCTTGTGAGCACATATACTGGCTGCTTTTGTTTTGGGCTATGTCTTTAAGGATGTTTGCATAGCCAAAGCCTTGTCTTTAAGGATGTTGGCAGAGCGTCTGCCTCTGGAGCAAGTGACAACTGTTGACAGCTAGTAGGGAGAAAGACGTTTTTCCTACTTCTTGTAACACCGAGGGACTTCGGCTGAGAAGGAATTATGAGGAGGTCATGCCATGTAGGCATCTCGAGTGTTTGAAGTTTGAGTAGCGCCAGGAAATAGCGTTACTGGCGTGAGCATCAGCGCTCTCACTGGCTTCCCTTGTCAGTGTGGGACTAACAGTTTGGGCCACAGCCTGAAAAGCATGAGAAGACTGTGAGAACCTTGGAGATATTCTTCCAGGGCCTCTAGAGAGAGCTGGGCAGGGATGCAGGGGCTGACTTGTCATGGGACCGATTTCTGTCTCCTATGCAGGTGAGAATAGAGGCAGAGATATTTGAGATGTAACCATTAATATCGTCCTACTAGTACCCAAACGGGGGTAGACCCGCCTCAAGAAAGTCACGTCAGACCAGTGGTGCTTATTCAGTAGTGCGCACGAGTTCTTCAATGTATAAATGGCTATATTTAGTAACTCTTTTCAGTCTAATTATAGTCGGCAGTGTGTCTATTTCCATTTTTGTCCCTTAACCTTCCTTTCTTCAGTATGCTAAAAGGAAAGACTGAGTAAGCAACTAAGTTCATCTAATTAAAAAAAGAGAAAAAGAAATGAAGTTTTAGAATTACTGGAGAAATTTCTCAGGCATCTTTGGAAGCTCAGTTCAATATTTATCTCCTCCTAGAAGCTGGTTTATCCCAAATTATAATGATTTCTTCTTCCTTCATCTGGTACACTAAATCTAGGGATGGCAAAAAATGTTTCACCACATATATTTAATCATTTCAGAGGGACTAGCTGGAGTACTTTGTGGAGAATTTGTGAGACCATGGCCCAGCTCTTGGGAAAGGCAGCCATGAGCAATATGGTTCATGAGGTTGGGGTTTATATGGAGGTTGCAACATGCATATTCCATATTTAATAATAACCCACTACTTCTTTAAGAGATTTTCCACAGAAGACAGCTTTTTTTTTTTTTTTTTACACAGAAGCAATGAAATCTCATGAAACAATGTTCCTTTTCTAAACAAGTTGGGAAAACATTGCAAATTATGAAGCTCTTGGGAATTCACAATGAACATTACCATAACAATGGCTATGAGAAATTGCACATTATAGAAACTGCTCGAATATATATAATCCAGAATCTTCAAATTTTTTTTTTTTACTACAGAACCTATTTTCTCCATAATATCCTAACAAAGTAGTCATCACATAAAACCCTTTGGTAAGCTTTGTTTTATTCTTTTGTGTATAATATAACTCTTAAATTATTTACCTTTTTATGTTTTTGTTTCTCTTTCGCTATAGCTGAACCATAAACTTGTTGAGAACAAGAACTATGCCCTAAACTTCTTGTATGTGTTTCAGAATCTAAATCAATGTACACAGTTGGAGTTCACTATGTTTTGTGTTTTTTTGTTTGTTTGTTTTGTTTTGTTTTGTGGGTTTTTTTTGATGTCTTAAACTAAGTTTACAGTAATTCCCCCTTATATCTGGTCTTGCTTTCTGTGGCTTCAGGTATCCTTGGTCAACCACGGTCCAGTAGCAAATAGTTCTTTGGACATATGGTCAGGAGGTCAATAGTAGCCCATCGCGAAGTCACCGCATGCGCATCGTTCACCTCACTTTATCCCATCACATAGGCATTTTATCATCTCACCTCATCACAAGAAGCAGGGTGAGTACAGTACAATAAGATATTTTGGGAGAGAGACCACATTCATGTAACTTTTATTATAGTTTATCATTGTAATTGTTCTATTTTATTATTAGTTTTTATGGTTAGTCTCTTACCATGCCTGATTTATGAGTTAAACTTTATCATATGTATGTGTGTACAGGAAAAAACAGAGTAGACAGAGAGTCCGGTGTTATCTGCAGTTTCAGACGCCCACTGGAGGTCTTGAAACATACCCACTACAGAAGGGGGGCTGCTGTATTAGAGTAATAATGATGACTCTAGTTGCTTCAAAGATTCACTAGTGTATTCCCAGT
The DNA here is from genome assembly GCA_028533885.1 of Nasua narica. Taxonomy (NCBI): domain Eukaryota; kingdom Metazoa; phylum Chordata; class Mammalia; order Carnivora; family Procyonidae; genus Nasua; species Nasua narica. Next base: position 147,953,935 of record CM052799.1, read on the forward strand.
GCTTAACGTGTTATTGGAATTGAATTAAAATTTGTAGCATGTTAGAATTGTGTTAAGACAGATGAAGAAACTAAGATAAAACGGTTCTTGAACAAAAGGAACCCAGAGGCTTTTCGAGGCAATTTAAAAATTTTATTTA
>CM052799.1:147954173-147976410 GCA_028533885.1 Nasua narica
ATTCCACATGTAAGTGCGATCATACAATATTTGTCTCTCCGCGTCTGACTTCTTTCACTTAGCATAATGTTGAGAAAACATCTAAATAAAGACAATGGGCTCATGTCGCAGCAACAGAGACTAAATTAAGAATACAAAGAAGAATCAGCCAGAGCATGCTGGTTTCCCTGGAATGGGTTATGTGAGATGGAGTCCCTTCGGGACTGAAGGTACTGTCTGCTTGGATGCTTAGGAAGCAGTATATAGTAAGTGGTGAGTGCTTTTTCCAGGCTAGACTGCCTATGTTCAAGACTTCTGCTCCTTGCTATCTGTATGACTAGAGTCAATGTCAACTGCTTATCTAGAAAATGAAATAAAAAGAGTGCCTAGCTTGTAGGGCTATTATGGGCATTCAGTAAGATATTTAAAGAGTTTTAAGTTTAACAATACCTTTTTCTTGAAGTGGGCAGAAATCAATACCTGTAATCTATTGTTTTTGCTAGAGTAGATTAGAAAGAATACAAAAGGGTCTTTCCTCTAAACTTTTGAATAGCAATGTGGCATAGGTTTTTCCCTTTGATGTTTTCAGATGTCTCTTTTTCTCCGTTTTTACACACTTGAAATATGCCGTGTCTTGCATGGCAATATGATCATTCAAATTTGTACAATCAATTAAAATCATATTGTAATGTATGGCTTTACTTGATGGCAAAACCCACATCCTAGCCTTTTGTGTTTCACGTGCCAAGCCGGTATAATACTTCCTAGTAGTTCAATGCTCAGTAAATGCTTATTAAACATGACTTTAAAAAGTTTTTTAAAGTATACTAAACATTAAAAATAAACAAATAACTAAAAAAAAAACAGGCAAAAAAAACCCCTAAATAACTTCTAAATGTGATTATGAATTAAGAGGTAACTGGTTTTTTTAAGTATGCTAGGATATGTTAGCTGGCTAGATATCTGAATTCTGTCTTGTATATTTTCTTATAATATATGCATACTTAAACCTTCTGTTATTTTTGATATTAACAATTTTAGTATAAATTTCTTGGGGCGTATTATTAGTGTTGCTTCTGTTTTCCAACTCCCAAGGATTTAATCGCTTTTTAAAATAGCCTTTTTCTCTTTTTTCTTTTTAAAATTCATTATTTATTTCCTCCAACAGTACCAATAATTCTTTCAAGTTTAACACTGTCAGGTTTAGAATTCTGCATTTTAATTAAAACAATTCCTCCATTGTATTACTAAAAATATCACAGATGACTGTACCAAAGATTCTTAAACATTCCATTTGTTTCTCATTATTTGTGTTGGCTATTTAGGATTTACTCAGTGTAGACAAAGCTTGGATTGAACACCAGCTTATGTTTTTTCATGTTCCCTCGTAAGCCATGAGATCTGTTTGGAGCCTGACTGGAGGACTGTCCCTCAGAACACTATTATTCTTCCTGGATAAGAAAAAACATAGGGAGCAAGAAATAACTTAATAAACCTCCTGAGTCTTTGCTATGTTTTAAGAACTTGTGGTTCAACATCTCCTAGCAGTCTTATGAAGCAAGTGCTATCATTATTTTACCGAGGTACTAGAAGCCTAGGGAAGTTGAGAAACTCACCCAAAGTGAAATTGCAAGTAACTGATTGAACTGGGGTTTAAGCCTAAAGGTCAGTCGGACCCGAGTCTATAGTTTTACCACTCCTCTATGCCACCTTTTACCCACAATTTTGGACACAGTAGTACTACAGTGAAAATGAGTGACTAGGAAGAAGTAGTCCATTTTGGACTGCTCATGCTGCCAGAACACTGGAATACATTTCACTTTTCCTCATGCATACCCCAAGTCTCTGGAGATATATATAGATATCTATATCTATATCTATATCTATATCTATCTATCTATCTATCTATTTATATTTTGATAAAAGAAACAAAAGTGGTTCACTGTAACTTTATTTCTTATTTATTTAAATTTTACTAAGTGAACATACAATGCAATATTGGCTTCTGGAGTGAAATTCAGTGCCTCATCACTTACATACAATACCCAATGCTCACCACAAGTGCCCTCTTTAATACCCATCACACATCTAGTCCATCCCCCACCGTGCTCACTGTAACTTAAAAAAACCTGTAATTTGTTCTATAGACTTGAGTCTAGTTCTCCTGCTTTCACATTTGTTTGACACCTACTGAAAGCTCCCATTCATGATGAGTCAGCTAGTAAGGTGTATAGACAGTTCTAATGCTTATAAATAAGACTACTAAAATTGAGATGACTACCATTGTGTGAATCCTTCTTTTAAAGTCAGAATTTGAGGTTTAAATAAATTACTGTCTTGATTACCTACTGATCCCCTGTGAGACTAAGTTTTTATATAATTGACTCATCTGAGATTTATTAGTCATCCATAAAGCAACTAGAATATAATGAGGTAGAGGAAGGCTTAATTATTTATCTTATAATTTCAAAAACATGTATTTGTCATTAGTGGAAGTGTGTGTTTTTATTCACTTTTAGTTTTTTCCCTTAAGAACTCTAAGCCTAAACTTGGCTTCTATCTGATAAGTATTCTGAGAATACTTTCTCAAGAAAAGTTCACCAAGTGATAACTTGGAAAAAAGAAAGGCAGAAACTTTTCTTCTGAGACTTCCACCCTATGATAAGAGGTTCTGCCTAGATCTTGCATTAGAGACTGTTTCTTATATCACTGAGCTTGCAGGGAGAAAAGAAAATCTCCAAAAGCCCCAAACAAACAAACACGTGAGGAAGAAAACACGAAAAAATTAAGATATAAAATTGGAGCAATGGATAAGCATTTGTGAAAGAGCAGGTCTCCCCTAGTTGTAATGTCAATGCCCAAGCTATGATAAGGAGACTGAGCTTTAGGTATGAGGTAAGGATGAGATCTTGGTAACAGGACTCCCAGATTAAGTTGGGGATCTTTGAATGGACTAGCATGTTCTCAAGTCAGGAGCACCAGTGGAGTTTCAGGAGAAACCAATTTAATACTTCTCATAGATGATAGCATATTCAGTTAAGGCCCCTGTATTTTCCCAAAACATTAGAGAGCAATGTCTATTAAGAGAGGTGAGAAGTGGTAGAATCCTCATGCTTTCAGTTGGGACCCTGTACATTGTTCCTTTTTCTTTCTTACCTTCTTTTATTCTTTCTTACAGTAAAACAGCTACATTCTAGGAGTTGTAAACCAGGAATGAAGCAAACCCTTGCAGAGTCTGAAACCTAGCTTGAAATAATCTCAATTTCTAGAATTGCATTAGGATCACCCCAGATTGAAAGGGTTCTTGCCAAAAACAATATTAAATCTCTCCCTGAGAGAATAATACAGGCCTAAATTTAATTCTAAAAATTCGTACATACAATATCAGGTACTCGAATAGATGACTAATAAAAACTATTCACAAGCATGTAAGATAATATGATCAAAATTTAACAGAAACAATACATTAAAAAGTAGGACCATGGGGGATCCAGAAAATTGAGGTAGGCTGACTGTGATCAAGATAATTTTAACAGAGAACTAAATGGAAACTCTAGAACTAAACAAACAAACAAAAAGTGAAACAAAACTGTGAAATAGAGAATGCAATAGTGAGTGTGACTAAATTAAACCCAGCAGAAGAAAGGACTAATGAATTAGAATAGTTCAAAGAGTATACTTTTTCAAAGACAGAAAGTAGATAAAATGGCATGAGAAACTTAGTGGATAGTCTGAGAAATGTCTAACATATGAAAAACTAGAATATCTGGAGAAGAGGGATGCCTGGGTAAAACATTTGGCTAAGCATCCGGCTCTTGTTTTCAGCTCAGGTTGTGATCTCAGGGTCGTGAGACTGAGCCCTACATAGGGCTCCACACTGATTGCAGAGTCTGCTTGAGATTCTCTCTTCCTCTCCCTTTGCCCCTTCCACTTGTGTTCTCTCTCTCTCTCTCCCTCTCAGATTAAATAAATACATCTTAAAAAAAAATTCCTGGGGCACCTGGGTGGCTCAGCTGTTGGGCGGCTGCCTTCGGCTCAGGTCATGATCCTAGAGTCCCTGGATGGAGTCCCGCATCGGGCTCCTCCCTCAGTGGGGTGTCTGCTTCTCCATCTGACCTCTCCCTCTCATGCTTTCTCTCTTTCTCTCAAATAAATAAATAAATAAATAAATAAAATCTTTAAAAAAAAATTCCTGGAGATGAGAAAGAAAGCAGAAGTATATTTATTGATGGACTTATAATTTTCTCTGATGATTAAAGACTTTAAGCCACAGATTCCAGGTGCTTTATGAAATTTGAACAGGGTAAATAAAAGCAAAATCACATGTAGGAATACCATAGTAAAACTGCTGAAGTACAAAGACAGAAATACTTAAAAGCAGCCAGGGGGTGCCTGGCTGGTTCAGTAGGTAGAACAGCAATTCTTGATCTCAGAGTTGTGAGTACAAGCACCATGCTGAGTGTAGGGATTTCTTAAAAATAAAATCCTCAAAAAAAAAAAAGGCAGTCAGATAAAAAAATAAATATTAATTCCAAAGGAACCAAAATAGGATTAACCATCTAAACTCATGATATATAGGTAAAGCCATGCTGAGAGAAAGTTTTAGTTTTAGATACATATATAGAAAAGGAGAAAGACTGTCAATGAGTTAAATAGAAGCAAGTGAAGCTAAAGGACAATGAAATGAGTGCTGAAGGAAAATTAACTGTTAATCTAGGATTCTATTTCCAATGAAAATATTCTTTATGAATGGAAGTGAAAACATTTTTTCATACAACAGAAAACTGAGGGAATTAATCATTAACAAATCCACACTAAAAAAGCCCCTGAAGTATGACCTTCAGTAAGAAAGGGGAAATGAGGGGCACCTGAGTGGCTCAGTCGTTAGGTGTCTGCCTTCGGCTCAGGTCACGATTCCAGGGTCCTGGGATTGAGCCCCACATCAGGCTCTCTTCTCGGCGGGAAGCCTGCTTCTCCCTCTCTCACTCTCCCTACTTGTGTATCCTCTCTCGCTGTGTCTCTCTCTGTCAAATAAATAAATAAATAAAATCTTTAAAAAAAAAAAAAAAAGAAAGGGGAAATGATTCCAGACAGAAGATTGGAAATGCCAAAAAGAGCACCAGGAAAGATAAATATATGGGTAAACCTAAAGAAATAATTAAGGCTAACATAATAATAGTAATAGTAGTATAATAATAATAATAATAATATCATCATCTTTGGGATTTAAAATACAATTAAAACATATGATAACAGTCATATAAATCTGAAGAGTGGTAAGCTGAGGTCATGTGTTCTAAGGTTCTTGCATTGTCTTAGAAGAAGTAAAAGTGATGAAGGATAGTTGGAAGAAAAGCAGGTAGGGCCAAGGGGCGCCCATGCCCTAAGAGGAAAACACCCTTAAAAAGATTTTATAACACCCTGGAGGGAGCCATTCACCCTTTCCCACATGATAGATAGATGACCAAGACCTGATTGGATGACAGGTGCATGGAGGGTTAACCAGGTCAGAATAGTCCACCAGCAAAAAAACCATAAAACCCCTAGACTTAGAAACCATGGTGGCAACCTTCTCAGGTCCCCTACTCTTCAGGAGCTTTGTACTATCACCCAATAAACTTTGCTTTCCTGCCCACCACTCTTCATCTGGTCTACCTCTTTATTCTTCTAAGTGACGTTACCAAGAACCATGGGCATCAAAAGAAAAGAAAACCTGTTACAAAAGTATTAAATTTTGTTAGACTTTGATAAATCAAGAATCTATGTTTTAATCTTTCAGGGTAACCCCACCTCCCCCAGTTAAAAAAAAAAAGTAAAGAGTGTATAAAATAGTCAGTTATTCAAAAAGGTAAGAAAGAGTGTCCACCTGGGTGGCTCAGTCCATTGAGCATCAGACTCATTGTTCTGGCTTAGGTCATGATCTTAGAGTTATGAAACTGAGCCCTGCATTGGACTCCAAGCTCAGCACAGAGTCTGCTTGAGTACTCTCCCTCTGACCATCCTATTGTTCTTCTCACTTTTTTTCTCTCAAATAAATAATTTTTTTAAAAGGTGAGAAAAAGACAAAGTAACACTGAATGATGATATTTCTAGCTTGATTCTCTGTGATCAGAGAAAATTCACTAAAATTCAGTATATGTTAGGCCAGAAAGCATGTCTACACACATTTAAAGGGATTAAAATAAAATAAAGTATGCTTGTTGACCATAATGGAATTAAGGTAAAAGTCTAAAACAATAAGTAGAAAATCTCTGAAATGTTCGGAAAACAAACAGTATGCTTCTAAGTAATCTGTGAGTCAAATAAAAAATTACAATGGAAATTAGAAAACATTGTTTTTAAGATTAATTGATTTTATTTAAGTAATCGCTACACCAAACTCACGAACCCAAGATCGAGAGTCAGCTCTTCCAACTGAGTCAGCCATGCACTCAGAAATTACAAAATATTTAAAAATGTTAATAAATATACCACCTGTCAAGCTCATGGTATGTAGCCAAAACTATGCTGAAAGAGAAATTTTTAATTGTAAATATATATATTAGAAGAGAAGAAACATTAAAGTTAAAGAAGATTAAAGTCCAGGAACTAAAGCATCTGTCTTAAGAATTAGAAAAAACAGCAAATGAATCCCAAAGAGAGTAGAAGAAGGATAGAAATTACAAACAGAAGTAAAGAAATCAATGGTAGATTTTTAAAAAATGATATAGAGCAACAAAACAAAAAAGTGATACTTTGGAAAGAATAATTGAAAAAATTCTTATGAGACTGATCAAGGAAAAAAAAAAAGAAAAAGAGAGAAAGTACAGAAATACTCAACACTGGGAGTGAAAGGTGACATTTCTATGGATCCTTATTTCAACCTTAAACCAAATAAATTTGAAAATTTAGATGAAATTAACAAAGTCCTAGAAAAATAGAATGTTAAAACTTACGTAAGAAGAAATAAAAATTTGAAGATTCTTTTTCTTAAAAGATTTTATTTATTTGACAGAGAGTGCGTGCAAACGGAGGGAGAAGCAGGCAGAGGGAGAGGGAGAAGTAGGCTCCCCACCAAGCAGGGAGCCGAATGTGGGACCTGATCTCAGGACCCTGGGATCATGACCTGAGCCCAGGGCAGCCGCTTAACCAACTGAGCCACTCAGATGTCCCAACATTTGAATATTACTGAATAAAGATATTTACCAGTGGCTTTTATAAAATATTTAAGAACAAATGCAAGTTTTATCAACTTTTCTGGAGAATAAAATAGGAGGAAACACTCCCCAGCTCACTTTATGGGGCTAGTATAATTTTCATAATAAAACATTTAAAAAAAATAATTTTAGGGCGCCTGGGTGGCTCAGTTGGTTAAGCGATTGCCTTCGGCTCAGGTCATGATCCCGGAGTCCCGGGATCGAGTCCCATATCAGACTCCCGGCTCTGCGGGAAGTCTGCTTCTCCCTCTGACCTTCTCCCCTCTCATTCTCAGTCTCTCTCTCTCTAATAAAAATAAAAATAATAATAATAATTTTAAGTAATCTCTGTACCCAACATGGGGCTTGAACTCACAACCCCAAAATCAAGAGATGCATGCTCCACCAAATGAGCCAGCCAGGTGCTCCACATAATAAAACTTTTAAAGGGATATTAAAAATTGGAAAATATAGGCTAAACTGAATCATAGGAGTGAGTCCTAAAAGTTCACTTAGGAAACTGAATTAAGCAATATATTGAAAAGTATAAAATACTGACCTCATTCAACTTACTTCACAAGTGGAAGGTAGTTTTATTACAAAATCAGCGTGAGGGATGCTTGGGTGGCTTTGTTGGCTAAGCATTTGATTCTTTTTTTTTTTTTTAAGATTTTATTTATTTATTTGACAGAGAGAGAAATCACAAGTAGGCAGAGAGGCAGGCAGAGAGAGAGGGAGAAGCAGGCTTCCTGCTGAGCAGAGAGCCCAATGCAGGTCTCCATCCCAGGACTCTGGGATCATGACCTGAGCCAAAGGCAGAGGCTTTAACCCACTGAGCCACCCAAGCACCCCTAAGCATTTGATTCTTGATTTTGACTCAGGTCATGATTTCAGGAGTTTGAGATTGGGCTTTGTGCTAAATGTGGAGCCTGCTTAAGATTTTCTCTCTCCTTCTCCTTTCCCCCACTCCTCCCCTTTCTCTCTTTCTCCCTTTCTCTATTTAGATCGATTTTTGATTGATCTAAAAAAATCAATTGATCAGTGTAGTCCACATTAATATCACAGATGAGAATATGTTGTGATCATCTCAATAGAGTCAGAGAAATTATTTGATGAAAATGTCTTTTATGATAAAAACTCTTATTTAACTAACAAGATAATGAAACATCCTTAATTTGATATAGGATATTCTGAAATAAAAAAAGCCAACAAAACTAACTGTAGCAAACATCATATTCAATGCTAAGATGTTAAAAACTTTTTCTCTGTGATAGGAGCAATATCAGGGTACTATCATCATTTTTAGTCAACATTTTAATCTAGGTACTACCCAGTGCAATAAATTAAGGAAAAGAAAGAAAAATATTATAATTGGAAAAGAAAGAAAACTTGTCATTATTCATACACAATATAATTTTGTGCTTAGAAAATTTTAAAAAATCATTAATAAGTTACTAGAGTTAATAAATGATTTTAGCAAGTTTTTCTCACACAAGCCTGATACAAAACCACCACTTGTATGTTTATATACCAGCAGTGGGTTTGAATATTGACTAAAATAAAATAACAATTACAGTAGCATTAAGCACACATACCAAATTGCTAGAAATAAATATGATGAAAGTTGTGGAAGATCACTGTTCAAAAAACAAAACAAAACAAAAAGTAGAGAGATTTTTAAAAGGCGTGGGGGAATATACCATATTCATGGCTTGAATCAATATTTCAAAGACATCAATTATCCTCAATATGAGCCACTAGCTTCAGTGAAATTCCAATAAAAATTCTGACTGTTTTTTTGTAGAAATGAACAAATTGATTCTAAAAATTATAGCAATGCAAAGAGCCTAGAGTCAAAAATAATCAACTGTCTTATGAGGAAGAATGATATGATAGAATTTTGTCTATATGATATTAAGCTTATTTTTTTTAAGTTACTGGTGCAAGGATGGATAAATAGGCCAACATAAAAGAATAGTGTCCAGAAACAAACCCATACCTATATGTCTACTTAATTTATAATAAAGAAGGAACTACAAAGCAGTGGGAAAAGATCTTTTCAATAAACAGTTCTGGGTCAACTAGATATCATATTTTTTAAAAATGATACTTTATCCTACTTGATACCACATGCAAATATCAAATCCAGATGGATATTAGATTTCTTTGAAAAGAATAGTGAATATGTTAATGGCTTTGAGAACAGTGACAGATTTTTTTTAAGCAGCACATACAAAACATTAATCATAAAATAAAAGCTAGGAGTGCCTGGGTGGCTCAGTGGGTTAATGCCTCTGCCTTCGGCTCAGGTCATGATGTCAGGGACCTGGGATCGAGCCCCACATCAGGCTCTCTGCTCAGTGGGTAGCCTGCTTCCCCTTCTCTCTGCCTACTTGTGATCTCTCTCTGTCAAATAAATAAATAAAATCTTTCAAAATAAAATAAAATAAAATATAAGATTGATCTACTAGAGTACCTTAAAATTAAGAACTTTAATTCATTAAGTGTTTGAGAAGACAGGTGACAGACTAGGAGAACATATTCATCATACTTATAATCAACAGAAAGCTAGAATTCAGAAAATATAATGAAGTCTTAGATATGAATAAGATATGGATAAGAATGAGAGATAAACACAGAATTAATCTAGAGAGGAAAAAATAGTAAAATTACAACATAAAATAGGGAGAAAGGATCAACCATGCAATAGAAATGATCAACCATAATAGTTTCTGAACTATTAATTAACTCAACAAATTTAGGCTAGATTTGCAAACAACGCATAAATAATATTATTAATAAAATTTAATGTAACTCTGGATTCTGTAATGATAAAAAGGAATACAATGAACAATTTTTTCCATTATATTGAAAACTTTATTTTCAATATATACTTTATATTGAAAGTATACTTTCAATATACTTTTCAATATACAAAATGAATACTTTATTAGAAAAATGACTTACTAAAACTGACTCAAGAAGAAATAGAAATCCTGAATAGTCTTAGGATCATTACTTTAACAAAAAATAAAACACAGATTAATGGTTTTAGAGGAAACTTGAACCAAGCATTTAAGGAGCAGATGATTAGAATCTTACTGATTTTTTTTTCTTGAGAACAGAAAAAGAGAGAATATTCTGAACTCATGTTATTAGACTAGTTTGACCTTGATAACAAAATCACAAAAAGGTTTTATGATAGATTAAATATGTATACAAATTCCTTGACACTCCTTCCATAGAGAGATGATATATATATCTCCTTCTCTATGATATTTACTGCTTTTGACTGTTTTTTACCAATAAAGAGTGGAAGAAATTGTGCTATATCAGTTCCTCAGCTAACTTTTAAGGGAACTGACAGGTACTACTTTGATCTCTTGAAGCCCTGAGCCACTGGGTAAGGAGCGTGACTACCCTGTTACATGGATCGTGTGGAAAGGCAATGAGACTTCCTGGAGTAGTCCCACTGGGTCTAGCATTCCAGCCTTCCCTGCTAAGGCACCAGGTATTTGTCTTGAACTTTAGTTCAGTTCAGTCACTAGCTGAACACCACTGAGTGATCTTAGTCAGTGCCAGAGAAATCAAAAACTCTCCCAGTGAAGCCCTGTCCAAATTTCTAACCCACAAAATCAGGAAAAGGTATTGTTGTTGTCATTTCAAACCTATATGTTTGCGAGAGCTTTGTTTTGCAGCAATAAATAGCTGGAAAAGATTGTATGAGGGAAATATCTGCAGTTCCAGATTAGGAATGAACATAGATAAAAAATCCTAAACAAGTTATTTACAAATGAAATCCAGTGAAGTATTAAAAAAAAAGAACACATCATTTGGTTTATTTGGTTTGGTTTATTCCAATATGCAAAAAAGTTTTATATTAGAAACTACATTAGTGTAATTCACTGTGTTAATAGATTAAAAAGCAAAAACATAATTTTATTTCAATAAAAGCAAATAAGGCATTGACATTAAGTCAATACATGTTCACTATAAAAACTCAGAAAAATAGGAATACAAGGGTACATTTTAATTTTGATAAAAGGTCTATCAAAAATGAGCAGCAAACATCATTCTTAATGATAAAATGTATGAGCATTTCATTTAAAGTAAGAGTTATCTATCATCAACATAGCTATTTAACTTTGTACTGGAGGTTCCTAGCTAATAGTACACGTAGAAAAAATACTACATGAAGAAGAAATAAAAAGCATTAAAAGTATTATTTATAACAGCAATAAAGATAGGTATAGAGTAACAAATCTAACAAAAGATAAACCTATATAGAAGCATTTTAAAACTTTATTGAAAGTTATTTAAAAATATCTATATACATAAAATATATAGTATCTCATGGATAAAAATCCTCAATTTCATAAAGATTTGTGTTCCTCAAATTAATTTTCAGAATCAATGAAATTCCAATAAAAATTCCAATAGCTTTTTCCTATTGAAACTTGACAAGCTGATTCTAAAAATTTGATATGAAAGAGAAAGAAATCCAAGAATAGACAAGGCATTCTTGAAGAAGAAGAAAATTAAGGTGAGAGGACTACAATATAAGACATCACGATACGTTATAAAGCTATGATAGTCAAATGTGTTCAATATGTGTGAAAGGATAAGCATACTGATCTATGGAACTGAATAACAAGCCCCCTAAAAACATATAAAATTATAATCTTTAATATTACATGTATATTTATAATAATCAAGGAATACTAAGTTTTACAGAGATATTTCAGTTGCAGTTCTAAACTAATTAAGCCATTTATCAGTGTAAAAAAATCACTCAGAAGGAGTGGTCCCAGGAAATCTAATTTTCAAGGTCAGAGAATTCATGGCAATTAGAACTGTTATATCTGCACCTGAGCAGAACACACCACAATGTCATGGCTCCAGTGATTGTTCCCTCTGTTGCCTGACCTGACTTGTTCCTAATCATTTATAAAATAAAAATCTGTTTCAGATATTGAGATGTTCCCTCAGGGCTAGCTTAAAGAACAGTTCCTCAGTCCCTTTGCTGTACTGTCTTTGTGAGGAATATAAATTACTAATGTGTTTTTGGACCTGAATCACAGTAATGCTCTATTTATTTATATGTTTTATATGTTTGCTCTATTAGATTGAGTTTCTTGAAGATAGACAGCCCTTTTTATAGATAGCAATTTCTGCCAGTCTCTGCTGTGCTAGGAATTGAAGATACAGAAATAAATACATATTGAGACCTTGGCTGGGTTCCTGAAAAGGAGTGAGAAAAAAAGGAAGAAAAAGAAAAAAAAGAAGGAAGGAAGTGGTAGTCACTTCCTTTGAATTCTCTACTATGCTCTAAGCACTGTGTCAACCGCATTTCCAAGTATGGAGTCATGGAATTATAGAGGTGGAATGGACTTTGAGGCCATCTATCAAATCTTATTTTACAGAAATAACTAAGCCCCAAAGAGGTTTTGTACTCATCCAAGGTCACCTGGCTATTTAGTTGAAGGCACTAAATTCCAGATATCCCAACTCCCAGGCTGGTGTTATTTCCCCTATATCATATTGCTTCTTCTCGTCTTTCTAAAATAAAAGGACAGAATTTTGTATCTCAAACTCATGCTTAGTGTCTGACCATAGCAGACCACCAGGATATTTTAAGTTTTCGAAAATAACACTTTTAAGTTTGCTTAATAGGTTGCTTTGTATCATTACCTTCCTTTGAGAAATCAGGTATATATTCCTATGGATTATGTGATTGATTGATTTATTGAGTGATTGATTTAAAAGATTTTACTTATTTATTTGCCAGAGAGAGACAGTGAGAAAGGGAACAAAAGCAGGGGGAATGGGAAAGGGAGAAGCGAGAAGTTTCCTTTCTCACTGAGCAGGGTGCCCAATGCAGGGCTCCATCCCAGGATCCTGGGATCATGACCTGAGCCAAGGGCTGATGATTAATGACTGAGCCACCCAGGCCCTCTGGATTATGTGATTTAATACTAAATTATATATCATGGCTCTGTATTATTTGTAAATCATAATTTATGTTAGAAAAATATCTGCACGAACCCTGGGCCAGAAAAGTAGCATTATTCTTTTTTTTTCTTAAGATTTTATTTATTTATTTACTTGAGAGAGAGAGAGAGAGGGCATTAGTGGGGGAGAAGTGGAGGAAGGGAGAGGAAGGAAAGAACTTGAAGCAGATTCCCTGATGAGGGAGAGGGCTTAATCCCACAACCCTGAGATCATGACCTGAGCTGAAATCAAGAATTGCATGCTTAACCTACTGGGCAACCTGGGTGCCCCAATAGCATTATTCTTTAAAAAAAAAAAAAAATCCCCCAACTCTCCACAAAACCTCAAGCGAATGTAAATTTACAAAATTAAGCATTTTTAAAAGTGACTGTCTATAATTACATCAGGTCAAAACCTCTCCCTAAAATTTGGTTTCACCTTGGGTTATATCTAGTCAATCTGGATTTACTTTTTAATGTTTACTTTTACAGTTTTAAATAAAGTTTGATGATCCACTTAATTTGATTTAATTTTCTAAAGCCTGAAGTGTTTTTTGAATAAGCTTGGCCTTTAGTTCTTACTAGGATTCTGGCTCTCTCATAAAAAAAAGTTGGTCTCATTTAGATGGCAAGAACCATACAGAAATGAAATATTTTCCTGGCTTATAATGATGGTTCAGTAAGAATCTGTATCATTAAGTCACCCAGTTAACTAAAAAAAATTCAACTGAGTATCATACATAATTTTAAAGTTTTAGGTGTTAGACCGTTAGACACTTCCAAATAACCACTGGTCATTTATCAGAGACCTGAACTCCGCAGAATTGTCCCTGTTCTTTGGTGTTGAAATATGAAAGAAAGAGCACCATTGTGGATAGAAACAAAAGATACTGAAAATATCATCTCACTTCTGATTTCTGGGTCACCAGAGATATTCTCATATGTCCCCAGACTGTTGAAGAATATATTGGAAGTTTTCTATCTTTCCTGACTTCTCTAAAAACAGGTATTTGATTAATTGATGTAAAATTCTGAAATTCTCAGCTTCTCCTGAAACCAATTTTCTGGAAACATAACTCCACCAGTAATTGATGGCTGTGAGAAGTATGTTTCTTCCTCAGAAATGATTCTGTGTGAATGCCATGAGACTCCATTCCAGTTCTCCTCTGTGTATATGTGTCTCTTAATCTCTCATATTCTATTTTCTCATTTACAAATGGGGAAAATAACTTTACTATAGGCGATAGCAGGGGGAGCTATCATGAAGCAAGAATGATTGTGGTTTTGTTGCAACCCACCCCACCCTAACCCCCCCTACTCCCCTAACCCCCCAACCCCCACCCCTACCCCCAGCTGCAGTGTGCTCCTTTGAGGGAAGTGCCCTTGCTGTTCTGCTGAGGGCAGCTAGTCACACAGTCACACACCCACTGCCCTGGCCACAGACACCAGCCTGACTGGGCCAATGAGTGTGGTTGCCTTGAACTGGCCAGGGGGCGGCAAGGGATCTAGACCAAGGTAGGCGAGGTCCTTTTCTAGAAAGTTCTAAGCAGAAGTTGGTAGACAAAAGGTATCTTTCCTCTGCGTTCAGGAGCTGTGAAAATTTGGCCATGTCCCCTGCCACATGAAAGAACTGAGAGGGCAGTGCCATCATGCAGTGAGGAGTGGCAATACAATAAAGCGAACTGAGGGAACAAGCAGGGCTGACAATATTCGAGTTTGTTCCTCCCCTGTTCCCAGAGGGGCCCTCATTCCTCTTGCTCTTTCTTTGATTCTGGAGCACAATTCAGGATCTTTGGGAAATACTCTTCACACAAAAGGATTTGAGTTCTTTTTCTAATACAAGTAGCTATGCTTTAAAAAAATGACATTTATTTTTTTAAAAGTTACAGAAAGTGGGTACTCTTCAGCGATAAGCCACGTGTTTCTACCTTACATGGACCGTGGATGAACAGTAACATGCTAGGAACTTTCATTCTTGCTAGGTTAATTTATGGAGGTGTCAGCAGACTTTCAAATAATAGGAAATACCCATATGTGGTCTCTCCCTAGGGGCCTTCACTTCTTATGAGGGGCTCTTGGAAGTCAGCGAGGTCCTAGGGGACTGGGGAGAGTCTAGTTGAGTTGGTTACTCTCTCTAAGCCCGCAGTACTGCTGGTATAGACCAGAATCCTGAGGCCACCCAGAAGTGCACTGAAGGGGAGTGACTCATTACCCCCTTGGCCAAATTAGGGTTGTACCAAAATGTGCTTTCACAGAAATTTGCAGCACTGATTTTTTCCCCCACAGCTTCTATTCTTGCTACCACATTTATAAACAAAATTTTAATCAGAAAAATTTGACAAGATTTCTGAACAGAAATTGACAGGAATTTCACAATTCTATTAACACCTGGAGCCCCATGGTATTTCAGCCAGGAGGGAAGTAATCTGCCTACTCGTGAGAGGGATAAACAAGGGCAGAGGGATAGATACTTGCCCCTGACACTTGTCACCCAAGTGGTGTCAACGTAAGAGCAAGAACAGTATGTTGAGAAATTAGATGGCATTGAGAGGCAGAGCTTTGTCTTGAATTCACGTGTAAGCTCTGAAGTTTTTCTTCTGATAAAAGTAAAATGCCTTAAGAAATTCTTTTGAAAGCTGTTACACCTCTGAAATGTGCTGTAATCATATCAGCTTCTGGCATTGGAGCTGACATATTTCAGCTGAAACTACACATACACACAGATGTTATTTTAAAAGCAACAATCCAGCAATTACCCCTGATGTGATCCAACTTCATGCAACACATTCCTGACTACTGAGTAGCAATACTTGGGAGCAAATGTTGCATTTTAACCGATGATATCAATATGGAGTTTCTTTATACAATAAAAGGGAAGGCAAGGGGGGCGCCTGAGTGGCTCAGTTGGTTGAGCAACTGACTTCGGCTCAGGTCATGATCCTGGAGTCCCGGGATCGAGTCCCATATCGGACTCCCGGCTCTGCGGGAAGTCTGCTTCTCCCTCTGACCTTCTCCCCTCTCATTCTCAGTCTCTCGCTCTCTAATAAATAAATAAAAATCTTAAAAAAAAATATTAAAAAAAAAAAGGGAAGGCAAGGAATAAAGGCAGCACATCACTGATAACATTCAAAGCAAGGTCTAGATGTAGAGGTACTTTGCTGCGCATTTTAGGTAAAGTTTGACTCTGTTGTTTAGATTAGAGTTGAACTGAGTATTTGAAGGACATTGCCTGAGTATTTTTGTTCTTAATCATCAGAATAAGCCAGTGATGAATTAATTTTGTATATAGTAGTGTATTTTCTATTATGGGCCTCAGATTCATTTTAAAATGCTGTCTTCCAAGCCTCTGCCTTCGGCTTGGGTCATGATCTCAGGGTCCTGGGATCGAGCCCCGCATCGGGCTCTCTGCCTGGCAGGGAGCCTGCTCTCCCATCTCTCTCTCTCTCTGCCTGCCTCTCTGCCTACTTGTGATCTCTGTCCTCTCTATCAAATAAATAAATAAAATATTAAAAAAATTATTTAAAATGCTGTCTTCCATGTAGCATATGCTTTTACTAATGAACCATAATATATTAATAAAATATTAATACATTATATTTATTCATACATTTCATTGGAAACAATGACTAATCTTTCTTAACTGTAAGACAAAATGAGTTCTAATTATTGAACTAAAAGATTGAGAAAATTTAAGTGGTGAAACAATGATTTTTGACGAAGTGCAGATAGTAATTTCTATGCACATTGATGTAAATGTCATACAAAGTTGTATTTTCATGTCTCTGTAATTTTATGACTCATAGGCACACCCTGGAGGCAACTTCCCTACGAGAATAGTAGTCTCACCATGACTAGTTTATACTTAAGTTTTCCATTATGATATGTAAACAAGTGCTATCTAAAGTGTGGTCTTCAGACCTGTATCCTCTTCATCATTTGGAGCTCTTTAGAAATTCAGAATCTCATTGAGCTAGAATCTCTTTTTTGGCAAGGAACTCAGGAATCTATGTTTTAACAAGCTCTCTTGGTGATTCAATGTACGCTAATGTTGGAAGACCACTGATGTAGACAATATAGCATTTCAGTTCCTCAGGTATCAACGTTGATTCAGACTTTGTATTCAAGATCTATCACAGAATTTGAATTTCCCCTTTTCCCTCATGCACATTTACCACAAATAAATAATCAAATTCCTTTAAGGAACAAGTGGGTCAATCACTACCTTAATGTACTCAAAGTATTTCCTTATGGGGACCAAGTCATTCCTTCAGTTGATGAGTTCTAAGTCTAAGAACTGGCCCAACTCTGACAAGGGTTTGTGACACCCCAGTGGAGTTCTTTTTTTAAAAAATAGATTTATGGAGCTGTGTAACCATGACCATGATCATTTTAGAACATTTTTATCATCCCCTCTCCCTATATCAGTTGTTTGAGTCAATCCTTACTCCCATCTCTAGTCCCCAAAACCTCTGATCAGCTTTCTGTCTTTATACATTTGTCTTTTTTGAACATTTTATATAAATGAAATTATAAAGTATGTACACTTTTGCTCCTGGATTTTAATTTGCATCATGTTTTTGAGGTTCATCCATTTTGTAGAATATACATTTTTTTCCTTTTTATTGCTGAACAGTGTTACATTGTATGGTTACCACATTTTGTTTATCCATTTACCAATTGATGGATATTATGACTAATAGTCCTGAGAATGTTCATGTACAAACCTTTGTGTGGACATATTTTTATTTCTTGTGGGTACCTACGTAGGACTGGAATTGGTGGATCATATGATAAGCTTATATTTGAATTTTTTTAAAAATTACCCAGCTTATTTCCAAAGTGGTTGCACGATTTTGTATTTCCACCAGCAGTTGTATGAAGGTTTGGATGTCTCTACATTTTTGCCTACATTTGGTATAGTCTGTATATTTTATTGTCATTATAGTATTATTGAATTTCACTAATAACTAATGATCTTGAGCACTTTTTAATGTGGTTATAGCTATTTGTGGTGGTTTTTTTTTGGTGTAAATTGTCTATTCAAGCTTGTTTTTCTGTTTGGTTGTGTATCTTATTGAATTGTAAGAGTTCTTTAAATATTTTTAATACAATCCTTTATCAGATATATGATTTGGAAATATTTTCTGTTGGACTATAGATCATCTCTTCATTTTCTTAATGGTATATTTGAGCACAAAAATTTTTGAATTTTAATGAATTCCAATTTATTGGTTTTTTTCAGGTGGTTGTTAACTTGTGATCATTGTGCCATATCTGAGAATTTTTGCTTAAACAATGATAGAGAGATTTTTCTCCTGTGTTTTCTTCTAGAAAATTTATAGTTTTGGCCTTGTTGGTCTGTGATCCATTTTTGAGTTATTTATATATGACCTAGGTAATTGACTTAATTAACAGTGTTAGTAAAGGGTTTATGTTTGTGTTTAAAGACATTAAATTGTCCCAGGACCATTTGTTGAGAAGAATATATTTTCTCCATTGAATCGTCTTGGCACTTTTGTCAAACAACTATTAAATATAAAGGTAAGGATTCTTTCTGGATTCTCAGTTCTGTTCCATTGATCAGTATACCTCTATTTATGCCAATACCACATTATCCTGATTATTACAACTTTAGAGTAAGTTTTGAAATCAGGTAGTATAAGACCTCCAACTTTGTTCTTCTTTTTCTAAGTTGTTTTGGCTATTCATGTTGTTAGTAGAACTTCAAATCATTTTAGAAGAAATGTTAAATCTGGGATATAGCCAGATGATGACTCAATGTGAAATATTTTATAGATATATTAACTTGAATGGTGGACACATAAGGGCTCCTATTAGCAGCAGGGAATCTAACAAATGACATAGAAGAGTAATTTCTGATTTTTAATTTATTCTAATTTCTTTTCACAAAACCTGAGAAAATTTTGAGAATTCAAAAGCTTGCATATGATTGACAGTTTGAATAAATACTTTTCTTAAATTTTTATACATATCTCTACTGGATGGGATTTCTTTGGATACAACTGCAAATATATGTGCAGTTGCCTAACAGTATTAATCAAGTCTTCTTGTTGAACTAATTGTCTTTGACACTTTCTCTGTTTAGTCCAATATCACTTTTTGTCATTGTTTTTGCTTATCTGGTTTCATCAATAAGTTCTAAAAAAAAAAAAAAAAAAAAAAAGCCCGCTTCTTCATTTGCACAATTTGGCTGTGGAGAAGTTTTTATAGACTACTTTTATTCAAGTTATGTCAGACAAATAGCAAAGATTTTCTGACTATAGAATGTTAGTGGATTCATCAGTCTGCAGAGAATTGTATTGACTTTGTCATTCTCTGAATAATAATTACTGCTTTTACTTTCTGTTCATATCTATAGTTCTAAAATGAACTCTGTTATTTGACAGAGGCACTGTATCAATCATTTCACTTATTTTTTCCCCAATCATTGCTTTTACTTTTTTTTTTGCCTGTAGGATTCCTCATGTTTCACGAGTTATTTCAAAACACCACAAAGCTTTTGTATTCTTATCCTTATTACACAGCACGTTAGTTCTTGGATGCTTAACTGTCCTTCTATTTTGCTTCAGAAATTTTGACAAGTTTCTCATAGTGTTCTTTGAATGTGTCAAAATGATACCAGTGTTCCTAAACACAACACATAATGAAATAGAGTCACTCACAGTTGGCAGTGAAATTCCAAATTTCAGACAATTTTGATGATATTTGTGAAATATTTTGTGTTTTTTGTTGAAGCTGGTGTTTCTATAACATTAACAAGGTGATTCAGTTGTTAATATGGTTTTATAGCTATCAACACTAGTGCTCATATTTGTTATAAATATCTTCTCCTATGATGCCTAAAAATCTTTTAAAACCTCTTATCCATGATAGTTTCAATTAAAAAAACCCAACCCAATCCAGATTATAATTCACAATAATATATAGTAAGCTATGATTGACTTTCAGAAATGGCAGATTAATTCTTTAGTAAGAAATACATGATGATGAACATGGAAATTTGATATATGAGAAACTATACCAGACTTCTGTACATTCATACCATCCTTACATCCAAAGAAGAAATTTTGATTATTGAACGCTTGACCCATTCATAAATTTGCCTGTGTAGCCGGACTTGGTCTGTGCAAAATGAATTACTATAAGACTACTTTTTTTGGCCTTATTCCAAGTAGTAACAGTTTTAAAACTAAGAGTTTGTTATGCTAGTTAATTTCTTTCCTGATAGATGTTTAAAATATATAACTATGAAAATGTTAGAAATATTCAACTGGTAAAATGTTCAGATGTTAACAAAATCATCTCGTGGACCAGTAGTGATCTATGGGGCATGCTTTGGGAGACATTGGCTTATCCTCGGAGCAGGGCCTGAATCACTTAACAAACCCACTATCTCTAAGTCATCTGACCATCTACACTGTGACAGTGAAAGATAGATATAAACTGTTATGAAAAATATCTGTCAGTATTCTTGATTCCTACTTCTGAATCTAACTTTTTAATGAACAGTTGGGGTTATTAATAGATGAAAGAGACAAAGAAAAATTTGGATAATAGAAACCTCCTCCACTCCTTCTAAAAGCAACGAGGGTGTTAAAACAAAACAAAAAAATACAGCTGAATACATCTGGGTTCCAGTCCAAGTTTTTTAGCTGAAAGCTCTTAGGTAGGCATAAACCATTATGCATATGATAGCCTCTTGTGTATGTTAAAAATAATTATTCCTCCCTTGTAGGATTCTTGCGAGGTTTTAATGAGATACCAAATGTAACATGCTTGGCACAGGGCTTGATGCATAGTAGATGTTCAAAATATTAAAAACACATTATTTTTTTCCTCTCTCTGAGCTAAGAATAACCTCCATACACTTTTTGTGCTACTATACAAAGTAAACTATAATGTTTGTAAACTTTTTTTAAGCTGCCTCTCTATCAAGAGTAAACAAGATTTTCTTTGAAAATTACAAAAGCACCAAAAAATCTAAAAAGACAAATAATGAAAAAATTTAAACATTTCTAAAATAGAGTACTTTTGTCACAGAGTCAGCATGGCCTAATAATGTGCTCTAAATGTTGGATGCTTTGAGATCTTCAGATGAAAGACTGTTGAAATAAGGTATCATTACAGTTAATTTTACTATGCCTAGCCAAATAGGATTTTTTAAATTACAGAATCGAGACACATATCTCAGTCTTCCTATCACATTATCCCTTAGAATATGCACAAAATCTCTAAGTGGATCAGTAAACCTGAATCACAATATGCAAAATTACGATCTCAATTACAAAAATACAGTATTGTATTCCCTAACTGGTGAACCTAGAATTAAATAATACTTTAGAGAGAAATGAAGATGAAATTTGTTTAGAAAAATTAATATTTAAACAAAAGACTTATCACTCTAGATTACATAAAGTTAATGTGAGATCTCATTTTTGATATTGTTGTTATTCTTATTACTTTTCTCTCCAAGAAAAGAGTCAAAGTTTATTTGTGTTAGGAATTCAGGAATAAATTTCAATAACATGTGATTTAGTTTGGTGATTTTTTTCCTGAGAGAAAAGCTACCTCGAACAATGGGCGATATTTCTAAATCCACCTCTTCCCCCCTGGTTTATGTGTTTTTTTCACTTAACATAGATGTTATAGGACAAGCCCAGAGCAAAGAATGGTGACCTTAAAATTTTAGGAATATAAGAAACCAATGAAAACCCTTATGCCATTCAAAGACCATTGTTTTCTGTAGGCATTGATGATGTGAAGTAACACAAAAGCACGTCTTCTTTTTTTTTTCCCCCAAATTTGTTTATTTTAATTTTTCAGTGTTACAAGATTGCTTGTTCATGAACCACACCCAGTGCTCCATGCAGTATGTGCCCCTCTCGATACCCACCACCAGGCTCACCCCCCCACCCCTTCCCCTCCCAAACCCTCAGTTTGTTGCTCAGAGTCCACAGTCTCTCCTGGTTCAACACCCCCTCCGACTTCCCCCCATTCGCCCTTCCCTTCCTTCTCACAATGCCCTCCATGATTTTCTTTATACTCCACACGTAAGTGAGACCATAAGATAAT
>CM052799.1:147976910-147998165 GCA_028533885.1 Nasua narica
GGTTTACCCTCCTGCTGATTCTTTCATTAATAAGCTCAAAAAATCTTTGACATCTGTACGCTGTACATCTTACCGAATGAGAGTCATGATTTTAATTTTTTGAAAATTATACTTTGACATCTCTCGGATGAATCGTTCCCAAACTTTCAGAGTTCATGAAGAGGAAAAATTAGTAAAATAAACTGAAATTGGATGACAGAGCTAGAGTTACCAATCGTCATTTTCCAGGTGGAGCTGAGGCACAGGGGTGCCGAGCACCTGGCTCTGGTCCCAAACAGACCACGTCTCGCCACTCCCCACTGACGAGATCCAAGGACAGAGAGATGACTGGTGGTGAAACACGAAATGAATTTATTTCAGTGAGGCCCACACTGGGAAGACAGTGAACTAATGTCCGAAAGACTGTCTCCACAAAGTCCTGAAAATACGTAGAGGTTTATAAAATGAGAATGTGGGACAGAGTTCCATGCGCATGCGCAGACAGGCAGTACAGGTCAGGTTGATCTTGTCTTGGGGTGAGTCACGCCGGGTCTTATTGGTGTTAGGGCGTAATGTCAATTTAAAGGTCATAAACACAGGGAACTATCATCTCTTCATACCTCTGTTCCATAAGACCAAAAGAGTGGATGGAATCAAATGTAGTATAAACTCTGCAACATTATGAAAAATTTACTCCGTTCTGCTTATTTTTTTTTCATTATATAACATATTGATGAAGACAAGCACAATTTAGGGAGCCTTGCCTGCAGATGACTGTCTTCCCTCCTGCTTGTGTAGTTTCTTTCGATTCATTCATTTCAGGTCTTCCCTGAAGGATTTCTATGCCCTAACAAGAACCTGTTCTGTGACAAAAGTGTACCGGTTTTATGCCACAGTGCCATTTTCTGTGTGCAAACATGGTCCCTGACATTGGGGAAAAGATATTCTAGTGGGGGAGATGCATTGAATAATCTCCTCAATAAATATCTAATTAAAATTGTGCTAAATAGGGGCACCTGGGTGGCTCAGTGGGTTAAAGCCTCTGCCTTCGGCTCAGGTCATGATCTCAGGGTCCTGAGATTGAGCCCCACATCGGGCTCTCTGCTCAACGGGGAGCCTGCTTCCCTCCCCCACCCCCCACCCCTGCCTCTTTGCCTACTTGTGATCGCTCTCTCTCTCTGTCAAATAAATAAATAAAATCTTTAAAAAAAAATTGTGCTATGGGGAGAAAAAAAAAGAAAGAAATGAACTCCCTGAAAGAAATAACAAAAAAAAAAATTGTGCTAAATATTATGAGGAAAGAGCATAAGTTCATAGAATACCTTGAGCTGCATATATGCCAATCATTTCTCAGTGAAAACTCCTGCCGTGATAGAAGGGCCTAGCAAATTGTTCTCACAGGTGCTTTTCCCAACAAAAGAAAGCCACTTTCCTCTCTTTAGGAGTTAAACATGCGACTGGGCTTGGAGGTGGCAGATAGTCAGTAATAACAGACTTAGACTTGTAGAAAGAGCAGAGACCTTCTACCTCTCCCTTCCATCCTTCATCCCTAGAAGAAGGAGGCTGGGCACTGAAAGGTCCCTTCTATATAAAATAAACAAATTAAAACGAGTTCAGTTCATAGTCTTTTAAAGAGACACAAAAGTGCTCGGTTGTAGGTGATAATCATGTTATATAGTTAATTGGCCCTAATTCGCTTAGCAGCTCCACAGACGCAGCCTCTAAGGGTGCGAAGCCGTCCTACAAGGAGGGGAGAAGGGCATTATCATGTGTAAGTCTCCCTTATAAACTTTCTGAAGATACATTTGGCTCTATTGGATAAGTGCGGGCAATTTGGGCTTCAGGAGAGTTTGGAAATACAAAGAAAGGAACCACTAGCGGGCCCAGCCCTTCATACTGTTACATTCTATGTCATCGGAAGTTGATGGGGAAGACACACAACCCAAACTCCGAAAAACTTAGGACAAAGGGACACTTGCTTTAACAAAGATGTGGATGAATCCTAGAGAAGCAGTACCTCATCAGGTGTTTGGACTCGGAATCTGAGACTATGAAATTGGTTGAGGAACATAGAGTGACTGACTCCAGAAAGCAAAGCTTGCAGCACATGCAAGCATGCAAGCGGTTGGTGAATTTCCCTTTGTTATGTAGGCGGAGAACACCCCTAAATGTTTGCATGTCAAGATAATTCAGCAACATAGAATGTTGTAGGTTTGGCAGAACCGTAGGATGATGAATTGTCTTCTCATTCTTCTACCATCCCAAGACTTACCTGCGTTCCACTGTAGTGTTCACAGCTAAAGGATGAGCCGGAAGGGGTGAGGATTATTGAAGGTAATGAAAGTCTTTCATAAACTTCTAAGGAATCTTAAGGGATAATTGTTCACTTTATAGAAAACTAGTCAAGTAAGATACTCCAAGGACAAAAGGCCCATTTTGTAATTCAGGGTAAGAACAAGGAACTTTGACAAAAAGTTTAGTAGTGTCAGTGGTCTATTGGGGAGTATCAGAGGGGCTCATTGAGCAACCAAGACTATGTTTTTTAGACTTACAGAAATGAGGGAGAACACCAACTTAAAAAATATTGATAACTTCTCAAAATGAGGAAATTATGGAAGAGTTTTCAAAGAGTCTCAGAGCCAGTGAGGTTGGGAAATTGCAAGCTGAGTCCCAAAGGGTGGGTAACTTGTTGAGATTGGACAGAGCATATGATATAATCGCTTTGGACTGATGAGCCCAGCAAGATGCAGGTTTGGAAGAGAGGCTTGATTACAAATTGCTAGTTTTAATAAGTAAGCCTTTAAGTAGTTGGCT
This sequence comes from Nasua narica, assembly GCA_028533885.1. Taxonomy (NCBI): domain Eukaryota; kingdom Metazoa; phylum Chordata; class Mammalia; order Carnivora; family Procyonidae; genus Nasua; species Nasua narica. The sequence goes on from CM052799.1 coordinate 147,979,704, forward strand.
CACAGGCTTATATTCTTGGGGGCAAGTAATTCCTGGAGCAAGCAGGTAGTTATTTTTGTTCTATCCTGGTGTAGTTTAACATAGGGACAGGAAAGCATGCCTGGTCCCAGTATTGTTTAATGTAAGGACTGCAAACTGTGTTGCTTTCACTTCTCAGGATTCCAGCCTAAGCCACATGATAGACCGTTATTATCTAGGGACATGATCTGTAGAGGTCTACGTCACTGTTTGATGTGTTGTGGTCATGTGAAGAGTTTCTGAGAGTAGTCATTACAACCTATATTAGGAATAGATTTTCTTGTTCGTGTTGTTGGAAGACTATGTTTGGATCATTTGATGGAACAAAACTGCATGGAAGAATTTAAGCCTCTGGAGAGTACACGTTTGAGAATTGCAACATAGACAATTACTAAGAGAAAGATTATGATATGAGCCTGTAATCACTTCTAAGGCGGGAGCCAAAAGTGAACAAATTAAATCAAGAGAATTGGTACCATTCCTAATCTGAAAAGGCCACACAGCTAGATATGGGGCTATGAGCCAAATTACATAACTTTATGATTTTTATGTTTGCCTCCCAGATAATTTTAGTAATAGTAAAGATCCAAGAGAGGTCTATAGTAATACAACCGCATTTATTTCCCTAAATTCTTGGGTAGCACATATTCTACCTTGTAAAGCCTTTATTTTGTACCACTCCTGCATTCTCTATACCACTCCTTACCTTTCAAGCCTCCTGTAGAGTGTGAAATGAAGAATGCAATCTAAAATATTCTTTCAGTAGTAATTTTTAAGTGTAAACTGAAGCTCAGAATTTTTTTTTTCCTTTTTGAATTAAATTATCTGAATGTCTATTTTTCTTACAAGGGAAATTAATGGATCAAAATGGACCCAGGGTGCTATGAAGAACTATCCTGAAGGCAGCCATCAGTTTACTGATATTATAGATACCTGTCCAATTTACAGGTTTCAGATTACAGTCAATAGTCTTTTGTGCTTCAAATACTCATATGTGGATATCAAATAGAATTGGCCTGGCACCAGGCAATGGAATTTGTGCCAGGCCTATTCTATTTGACATCCATATATGAGTATTTCCACTGAAAGCAGATCATTGGACGGCTTCTAACAACTAGTATTGGATTTGAAGCACAAATGACTATTGACTGCAATCTGTAAATTGGACAGGGATGAGGGTTTAGCTTAACTAATGCACCTTTCTTGCAAGGTCCGTAAACGTTAGGCAATCTCTCAATATACCCTACCTGTTCCCTAGGTTTTTCTATATTCTATTTCTGTGAAAGCTTAATTGCAAAGCCCAACTCCTCTGTGCATTTTTTTTTTCTACAGCAAAAAGGAAAACCCCTCTCTAGGTTTGACATAGTAGAGACTTTAGGTTTTTGTCTGGTCTATTGTGTTTTTTCCTTCTAAATAAGTTACTTGGTGGTTGAGACCAATTAACAAGCACTGTAACAAAGAATTTGTTTTGTCTGATATGTAACAAGGAAATGGTACCAGATGAACGTGGGTCGCACCCAAAGTAAAGTGAGTATAAGCCCAACAGTCAATTTGATTGTATGCTTTAATAAAATCACAATCAAACAATAGGTAGGTATTGGAATCATGCCAAGAAGTATGTAAGTATGTAAAAAAATGTATGTTAAGTATATGAACTTTACTGGTATTATGGTTAACAAATAGTGTCTGTTAACAATAAGGAATCTTACACCAGAAAAGAGGAAACAAAATATCTAGGGAAATAGAGAACAAAATAATGCAAATTAAGGAATGGAAGTCAGTGATTCTGTTCGTCTAGATCTTGTTCACAGGTCTTAAATGGAAGCTGTCTGGGATGCCTGGGTGGTTCAGTTGGTGAAACGTCTGATTCAGGTCATGATCTTAGGGTCCTGGGATGGAGTCCTGAATAGGGCTCCCTGCTCAGCCAGAAGTCTGCTTGTCACCCTCTACTTTTCCTTCCACTCATGGATGCTTGCTCTCTCTCTCTCTCAAATAAACAAATAACTCTTAAAAAAAAAGGAAGCTGTCTATTTTCCACAGTTGTCCTCTTGTTCTTAAGGTCTTTTTTTAGAAACTATCTCCACCCTCAAAATCAGGTATTTCTGGAGGATTCCTAAGGATCCTCAGTTTGAAGTCTGGCTGGGATAGTTTCTCAGTGTTTCAGGGATGAATTACATTTCCTTAGTTGAAAGGTGTAGATCTAAGGGTACACACCCTATAGTTTTTCTCTTGTATTATTTATTAACACAGTAATTTGTAATGTTTATTAATATTTTATTTTGTATTATTCATTAAGCCTGAAGGATAGTTTTTCTTTCTTTTTTTACTTACTTACATTTATTTATTTATTTAGATTTATTTGTTTATTTGTCAGAGAGAGAGAGAGCAAGGACAACCAGGGGGAGTGGCAGGCAGGAGAGGGAGAAGCAGACTCCCCACAGAGCAGCGAGTGTGATGCAGAATTCGATCCCAGGACTCTGGGATCATAACCTGAGCCAAAGGCAGGCACTTAACTGACTGAGCCACCCAGACGTCTCTCTCTCTCTCTCTTTTTAAAAGATTTTATTTATTTATTTGACAGAGAGAGAGAGAGAAAGCACAAGCAGGGGGAGCGGCAGGCAGAGGGAGAAGCAGGGTCCCTGCTGAGCAAGGAGCCCAATTCGGGACTTGATTCCAAGACCCTAGATTCATGACCTGAGCTGTTAAATTGAGCTTAACAGACTGAGCCACCCAGGTGTCCCTCAAAATTTCTTTAGGTAGAAGGGAGCTAACAACAGAGTGAAATTTGGGATTTTTCAAATTAAGGAAAAGAAACTGAAATGATAAATACCTGGGTGTATTAGTTTCCTAGGACTGCTATAACAAATAATTACAAAGTTGGTGGCTTAAAATAACAGAAATTTATTCCCTCACAGAAGTACAAAGTCAAGGTATTGATAGGACTACATACTCTCCAAGACTCTAGGGGAGAATCCTTCCTTGCCTCTCACAGGTTTCCGTTGACTGTAGGCATTTCTTGGTTTACTTTACTGCATCACTTCAGGATCTGCCTCCATGGTCACACGACCTTTTTTTCATGTTTGTATCTTCTCTTCTGTATCTTTTATGACACTTGTCATTGGATTTAGGGTTCACTTGGGTAACGCAGGATGAACTCATCTTGAGATCCTTAACTTAATTACAACTGCAAGAACTCTTTTTCCAAATAAGGTCATAGTGACCTCTTAAGTGCTTTAAAACATATATGACTTTTGAAATAAAAAATTACAGTATTGTGAGATGGGTTTTTTTTTCTTTAAAGATTTTATTTATTTATTTGACAGAGAGATCACAAGTAGGCAGAGGGGCAGGCAGAGAGAGAGAGGGAAGCAGGCTCCCTGCTGAGCAGAGAGCCCAATGGGGGTCTTGATCCCAGGACCCTGAGATCATGGCCTGAGCCGAAGGCAGAGGCTTCACCCACTGAGCCACCCAGGCACCCCAGAGTTGGGGTTTTCTATGCATCTCTCTTTGCGTTAGATGTAATATATATCACAAATACAACATGTTAGTGTGAAAAATGATGCATGAGTTAAAATATTTGTTTTTATATTTGTCTGAAGTGGTAAAGTATTAACTCTAAGCTTATATTTCAAGTTAATGAGTTATGAAAAGTTAGGCATGTATTTTTTTTAGACTTTTTTTTTTAAGATTTTATTTATTTATTAGAGAGACAGAGAAAATGAGAGAGAGCATGAGAAGAGAGAAGGTTAGAGGAAGAAGCGGATCCCCGTGGAGCTGGGAGCCCAATGTGGGACTCGATCCCAGAACTCAAGGATCATGACCTGAGCCAAAGGCAGTTGCTCAACCAACTGAGCCACCCAGGTGCCCGCATGTATTTTTTTTTTTAAAGATTTTATTTATTTATCTGACAGAGAGAGAACACAAGTAGGCAGAGGGGCAGGCAGAGGCAGAGAGAGGCACAGGCTCCCCGCCGAGCAAGGAGCCTGATGCGGGACTCGATCCCAGGACGCTGGGATCACGACCTGAGCCTAAGGCAGCTGCTCAACCAACTGAGCCACCCAGGCGTCCCTAGGCATGTATTTTGTAATCCCTAAAGCAACTACTCAAAAAAAATATGAGGAGGTATGGTTAAAAAGCCAATAATTAAATGGTTTACTATTAAATACTCAATACAAAAGAAGAGAAAAAAGGGGAAAGAGGAACAAAAGCCCAAGTGACTAATGAACAACTAATAATATGTTAGAACTATATCCAAACATATTAAGCATTACATTAAATCTTAAAGGTTTTTTGTTTGTTTGTTTGTTTGTTTTGTTTTAATTAAAAGCAAAAACGGGGGATGCCTGGGTGGCTCAGTCGGTTAGGTGTCTGCCTTTGGCTCGGGTCATGATCCTGAGGTCCAAAGATCATGTCTCGCCTCGTTTCTCCCTCTGCTTCTGCCTCTCTCTCTCTCTGTTTTTCATGAATAAATAAATAAAATATATAAAAAACAGGGATTGTCAGATTGGCTATAAAAATAAGACCTGACTATATGCTGTCTGCAAAAAGCCACTTGAAATATGATGATATAGATATGTTAAAAGCAAAAGCCTGAAAAATGATGTACCATGTGAATACTAATGAATAAAAAAAGCTGGAGTGGATATATTAATATCAGACAAAATAGACTTCAGGACATGGAAAATTACCTAGAATAACGAGGGACTTTCCACAATGATAAAAGTCTCCACTTGCCAATGATACATTATAATTTTAAATGTGTATGCATTTAACAAGAAAGCTTAAAAAGCTTGGGTCAGGGGTGCCTGGGCGGCTGAGTCATTAGGCGTCTGCTTTGGGCTCTGGTCATGATCCCGGCGTCCTGGGATCCAGCCCTGCATCAGGCTCCCTGCTCAGTGGGGCTCCTGCTTCTCCCTCTCCAGCTCTCCCCTGCTTGTGTTCCCTCTCTCGCTATCTCTCCCTATAATAAATAAATAAAATCTTAAAAAAAAAAAAAGCCAAAAAACTCGGGTTAACATGATGCAAATCCTGACAGAACTGAAAGGGGACATAGACAAGCCCACAATTACACTTACAGACACTAATGTCCCTTCTCGGTAATTACATATAAAGTAGGTAGAAATACAGATATACGGATATAGAAGATTTAAATAATACTTTCAACCAATTTAATATTTTGAAAATACACAATAATAATTAAAATAATCATTAGTAACTTATTTTTTGTCATTTATAAAACACTCTACTCAACAGAGTACGCATTTTTTCCAGCGCACACAGAATATTCACCAAGATAGCCCATGTTCTGAGTCACAAAAACCTTAATAAATTAAAACAAACAAAATAATACAAATTATATTCTCTGACTGTAGAAGAAATAAAATAGAAATCAACAACAGAAAGTTACCTAGAAAATCTCTAAATATTGTAAATTAAATAATATAGTCTATCAAAAATATGGATCAAAAAAGAAGTCTCAAGAAAATCAAAACAATATTTTGAAGAAAATGAAAATAGAACAAATGAAAATTTGTGGGATGCAGGTAAAGCAATCCTTAGGGGGAAACTTACAGCACTCAGTGCTGATATTGGTCCCAAACCAATAAGGTAACTTTTCACATTAATAAACTAGAGAGTTAGGGGGTGCCTGGGTGGCTCAGGTGGTTAAGCAACTGCCTTCTGGTCAGGTCATTATTCCAGGTTCCTGAGATCGAGCCCTGCATCGGGCTCGCTGTTCAGCGGGGAGCCTGCTTCTCCTTCTCCCTCTGCTGTTCCCCCTGCTTATGCACTCCGGCTATCTCTCTCTGTCAAATAAACAAACAAACAAATAAATAAACAAGTAAGTAAGTAAGTAAATAAATAAATAAAATCTTTAAAAAGAAATAAACTAGAGATCAGTGCAAACTATATCCAAAACAAGCAGAAGGAATGAAATAATAGAGATAGGAACAGAGATTAATGAAATTGAAAATTGTTAACAAACAAAATTGTTAACAAACAGAATAATAAAGGAGAACCAATAAATACCAAAGGATATTTCCTTGAAAAGATAAATAAATCAATATATCTCTATTAAGATTGATAGAGAACAAAAGAGAAGGTGCAAAATGCCAATATTAGTAATGAGAGAAATCACTGCAGTGTCACAGACATTAAAAGGATAGAGATTACTACAAACAACTTTATGCACATAAATTTGACAGCTTAGGTGAAATGGACTGCTTTCTTGAAAGACACAAACGAGGAGAAATAGAGAGGATGAAGAGTCCTATATCTATTGAGGAAATTAAATTCATTATTAAAAACAGTTCAAAAAAGAAAACTCCAGACCCAGATGATTTAATTGGCAAATTAAACCAAACATTTTTGGAAACAATAATACCAATTTTGTTCAATATCTCCTACAAAATAGAAGGACCATTTCCCAATTCATTTTATGTAGCCAGTATTACCCTGATACCCAAATCAGACAAAGATGGTACATGAAAGGAAAACTAGAGACCAATATCTCTCATAAACACACATGTTAAGTCCTCAACGAAAAGGAGCAAATTGAATCCAACATATTATATTTAAAAAATACATCATGACCAAATGGAGTTTATCTGGGGGATGCAAAGCTGGTTCACCTTTCAAAAATCAATCGGTGTAATTCTTTATACCAACAGACTTAAGAGAAACTAAGTCATATCAACAGATGCAGAGAAGTCATTTGATGAAATTCGGTGTCCACTTACGATAAAATCTCCTCACAATTTAGGAAGAAGATAGAATTTTTGGAATACAATAATGGACATTTGTAAAAACAAAAACAAAACAAAACAAAACCTAGAACTAATATCCTAGCTTGTAGTAATGTAAAATGGAATAGCTATTCCGGAAAAGTTTGGCAGTTTCTTATAAAGTTAAACATATACTATCACAGCTGGCTCCTAGGTACTTACTCTAGATAAACTACAACTTATGTTCACACAAAAACCTGGACATGAGGGGCACCTGGATGGCTCAGTGGGTTAAAGCCTCTGCCTTCGGCTCAGGTCATGATCCCAGGGTCCTGGGATCCAGCCCCGCATCAGGCTCTCTGCCTAGCAGGGAGCCTGCTTCCCCCTCTCTCTCTGCTTGTCTCTCTGCCTACTTGTGATCTCTCTATATCTCTGTCAAATAATAATAAAAAAAAAAACCTTTAAAAACCTGGACATGAATGTTTATAATAGCATTATTCATAATTTCCCAAAACAAGAAACAAACCAAATGTTCTCCAGTGAATGAAGAGAGAAGTCATGCAATACTTTTCAGCTATAAAAAAAGAAATGAACTACTGATACACATAACAATGTCATTTTATCTGAGATGTTCTATACTAAGCTAAAGAGGTCAATCTTAAAAGTTTAAATTTGTGTTGACATTCTGGAAAAAGCGAAACTAGGGACAGTGGAGCAGCAAATACCAGGTTTATGTGTCCCCCCTCCTGGGCAGTAAGAAGGAATTTGGCGGGAGTTTTGAAATCATTCTTTTGTGGAGCTTACAAGAATCTGTATATGTGTTGAAACTCATAGAACTATGCTCAGAAAAGTGAATTTTACTCCATGTTTAACTAAAGGCTATTGTAGAGATTATATGTATTCATTAGGAATATTTAAGAATATGGGGCACCTGGGTGGCTCAGTGGGTTAAAGCCTCTGCCTTTGGCTCAGGTCATGATCTCAGGGTCCTGGGATCAAGCCCTGCATCAGGCTCTCTGCTCAGCGGGGAGCCTACTTCCCCTCTCTCTCTGCCTGCTTCTCTGCCTACTTGTGATCTCTGTCAAATAAATAAATAAAATCTTTAAAAAAAAGGAATATTTAAGAATATATTTATTTATGTATTTATATATAGAATTTATTTGTATAGTTATATAAATAGATAAATATGTAAATAAATACAACACTTTAAACAAAATAAACCATATTTATTGTCTTGTATACATATATGATTTCTCCATAGTGAATTTTATTAACACTTTGAACTAAATTAACCAACTTTTATGTTTTTAGCCATAACAGAAAAGTAGATTAGAAACCAAGATCAGTATAGCTAATTTTTGTGAACATATATTTTATTTTACTTAAATAAACTTTAAGATAATAAACTAAAATGTATTTAATATCATTTATAGACATTTGCACATCTCCTTACTCTGTAGTCATTCTCTATCTAAAAATAAAAAACAAAAAAACAAAACAAAAAAATAAAAAAAATAAAAGTAAAAAACAAAAGAAATTTAGAACTATGCCGAATGACCAAAGTATTAAATTTTTCTTGTTGAAACGACCTGAAGTTACTAAGATATGCAAAGATTATTTATTAAATAACGCAATTTAACATTAGTCTAAAATCAGAATGACTAAAGGTCTAGAAAGAACAATTTAAATCAGAACAATGCTATGATTTGTAGCACTAGAAGAGTTCACAAAATTAAACCCTTAAAAAATCTATCAATTCAATTTCACTTGTCAGAAATATATTTATACTTTTTTAAAATTTTAAACAATTTCTGGAAAAAATTATACCTTCCAAGACCCAAGGAACTAATGGAAGAAATTTTAAAAATAGAAATCATTACAAATTAAACCCAAATCTTGTACTAATTAAAATATTATGCAAACATTAATTTTTAATGGTAAAAAAAAAACAAGGAGAAGACATGGAGGTGTTTTTAAACTAAAATTAAATCACTCTAATTTGTTTAAGGGCTCATCTATTTATCAGGCATATTTTAAGACTCTTGAATTAATTCCAAAAGATCTGAGTGTCTAGCTTTTATTTTTTTTAATTTAATTTATTTATTTCAGAGAGAGAGAGTGAGAGAGAGAGAGTTAGAGAGAGAGCATGAGAGGGGAGAAGGTCAGAGGGAGAAGCAGACTCCCCTGTGGAGCTGGGAGCCCGATGTAGAACTCGATCCTGGGACTCTGGGATCATGACCTGAGCTGAAGGCAGTTACTTAACCAACTGAGCCACCCAGGCGCCCTCTAGCTTTTATTCTTATCTGGACTCTAAGATGGTTACCAAATTCACAGTTAAAGCTTTTCTTGGAGTTACTGGTCTAGCTGGGGAAAAAATACAAAAGAAGCACAGCTAACATTTCTCTTTCTTTTTGAAATTCTTGACTATCTGAAATAGATACTTCTAGAATATGTAAATTAGTACAAAGCAATTTTTTTTTAAAGATTTTATTTATTTATTTGACAGAGAGAGATCACAAGTAGGCAGAGAGGCAGACAGATAGAGAGGAGGAAACAGGCTCCCTGCTGAGCAGAGAGCCCAATGTGGGGCTTGATCCCAGGACCCTGAGATCATGACCTGAGCTGAAGGCAGAGGCTTTAATCCACTGAGCTGCCCAGGCGCCTCATTACAAAGCAATTTTTTTGTGATCAATTAACCTCCAAAGTTTCCCAAGCATAGAGAAAAAGAGAGGGAAAGAAAGAAAGAAGAAGAAGAAAAGAAGTAGCTGGCTTCAGACAAATATAAAATTATCATTGTGAAAGGCTAATTACTTCCCCCTCTGCAAGGAAGGAGTAAGCTTCTATTGGGAAAAACCCATATTCACACGTGGGCACTTTAGTGCTTGCACACACGTGCACACACACACATATAGTCAGGCAAGGAGAGAAAGAGATTTAGAGAAAGGTTAAGAAAGAGACTGAGACTCAACCAGTGTAAGTGATAAGGCAAGCCCTTGACAATTCCATGAAATGTACAACTTAAAACGCTGAAACTTTTTAATCCCCGAAGTAAAAACAAAAAGGAGGCTTTTTCTTTCGTTATCAAAGTGAACTCTCTTTCAGAATGACAAGAAAGATTTCATGAAAATTTCTTCCCTTTTTCTTTGAATGCACATTTCAAATGAATACTCTTATTCTTGTCAACATTTCCCCAGAGTGGCCACTAAGTATCAATGATAGCATTATGCCAGTTACGGAGAAATGCACATGAACTGACACTGGGAGCAAGAAGGCATCTGGGTAGGTGGGTAAACAATGGAAAAGATCCTATTAGAATTGCTGTGATTACCACAAACGGTGCATGTGCAAATCTCCTGTCTCTAGAAACTGACCAAAGATTATTTGTCACCAGCTGGTGTTTTGTCTGCCCTCTGTTTGGGGGCAGACAAAACCAAATGAAGCAGTTTTCAAGGATACGAAGACAAGACAGGAAGATTCTCACAAGACGTTGAAAAGGTGATGCGGGTCAAAGAGTGCCCAAAGAATTTGATCTGGCCAGGACTGCTTAACTTATTAGTCCTTAGAGATGACTTCAGGACATGTTATCAAGCCTATGTCTGTCCTCTTCCTAAAATGTTTGTATTACAGACTTAAGCAGAAAGTGACAAGACTAGACAGGAAACAAATTCTTACCACCACGGGTAAGAATTTTCAATGGGCAAGAGCCAATCAGTGATTGTATCTGGAGGGATGCTCAAACCTTCTGATAAATGATCAATTTTTTTTTTAATGGAAGATAGAATGAATTACAAACTAATGGTTTCACCTGATGAAGACATTATGGAATTCATGGTTCTCAGTTTATCCAGGGCTGGGTTTACTGAAAATTTTTCACTCATAAACTCACATGGAGATGAAAATTTTTGCTTATTAGTAAACAAACTTTTTACTTAACTAATCTACTGAATAGTTTGAGGTGTGCTTTCACTAAAAGCAAGTTCTGGGGCATGAGAATATCATTTATGGAATACTTTAAAAGTGGTGAATATGAAAAAAAAAATATATATATATATTAGATTTTTGTACCAACCTTCAGGGATTTTTGTTCTAGGCAAAAACATAGTCCTTCAGGGCGCCTGGGTGGCGCAGTTGGTTAAACGACTGCCTTCGGCTCAGGTCATGATCCCGGAGTCCCAGGATCGAGTCCCACATCGGGCTCCCAGCTCCATGGGGAGTCCGCGTCTCATTCTGACCTTCTCCCTTCTCATGCTCTCTCTCACTCTCTCTCTTTCCTAATAAATAAATAAATAAAATCTTTAAAAAAAAAAAAACATAGTCCTTCAAAATAACAAGAGGGCATCCTTGCATTGTTCCTGTCTTTAGGAAATGTGTGTTCCAATGTTTAAAATTATGTTTACAACTAGTTTATGATAATGTTTTCTAAAAATTGCATTGTGGAAAAGGTTTTCAATTCCCATTTTCTAGGACTTTTCTTTGCAGGAGTATGGTAGAATTTTATCAAGTGTCTCCTCTGTATCTACTGATAAGATACGATTTCCTGCTTTAATAAATGTCTTAATATTGAAGTGCTCTTCTCTTACTGATATGTAACAGACTTGCTTTTATACTTCTTCACTACCTTCTGGAATAATTTTGTATAACACTGCAGGATTTTGGCATCTGTATTCATAGATGCTATTTCAAGTTTCACTAGGCTTGCTTAACTACAGCTAGGAACTGGTTATAAAAGCAAATAGGAATTCCTTGATTCAGGAATGTTTGATGGAGAGGCGCCTGGGTAGCTCAGTTCGTTAAGCATCCGACTCTTGGTTTTGGCTCAGGTAATGATCTTAGTGTCATGGGACCGAGCTCTGCGTCAGTCTCTGTGCTCAGTGTGGAGTCAGCTTGAGATTCTCTCTGCCTCTCCCTCTGCCCCTCTTTCTATTCTGTGATTACCACATGCACCGTTTGTGGTAATCACAGCAATTCTAATAGGATCTTTTTTTAAAAAGGAAGAAATGTTTGATGGAGCTTTCTACAAAATTAGCTAGTCCTCTTGCTTTATTGGATGAAAATCTTCATTTTTTTAATATTTGTTTGCTTTATTTGACATCTTCACGAAGTCTGTATTGAATGTCTCTATCCAGTAACTCAGTGAAGTACCCTGAGGAGGGGCAATTACTACGGTGAGCAGTACAGTCATGACTCCCATCTCCCGTCTTTGTGGGTCCAATAATCTATTCAGATTTCCTACCTCCTCTTGAATCAGTTTGGTAATTTTTGTTTTTCTAGTGTATGATATGTTTAATCTGAATTTTCAAATTTACGTGTCATAGAGAATGTGGTCTCTTAAAATTTTTGAATTCTTGGTTATTTTGCCTTATATTTCTAATAGTTTATGTTTTATTTTTTCTCTTTTTATTTTTTGATCAAGAAGTATTATATAAAACCAGATCTAAAAAGATGCCTTATTATAATAATCAATAATGCTTACATTGTACTTCCAATCTGTTCTGTTTTTCTTACTTTATATAACCCTCCAAAGCCCTAGGAGGAGAATCTAAACTGAAAGCCCACACATCAGGGTCCCTGCTCAGTGGGGAGCCTGCTTTTCCCTCCCCCTCTGTCTACTGTTCCCCCTGCTTGTGCTCTCTCTCGCTCGCTCTCTGACAAGTAAATAATGTCCTTTAAAAAAAGACTCAGGGTGCCTGGGTGGCTCAGTTGGTTAACTGCCTTTGGCTCAGATCATGATCCTACGGTTCTGGGATCAAGCCCCGCATCGGGCTCCCTGCTCTGCAGGAAGCCTGCTTCTCTCTCTCCCACTTCCGCTGCTGCGTTCCCTCTCTCGCAGGTCTCTCTCTGCCAATAAATAAATAAATAAATAAATACCCTATACCAATTTTCTATAAATGACGTACTGAAATCTGCCTTTCTGTATCTTTGCTTTTTAAAAAGATATTTATTTATTTATTTAACACAGAGAGAGCACAGAAGCAGGGGGAGTGGCAGGCAGAGTGAGAGGGAGGAGCAGGCTCTCCGCTGAGCAGAGCCAGACGAGGGGCTCAATCAAAGGACCCTGGGATCGTGACCTGAGCCTAAGGCAGCCACTTAACTGACTGAGCCACCCAGGCACCTCATGCCTCTCTGTATCTTGATGTTTTTTTTTTCTCCTGAAGGAATATTTCTTTTTCTTTTCAACTTTTTTAGCTGAGGTATTTCATTATCTCTGGAGGAAATAATTACTAGAGAGAAGAAATGAGGACACAACAACAGAAAAGAAAAGGTATATACTTTTTAAAAAGAGATATCTTTTGCTATCTGTTTTGTTTAGGAGAAAATGTTTATTTGTTAAATGACTAGAGTGTATATTCTAAAAGTTCTTACAAGAAGAAGGCAGAAAAAGTAGGTACTTGGGAATTATAAACATTACAGAATCTGCTTGAGTGGGCACGAATCAGAAAGTAATATATTTTTTAAAAAGTAATATATTTAAATATTTCTAGGGAAGAGATCCTAGAATTTAATTTGTGTAGGTACAAGAGGCAGAACTTAAACTAAGGAAAAATTACCAGGAATCAGATATTGAATAAGTATAAGGAAGAACTTCCTAGTAATTGTAGCTTCTATCCATGAGTGGGTGGGAAGGAGAGTGTAATGAATTTCCTCCTTAGATCAGGTGATCATATAACACTTTGAGAGTAAAATGGAGTACTGATAATTATAGTTGTATAATTCTTGAAATAAGCAGTTATTGATTGATAAGCTGGTTTTATTTTATTGGTAAATTTATATAATAAAAATTCTATTAAAAACTTGAAAAATACGATTCTTAATAAATAAATAAGACATGTTTATACATTAAAGCAAATGTCAAACGATTGTATACTAAAATTATATAAGCTGCATTTTTTTGTCTTATTTGAATACTTTTTCTTAACTTTTTTGGGGGGTACTTATTTGAATACTTTAATCAGTAATGTATAGGTTAAGCCATCCTTGCCTTTATTTCCCCTGCATATTTCATGTATATCCACCCTAAAATTCCCTTATTTCTTGAGTCCACCAAGTGCCAGACTGACAGCTTCAGGTATCCTGTGGGCTGGGGTGAGGACTGTGAGAATTACCTATCAGTTGCACCTGCCCTGGCTGGACTGCCACTAAGCCAGCACGGCAGCCAGCAAGACGGTGTGCGTGTAAAAAAAGAGAAAAAAGATGGTGTGCACGTGCATTTTCTTTCATTACCGAGTGGCTTGCATGTTCTCCTTGGGGGACTGGTGTTCGTTGCCCTCCTCCTAGAAAGGTTTGGACATCTGTCGGATTTAACCATGGGCTAAAGTGGGAACTCTGTTCACTGCACAAAATCTTAATGGCTCCTCGCTGAGTAGGAGCTGAAGCTGGAAAGGTGAAAGTCCACCAGACCTGTCGTAACATTTTTAATGCAATTATTACTAATGATACTAGGTTAACCTAGGGCAAAGGCTAAACTGAACAGGCCAACAATATGCCATGATGTATGAGGGGACTATCCTTGTTAAGCCAACCGCGATGATTTGAGACATGCCAAGTTGTTTTCTCTTTTATTTAGGCTTAAATTCTACACAGGACAAAGGAATTCAAAATCACAATTCATGGGGCTGTTTTAGGGATATCTAAAATGTGGTGACTCTGGAGTACTGTTTGTTTGGTGCGTTATCCTCGCAAGTTTCCCTCCAGCCCTGTTGGAGGCTCGGAGATGCTGGAGCCTTCCTCCAAGAAAGGAGCAGTAGCTGACTGCTGCTAGGGGCGGAGTTGAGTAATCTGCCTTTGGATCTGGGTTCACTACATGCTGGCCTTGAGCAAGGCCCTGTGTCCCACTCTGTGTCTCATTTTCTCCTCCATAAATTGGAGATAACAATAGTACCTATGTCATAAGGTTGCCATGAGGATTAAATGACCTAACAGTTGTCAAATAGTATTTGCTATGGAATTGTTAAATAAAATAAAATGGGCTTCTAGGGCGCCTGGGTGGCTCAGTTGTTAAGCAACTGCCTTCGGCTCAGGTCATGATCCTGGAGTCCTTGGATCGAGTCCCGCATCGGGCTCCCTCCTCAGCGGGGAGGAGTCTGCTTCTCCATCTGACCTCTTCCTCTCTCTCATTCTCTCTCTCTCTCTCTCAAATACATAAATAAAATTAAAAAAATAAAATAAAATGGGCTTCTAGAGCCATATGGGAGAGAAAAGGAAATGTATTTTGTTCGGCTGTGCTCAGTTCTTCAGTGTGACGGTTCAGAGTTTCTCTTCTTCACTCTCTACAAGGAGAGAATTGCCCTTGGTCCTAAAATAAGAATCCTGTTGGATATGATGGCAAAGGCACAATGACATGGTTGCTGCTACTTTCAAAGGGCTCGTAATGCAAGACTATCTTGCTTATGATTAGAAACTTAATTAAGGGCTTTTAGGTCCTTGCACTCTGGTTAGGAGATATCCGTAAGATTCTGAAATCTGGAGCTATCCAAAATACTTTCTGCAAAGAGCATCAGCCACAGACAGTAAGTAGCAGCTCCAGGGAAAAAAATTAGAATGAGATGAAAATCTCTTTGGACTCCCATCGTAGTTACAAGGGAGAACAAAATGTAAGCGCCATAAACAGGACCATGACTCATCATATGGCCCTTGAAATCACAGTCATGAAAACCCAAATACTGTACATAAGAAATCATACAGCAGCTTTAATACACCATAAGATTATATTATTCTTCTGGTTTTAGATTTAACTGCCTGTCATTCCAAGTTTATGCTAGCCCCACACCACTGTGGGGCTTTCAGGGTTTGTTTTTTTTTTTCATTCTAGAATAAAATGTTCTTTAACTGAAAAACTGTTCAGATGAATCACAGCCTAAGAAGTGCATGTGGGCAGTTTATAATAAAATAAAAGCGTTACCTTTGCTAAAGAATCAGAATATTTTTTAAAAGCAGGATGCACTTTGTATTTGATGATAATTACTATGTTTTTAAAAAACAGCAGTTGAAAAAAAGCTGTACTACTTATTACTGACCCGCTGACTCACCTGAATTTTAGTGCCTCTCGACGATGCCAGAATGACTTCTTTCGAAAGTAACATCCCAGATATAGCCACAAACGGCGGGAGTCTGGCCACGGCATTCACACTTCCCTGACACCAACCCTGTCTGTTGTCACGTGGTTAGGCGGGGGTCAGTTCCATTTATTATTCTTCAGATACTGTGATGAAAGAAGCTTGGGATTATGTATAAACAGGTAGCTCTTGTCATTCTCAAATCAAAGGGTCAAGCTCAAAGCATGAACCCATGGAGCGGACTGGGCTCCAGTAGGACTTGCTGAGAAGCTCTCTGCAGGGCTGTGCTACACAAGTGTGAGTTGCTAAGGGATAGAGACCTGATCAGCCACACTGGAACACGGAAGCACTTCCACACGCAGGTCACACACATTTCCATCTGTTCAAATCCTAAGATGCTTCAGCACAGAAGTCTGAGAATAAGAGGACGAACATGATGAATGAAACTCTTCCTCTTTAATCAGTGCGTCCTAATATATGCATAAGTTTAGGTGACAAAGCCAGGAACAAAATTCTTCAGAGTAGGGGTTTTATGTATAAGGAGAAGGCTTGGGGCACCTGGTGGCTCAATCGGTTAAGCATCTGCCTTCAGCTCAGGTCATGATATCAGGGTCCTGGGATCGAGTCCTGCATGGGGCTCTCTGCTCAGCGGGAAGTCTGCTTCCCTCTCTCCCTCTGCCTGCCACTCTCCCTACTTGGGCGTGCGCTCTGTCAAATAAATAAATAAAATCTTAAAAAAAAAAAAAAGAGAAGTCTCTTGCATTTCAGATATCTGCAACAGAAGAATTTGAGTCTTTATAACTTTATTGGTAAGAAGTCAGATTTTTCATAGACATTAATACTTTGTTTCATCAACGAAGGACAAAGTAATTTATATTTGAAGCTCAGAACATAAGTTGTATTGATTTGATTAATGCAGAAGTTGGCAAATGATGGTCTGTAGATCCAATATAGCCTTTACCTATTTTTGTAAATATTTGTTGGAACATAGCTATGCTCGTTTGTTTTCATACTGTCTACAGCTGCTTTCACTCAGAGATCATGTGTAGAGTATAAAATAATTGATATGTAGTCCTTTGCGGAGTGAGGGGCAGTTTGCTACTCTCTGGATTAATACATATTTTCATAAAACTTTCTTAGAGACCTCATGGGCTTTCTTTATGGTCTCTTGTATACTAGCCCCTGGGGAAGAGAGGCGAGTAATGTAAGTACAGCTGGGCAAAAATCCATTCAGTAGTTTTATGCTCTGTGCTGCCTTCATTTACCCAGCTAAAGTTGCTTCTTACTTCCTTTGTGTCTCTCTAAACTCTAGAGATAAGTCTAATTTTGCAGTTATGTGTTTAAATGTTTGTCTTCCTATTTGATACTGATTAACTTGAGAGTAAGGCTCCTGCTTGACTTAATTTTTTATTCTTAAAATCTAATACAATAATTGACATAATACTAAGAATTTTAAGGAATTAAATTAAGTTGGCAGAATTTCCCATCATCCCAAAGCAGAAGCATTGTATGATGGATGCAGAGAAAATAAGCTGAGAAAGCATTCTCCCTCACAGCAGTTGAAATTATTTTAAAAATAATTTAACATGAACTCTAAACCTAGGGTTATATGGAAGAACAGGAATTGAAAGTTTCTGATGTGTCTTGATCATAGAGCTCAAAATCAGAAATCAGGAAGTATATTTAACAAAAACGAAGATTTTGTTTTTACTTTTGTAGCTTTTAATTTTTCTTTTACGATATATGCTATGAACTCCTGGTCATTGAAATGATTGAGGGATAGGATTTTATAGTTAACTTAATAATCTGGCTAATTATTAGATAGTAATAGGTTTCCAATTCTGGTGAAGGGATGATTAAATAAACAGTCATAAAAACCATCTGGACAAATTTTAAACTTGCTTTAATGATTCAGAAGGCATTTCAGGATCTTGAAGTAACGCAGTTATTATAATGAACATAAATAGTAGGTGGTCAAATACTTATTGATTTTCATTCTGCACTTCAAAGAAGGCAGTCTAAGAATTGGGCTGAAAATATGCTGACCCTGTGGTATATTTTGAAAATTGCTTCAAAAATTCCTGGTATCAGCTTGTTTACTTGTCATTTATATTTTTCACATAAAAGTAAATTGCAGTTAAAAAAACTTCAGTTATTTGAGTTTCTTAGCTTTTGCATTGTAGATAAAGGAAAGTTTTAGTTTTACAGTTAAGTATCTTGAGAGTTGGTCGGTTTCTAAAATACTTTTCCTTTCAGTTTTGATGCCAGTAGTAAATATTAGTTTATACTCATCTTAACCATCAGAAAGAAATATCCTACTATCAGTCTTCTTCCAAAATTGGTCTTCTATCTCAATGTCCAAAGTGATGATTGTTATGGACCTGGATGGAGAGAGATGAATTTAAATCCTGACTCAGCCACTTATTTGTGTGATGAGGGTCAAGTTATCTTTTTATGTTTCAATGTCCTCATTGATAGAAAAAGATACTTAAATAACAGGGTTATGTAAAGATTAGTAAATTAATGAATATAAACCCCTTGGTTAGCAAGTTTCTGGCACTTAGCAGAAAATGGTAACTCTTTGTCCTCCTTAGAGTTCAGATTTTTAAAAAATTATTTACTTTTTAATTTTTAAAATTGACATATGATAAAATTTGGCATATGGTTTT
>CM052799.1:147998665-148018723 GCA_028533885.1 Nasua narica
GAAAGCATGACATGACCTGAGTCCTCTGGAGCTCAGCTGCAGCCCCAGGTAGAAGAGGAAAAGACAGTGTAGTAAATTATTTTAAAATATAAGGTCTATATACCTGGAAAATTATTATTTTTTAAGTTATTTATTTATTTCCCCAAATACTTTTATTTTTTCAGTGTTACCAGATTAATTGTTCATGCACCACACCCAGCGCTCCATGCAATACATGCCCTCCTCCATTCCCGCCACTACCTGGGAAATTATTAAAGTGAAGGATTTGGTGAATATGTGTGTGTTTGCCATCAGGCAGAATGAGAGATTTAAAAATAAGTTCAGTTATGGAAAAATAAAGTCACTTTTCCCACACACCCACGTATGGGACTTACAAGCCTATTACAAGTTTGTAATATACCAACACCCAAGTTTTTGAGCAGGACCACTGGGCAGGATTGCCCGGAGCAAATTATCTGTATTCAGTCCTTTCAACACAGCCTGCAAGGCACTGTAAGATCAGGGAGACATTTACCAAATTATGTTCTGTGGAACACTGGCTCCTAAGATGTGGCTTGATGTTAGGAGACAAAGGAAGTGGGAAGGTTTCTTCAGTGTCAAATTCTCAAAGGCATTCCTATTTGAATGTTTAATGCAACTCTCCAAATGACATGAATTGACCTGGTCCATGTGGCAGCATTGTGATATATGGGCCCGGTTCCCCCTTCGAAGAAGGACATGTTCCTCATTTGCTGGGAGAACTGTGAGCAGGCAGCCCACAGCTCACAGCCCTCTTTGGGAATTGCCTCTGCTGCAGAGAACCGGTTTACCTAAGGTCGCTCCTCTTCATGGGGTTGCCCATATCCAGTGACCTATCAGTGCAAGGGTACAAAGCTGTTCTCTTGCCCATCTTAGGACAACTCTGAAGGTCATTTCAACTCCAGATCTCCCCCATGGCACTGGCCAAAGCCATGGTTGGACCTGCATTACAACTCAACTGCTCCCTTTCTTCCTCTTTGCTACAAGTGTTGGTCTCATTGGCTCTTCTTAATAAACCTCCTACAGGTAAAACACATCTCAGCGTCTGAATCCTGGAAAACTCAGTCTGAGATGTCCCACCTCCCAGTTCTATTTGCCCACTAAAACCTTTCTTCTCCAAGTACCTAACAAGCATAGGGTTGAAGCAGCACATTTTGGACGCCTGTAAGTACAAGTGTGAGAACTTGTATTTGTATGGAGGTTGGAGGAGGGGTGCCCGAGACTTGAACACCAGCCCATGAATTCCTTTGCTATTTGAAACCAACCTAATTTTGAAATATAACTGTCTAATTTTTTAAGTGCTATAGAATCCATTATCTATTGAGGTAGATGCAGAAGTTCTAAGCATTATATGATATACACAAATAAGTTTTCTTTTTTCCTAAAAAAATGCTTAAGTCTCTAAGGTGATCAGTAGTATTGGATAAAATGCCCTCGTTTCCATCTGACTTATACAACTATTTTGCAATCACAGCTGTCTTCGGATATTTAGTGGAAGAAAAAAAGGAAAAGTACAACAAAAGCCTTTGAAAATCAGTTTTCAAGAAATAAAAACTGGGCAGTAGAATTTCCACAAAACTGAAAAAATCTTCAAAGCTGGAAAATCTATCCCAAAGAGTCCAATGAATTATAACACGCTTAACTTATTAAAAATAATTGTGTTTTGCAAACCACTGGGTAATATCATTTCAAGATGTTAATTGTATTATCAAGAAAAAAGATGATTTTTTTTTTTTTTACAAATCTTTGAGATAATCACTTTTTTTGAGATAATCACTTTTTTAATTCTAACACTATCCTGGAACAAGGAGCAGGCTTGAAAGACTAACACCTAAATGATCAGAGACAGTGAACTATCAGACGGCACGATCAGCATAGAGCCATTCCCAACCAAGATGAGATGCATGCAGCCTCTACAAATGTGGCTGGGGAGGAGTTTGCTTCAGCTCACTTGAATAAGCTACTGTCTATGGCTCACAAGGGTCCCGTTCTTAATGAGGTGGTGCGTAGCAGCAGCACACTGTGAATCCAAATAGCAGATGGCAACACTGTTGAGTAGGCTGGCAGTCTGATGTCTAGCCACCAACTGGCAGCAATCATTATTAAACTGATTCATGTGCCCAGAGAAAATCTTTGTAAGAGTCTTAGCAAATGTGAGCAGTGAGAAGCGAATGATCTGCTATTCCTATCTTCTATGGATACTACATGTATTTTAAAAAATATTACCCCCCAAGGCAACCCACATGAAGAAATGGCATGTCCCAGTGTGAACTAGAGGCCTTCCTTCTTTCTTATATATTCATGTACCTTTAAACATGAGAGCTATGATTTCTCTATTGGGTAAATAGGTTTTACTTGAAGGAAATAGCTTCATAGCTTTGACCCTATGGACTCAAGGCAAATATTCAGTGATAGGCAAGCACTTACAGATTCTCTAAATAAAGCTTCCGTGAAAATGGTACTGTGAATCTAGTGATAACATATTCTGTCTCACATAATGAAGCAATGGCCTAAATTGCTCATGGTCTATCTACTTAGGTCAGGTAACTCATCCCTGGTTGAAAAGCTTGTTATTGTAACTCTTGGTTAGGAATGCAGAGTGAAAGAACCACTAGATTTAGAAAACTGTTCTCATGTAAGGACCTTTCTCATAAGTAAAAAATCTGGAAGGGATTCATTTTTAAAATTCTGTCTTTACAAATCAAAATGCTAAGCAAACATTGTTTTTCTTTTCAAATGTTAAAAGGATCTGTTATGTGTCACCAATAAAGCCAATTTCTACATCACTATATATTAATAAAGAAGACTTAAGGTAAGGCTTTTATTGAGAAACAAACTCCTGCTTCATTCACTTTTAATATGCTTGCACTTACATTAAAACAAAACAAGCCTACATGTTCTCTAAATCCTTAATACATTTGTTTTCTAAAATTAAGAAACTAGGTTTCTCTGATGTCATGTGCTTAACATAACAAGGAGAAAACACTACAGTCAAATGTCAGGTATTTCACATGTCATAATCACAAATATATTCTTTTTATGGTAATTTTTTAATGAAAACAAAATTTTAAATCTTTTTAAAAATGTGTTGTTAAGATCTCTCTGAATAGATTCTCTTTGGCTCTAACAATTTGATTATCCAATTCAGGCTGAAATATCATTTATAGGGCACCTGGGTGGCTCAGTGGGTTAAAGCCTCTGCCTCCAGCTCAGGTCATGATCTCGGGGTGCTGGGATCGAGCCCCATGTCGGGCTCTCTGCTCAGCAGGGAGCCTGCTTCCCCCCCTCCCTCTGCCCACCTCTCTGCCTACTTGTGATCTCTTTCTGTCAAATAAATGAATAAAAATCTTAAAATATATATTTCTATATAAATATATAAATTAAATAATATTTTATTTATATTTTATTTTATATTTTCTAAATATTATATTTATATTTTTATTTTAATATAAATAATATTTTATATAAATATATAAATATATTATATATATTATATATTAAATAATATATAAAATATATTTTTATATATTATATATCTTAATATATAATATATTATATATTTTATTATTTAAAATTTAAAATTATTATATATAAAATATATATAATATATACTTATATTTTATATATTATATATCTTATCTTTTATATATCTTTTTATATATATATATAATTTATAACTTCTAGAGAGAGTTCCTGTGTCCTGGGTCAAACACAAGGGTGATTCTTTCCCAAAACTCGATACCCTCACCCTGACAAGAAAGCTCAAAAGCAAGGCCATACACCATCTCTCAAATCTTGCAATAATTATCTCCAAAGAGAAATCAAATGCCAGAAGTTATTATGTACTTTAATATATTTTTTAAGGTTTTATTTATTTATTTGAGAGAAAGAGAGAGAGAGTGAGAGTGAGCATGAACAGGAGTGAAGGGGGGCAGAGAGAGAAGCAGACTCCCTACAGGGAGTCCAATGTGGGGCTCAGTCGCAGGACCCTGGGATCATGGCCTGAGCCGAAGGCAGCCACTTAACCAACTGAGCCACACAGGCACCCCTAGACTTCAATATTTGAGGACAAAAAAATGCAAATCAATGAAAGGTTTACTTAGATTTGCTTGTCTCTTTGTTACTTTACGAGAAATAATTTATATCAGTGTTAGAAGATAAGATATTTGTATCCTTCTGAGAAAATAAGTGCCATAAGAAAATAAGTATCATGTGTTAAAAGATGTCTAAAAATGGTGGCACATGAGTTCCTTAAAATGGCCAGATGTTCTTAAAGTATTTAACAGCTCATTAGATAACAAAAGTTATGTTTTTAATCAAACATTATAAAATGCTATATATTAGGAAAATAAGATATAATAATGAATGTTTGTCCCCGGATATTAGACCCTACACAATGGTAGGTATAAAAGAAAGCCAGCAGTGAATAGGTTAGCTCAAAGGGCATATTTCCAGGTATTTGTATACAATGATTAAAAACTTGAAGGTGAGTAGGAAATAGGATAGTAATATTACAGATCCTCAATTCGAGTAAATTGGGCACATTACCAAAAGACGAATATTCTCTTTTAGAAGAGAAGAAGTCTAGCAGTCATGGGCTAAGAATGCTAGAAATTCTTTCCTGAAAATTTGTATGTACCAAATGATTGTTTTCTCTTCTCCCACCTTTGCTAAAATGGCCTTTGTGAAAGACATCTGTGACATCTTCTTGCCAAAAATCAAAGTTTCATTCTGTGGCTCTTGCTTACTTTGACTGTCAGGGGCATTTAATGCAACTGATCACTACCACCATCTTGAAACACTTTCTTGGCTTGGTTTCTAAGACAGCAGCGCACTTGTCTGGTTTTCTTCTTTCTTTACTGCAATTCATTATCCATTTCCTGCTTAGTGCTTCATCAAAATCCTGACCTTTGGACATCTGACTATTCTTAGATATTCTGCTGTGTACATTCTCATATCTGAATGAACTCAGATATTTTGCTATGTACACTCTAATCAGGGCAAGGACTGTGTGTGTCTGGTTTACTGCACAATGTCTAGTACATAGTGGACATTCAAATATTTGTTAAAGGAATGAATGGATACTGGAACAACATACCTAGTTCGAATAAATGAGTGTGAGCATGACGATGATGACCTGGGAATTAAATAGTTCCTAACGTGATTTCATTGAGGCAGGTATAAAGATCATAATCTTCCTCTTTTTAGAACAGGAAATTGAAGTTTCAGTAGGTCAAGTTGCCCAATAACATGCAGTGTCTAAGTGTGAAAGCTGAGACTTGTACTGTGGCTGTCGTAGTCCAGAGTCCAAAGGCCATGGTCATAATTCGCTGCTGTACTTACTGATGAATACAACAGAAAATGAGGACTAGAAACCCTAGTTCGGCTTACATATCTCCTGGTACCTTGCTATAATGATACAGTTTTGAAGTTGATGGCTCTGGTGATAATAGGACTACAAATGCTATTTTTCTCACATTCAAAAGGAAAGTGACCTGCATGATCTCGCAGTGGTGGGATCGAGTCCCATGTTGGGATTCTCATTCCCACTCTGCTCCTCCCCCCTCCCCTACTCGCTTACTCTCTCTCTCTCTCTCTCTAAAGTAAATAAATAAAATGTTTTGAAAAAAAGAAAATGACCTGTTTCCTTATCCATAAAATGGAGATGAAAATACTATTAGTCTATCTTTCATAGGTTGTTATTTTTAGGGTAAAATAATAAATATGCAAAATATAAGTTGTTACACAAAAAACATGGATAATTTCCAATCACTAATTATTAATACTAAGAGGTACTAAAAGAAGTGGACAGGCAGAAAAATCTCCCTACTGACAGAGACAGAGTGGAGGAAAAAGAAGACAATCAAGAAAGAGCTAGAACATCCCTCACTTACCTAACCCTGTCAGTTAGGCATATAGAAGAGAACGAATGTTCTCTAGTTCCCATGTAAAAGATAATGAACACTCATTACACAATTAAAAGAATTAAAAGAATAAAAAGATCACTGACTTAGCCATACTACATTCAAAAAGAAAAAGACAATCATAAGGACCAAAGTCTGCCAGTGCTTTGAAAAAAACCTGGTAATTCTGCAGTTAATTTGTTTTGTACCTGTGTGATTTTACCTTCCATTGACTCCAGAGACATTACCATTAGCATATCCCAGGGATGACTGAAGATAGAGTAAGCAGGGGAAATTAGGTTAATGAGGCAGCAGAGAGGAAGGCAATTCTATGACCTCCTGGTCCTCCGAATATACAGGTCTTTAAACTGTAATCAGGTAGCACAGTTAGGAATACTCCCAAGATTTCTTTTCACCACTGGATTCCAGGTTGTAGTATTCAACTATTATAGAAAATGGTGACTGGGTTCAACTTAAATTCTGGGATTTCACTTAAAAGTTTACTGAGGGTACTTTCTTCCTTTGTTAGCAATATAGCCATCAGATCTCCCTTAGGAAGACTAAGACCTGTCACTACAGATACCCAGATTTCTTGGTGATGTTTGTGTCTCCACTGTGGACATCACGCAAGACATTTCACTTAGTTAACCAAAAGTGTTTCTTAACCCAAAAAGTACAAAGGTATGGCCTTGTGGGTAGAGCTCTGGAGTCTGTTAGATCAATATCTGAGTATCAGTTCACATACTTAGCAAATAGAAGAGTCAACTTCAGCCTCTCTATCCTCATAATTTAAATAGATATAGCCCTTCACAAGGCAGTTTTGAAGACCCATGATAATATACTTAAGGTGATCAGATTGCCTGGCAGAGTCAGTTTTCAATAAAGCATGGCCGTGATTACTATCAAAGTTGTTAATCATTGGACTGGTGATCCCAACATTGGCTTTAACTTTATTTTCACCACATTTGCAGGTTTTTTTGTTGTTTTTTTTTGTTTGTATAAAAAAAAAGAAACCCTTAAATGTGTTTATATAGCACCTATTATAAAGATTTAGGAATTTATGTGACAATCACCCCCCAGTTCTCTTTCAACTTTATTTATTAATAGACACGAGGAACACTAAATGCCAACTATGTGCCAAGTACCAGGAGTCTAGGATCTAGTGTAGACACAAAAATAAAAATAAGACAGACCCCATTCTAAGAAAATATGTAAAGAACTATTTCAGAAAGAAAATAAGCATCACAAGAGAGGCATAAACAAAATACTCTGAGCATTCAGAGTACATGGTTCTTCTGAGTGAAGGGAACAGGGAGAGAATCATGGAAGACGTGGTATTTGATCAGCACCTTTAAAAAGCACGGAATTTAGCTATGCAGAGATTGAGGAGGAAGTAGAAAAATGAATGGATGATTCATGAATGATTCACTCATTCCAAAATCTTCCCATGGCTCTACTCTCCGGAGATCAGGCCTCGTGCTACCTACACTCTGGTGATGAACAGCAAGGCCACAAGAAAGTGAAGAGACATGAGCCAGAAACACAGAGTGGTTTATGACGGCCAAAGGGAAGAGTGGCCGATAATAAATCTGCAACCAGATCATGGAAGGTATTAAATACTGAGGTAAAATATTTGGACTTTATTCAAGTCTTTTGGAAAGAAATTGCAAAAACATCAACCCCATATTGAAGTTAAAAACAAAAGTTAGAGGTCTGACTGAAAGGACAGATTCAGAGAACATTGCTAAAAGATAAACTGAGGCATATTAAACATTGTAAGAGTTCCTGTGAGCAAAAAATTTGAATCGGGCAGCCCCAAATCGGAAGTGGTCAGGAGCACTCTGCCAACTTGAGCCAGAGGAAAGACTTACACAGGAAGAATGCAGAAGCAAAGACAGGAAATTATTGATTGGCCGTAGCTTAAAGCCTAGTTGACAGTTTGTGATTGGTTCCCCTCAGTGTTTTGGTTTTTTAACCTTGAGGTATTTACAGGCTTAGATCCTGGTTTGCTTGCTAGGCTACCGCGACATTAGAGCTACGTCAGGCTAATGACCTCCTTGTTTAATTTAACAATGTGCATGTTAAGATTGGGGGAATGGGAACAGTGTCTAAAGTTCTTTCTAGCCGTGTATGAAATGTATCAGAAGGAAGTCCAGAGATAGGGACACAATGGATTGGAGACAGTTTCAGTAGGTTAGGAATGAAGTAATGAGGACCAACCAAAACTGAAGCCAGAAGAGACAAATAAGACACCATGAAGGTGCTTCATGACTCTTCTTAACTCCATTCTCCCCTCTCCCAAGACAAGGAACTTGTTTAAATTAAAAAAAAAAAAAATTCAAATCCGTGTCTCTCTCAACATTTGTACTTAACAGGGATGTAAACATTTCCATTTCAAAATTATACATGAAATAAATAGCAGGTGATTGAAAACTCAGTTAATCTGGAAGACTCTAATGCAAGCCCATACTGTGTAAGACACAAGCTTCTCAAACTACCTATTATTTTTCATTCCGACATCACCCTGTCTGTCTGCCTCCATCTTACCTGTGTTTTCCTTAAAGATTTTCAGTGAACTCCTCCTTTAAAGTCTAAATCAGTTGACAAATACTGAGCCCCTTTTGTGGCTGCAACCAGCAAGGCATATCCTGCTAACTTTCAATCTGGCTCATTTGTGTGTGATGACACTTTCTTGAAGCGACTAATATTATCTCTATGAGAAAAAGCCCTATGTGTGACTTTTCATTATGAAAACATCCACTGGATACATAACATTATTCAAGAAAACATGAACGCTTGCAGAACAAGTAAGCAGCTGAAAGAGCAGCAAGACAAGATACATGTTTTCTAGTAAAAACATGGGAATGTATTTTGTTATCTGGGAAAAGTAGAGAGGTTATCTGAAGAGATATATAAGGTTAGAAAATGCCATGAGAAATATGTTTTCACACATAACTATGAACATATGACTAGAGATATATAAAAATCAAATTCATCATATTCACATCCCCCCAGTGTCTGCTTATTTTCACCTCCCCTCACTCTATTCCACTCTACTATTTGTCCAGTTATAAGATCAGAGACCTAGGAAGTTCACTTAACCTGTCCTTTCCCCTAATCGCATACTTACTTATTTTAAGTGTTCAGGTTATAGTGTACTAAGTTACTCATCCCTTACCTAATTTCAAAGAATGTATTTCCTTCCCCCTTCTGGTACAGGATAAAGAGCAAATTCATTGTGGCATAAAGGCCCATTAGGTTTAGCCATATTATCGTCTTTTCTCCTATTCTCTCTTTTGCATGCTTGCACCTGCTGTTCTCTTTGCTTGGCATGGTTCCTTCCACTGTGGATGAACTCCAACAAGGAAGCTCAAAGATCACGTCCTTGGTGAAGCCGATGGTGCGCCCTACTGCCCAAGCATGGGCACTTAAAACACTTGTTACTTATCCTTGACATGTTCTATAATTTACCTGTCTCCACCATTAGACTTAATGAAATTCTTGAAATCAGAGATGCTGTGTGACCCATCCCAGTGACAATCAAAACCACGTGCCCTGTGCACACCAACACGAGTTTACAGTCAACATTAAGAATTTTACTTCTCAACTGTCTTCGTTAGCAAGACTTTACTATCTAGGAGACTCCTTCCCAGGAAGATAACACTGCAAATAATTATATAGTCTATCCCAGGAATTTCTCTAAAATCCATCAGGTCAGCAGAAAATATCAAACAACAGGGCACCTGGGTGGCTCAGTGGGTTAAAGGCTCTGCCTTCAGCTCAGGTCATGATCTCAGGGTCCTGGGATTGAGCCCCGCATCAGGCTCTCTGCTCAGCAGGGAGCCTGCTTTCCCCTCTTTCTGTGTCTGCCTCTCTGCCTACCTGTGATCTCTCTCTCTGTCAAATAAAAAAAAAAATCTTAAAAAAAAAGAAAATATCAAACAACAGGTCACACATTAACACTCTTTAATAGGGGCACCAGGGTGGCTCAGTTCATTAAGCATCCAGCTCTTGGTGTCAGCTCAGGTCAGGATCTTGTGGTTGTGGGATCGAGCCCCTGTCCAACTCTGTGCTTCAGATTCTCTCTCCCTCTCTCTGTCCCTCCCCCTGCTCGTGCTCTCTCTCTCTCCCTCTGTCTCTCAAATAAATAAATAAATGAAATAAATAAACAAATCTAAAGTTTAAAAAAGACTCTTTAATAAATGTAGATGAAATAAATATCTTCACAGGTATTCCAATTATAATAACAGTAATAGAATAGTGAACGGAGCAGAATTATTACCAAATAAAATACACAAGCTAATTACAGTCCATTCTACTAATTCTTTCTCTACAATGTCTGGCAATTCCTCTGACTCTCCCAGCATATTGAAAAGAAGGAAATATTCCTATTTTCTGAGCTCAGCACAAAAATATTTTCCAGATAAATCTTTGATCAGAACAAAGGCAGGGTGAACTAATACCTGAGTCTATGCAACTATCAGTGACATGAGAATTGTTATGGTGTTTTTTAATATCTCAAAAATTTTAGGGCAAAAAATAAGCACACATATACTAAGTGGTTTAACATATAACATATGTTAGTATTCACCTGGCTTTCATTCCCCACCTCCTTTTCTCCTTCTACTCATTAGTTTGGTCCAATGTTTCATCCTTTCTCTAACTCCAAGAATCTTTCTCTCTGCGCTCTAGATATTATGAATTGTCATTGTTACCAAACTATCAATCACAGCCATTAACTCAGGAAATGAAGAGGTGAGCCCTGGTGCAGACACCAACTGCTCCTCCCCAGGGAATCCCAAGGGGGCTGGACCAATCAAGAGCATAGCCCTTGGCTGGGCTTGCCAACACTGTTGCCCAAGAAACTCATTGCAAGAGAGACCAATAATTCAAGGGACAAGGGTTTGGGAAAGAAAAAGGGAGAGAAATTTATTTTGGGTGCCAGCCTCCGGGAGAAGTGCAGGCTCAAACCTCAATGACTGATTTCTCCCCCAGCAAGTTGGGCACCTACAGTTTTACAGGAGAGGTTCGGTGAGGTCTGTGCAAGAGAGCAGGTTATCATAGGTGGCAGTTGGGATATGTTCAGGGCCTGTTCATGGGCAAGGACTAGGACGTGGAGGATGTAGTCTTCTAGGCATTCCTTCGCTATCAGGGCTTTTCTGGTCTGGTGGTTGGAGTGTTCCACGCATTGCAAAATGCATTGCAAAACATCTTCATCAATGCCACAAGAAACTGTGATAAGAAATAACTCTCGGGGTCTATAGTTGAGCAAGAGGCTTGCTGACATCATCAGCAAAATTACCTATATATTCAGTTTTTCCTCTGGTTAGTTTCTTTACCTTCTTGCTTTAACTGAAAGTTGGCAGTGCCCCAGGAACACAACTTACCCTTGATCTTCCTCTCATACTCTATCTTGGCTACTTTAGAAAAATGGGTAATTCTAGGCCTGGGGGTTGGATATACGGATAATCCTGGACTATCCTGTCAAACATATAACAAGGAATTTATCAACAACCACCAGGATCATGTCAAAAGGATTCAGAGCTAACTTAAAGCCAGGCTTTCAATTATCAAAGAAAGGAAAATTGGGGCATCACTAAGAATAATACCTACCATAGATTAAAGAATAATAAATATGTTTAAATCTATGAGTTCATAAATTATAATAATAACGGGTCAATATTAGAGGATACTAGAGAATCATCTCATTATTTTGAAAACAGATAAAGGAAAATGGTCATGCATTTACATGAACTATACCACTGGTGTACCAAATGTTAGATGAGGAGAAATTTCTATTCATAAAAATGTTCTAAGGGATTTCCAGTCTCAGCCATGCATGATAAAGTAGCTGGTATTAAACTAACTCTTCTGCCAAAAACAACTATAAAAGCTGGTTGACATATATAAATCAACTGTTTGAAGGCATTGGCAAGGAACCGGGACAGACAGGACTCCCTCAGTCCCTCGGAGAAGGAAAGCACATATGGTGAGCTCTACATTCATGCTATGGCTTTTTTATGAGGGCATTTTTCAAATTGTGATACAGGGAATAGGGCTCCAACAGAAAGTAACAGTCTTATTGGACTGAAGAAAAAGAGGTCTAAATTCGAGACTGCCAGAGTGGCTTGGAATTGAGCTTCAAAATCCCAGACAGGAAAGGAATTGAGAGAAGGATCCAAATCTGCATTCCAATTCCCCTCAACTCATGTTAATGCCTCATGGTGTTAATGTATATGGCACCACTAGTACAAATAGTGGCAGATGGGTAAATAAAATTACACTGTGGAATTCTTACATTGGTCAGCAACTAGTAAAGCTACTAATTTAAGGTAGACCACCATAAGAGATGGGCGTATATTATAATTCTATGGCAAACACCAAAAGAATAATTTTTAAAATGTATAAAAATCCTATAGAAGGAAAATGGCCTAAGAAACACACTTGATTAATCCAAAGTAGTTCAAGAAAGAAAAACTAAAGGATCGAAGATGGGATACACAGAAAATAAATAATATGTTGGTAGACGTTAACCCAATTGTTTAGTCCATTTGAGAGGACTATGCCAAAATATGAAAGGCGGATAGCTTATAAACATGAATTTATTTCTTACAGTTCTAGAGGCTGGACATTCAAGATCACGGTGCCAGCACACTTGAGCTCTGGTGAAAGTCCTCTCCGAAGTTGCAGACTGCTGATTTCTGATTGTATCCTCTATATGGCAGAGAGCAGAGAGTGAAGCAAGCTCTCCTTCCTAGACTACTAATCCCATTCATGAGGGATCTATTATTATGACCTTATCTAATCCTAGTTACCAGAACATTCAGTCTATCGCACCAACTAGTAGTTATATGAGATGTGAATGGAGCAAAAGACTTTAATTAAAAGATAAAAGCTGTCAGACTGAGTGTAATAAAAAAGAAAGAAAATGCTGTTTATAAGATACGTGAAATATAAGGACACAGAAAACTTTAAAACAAAACCGAATGGAAAAATATATACCATGCAAAAATTAAGCAAAAGAAAGGTACTATAACTTTATTAATACCAACTAAAGTAGACTTCAAGTATTACAGAAATAGAGTGATATTTATAAATGATAAAACAGTCTATTACATAGGAAGATAAAATATTTCTAAATTTGTGTCATTTAATGTATAAAGGCAAAAGAAATAAATCCACAATCATTCTTAGAAACATAATAGTTGACAGAATAAACAGAGAAAAATCGGTAAAAAGAAAGATCTGAACAACACAATAAACCACCTTAATCTAATTGACATCTAAACAACAATGTATCCAATACCTGCAAAGAACAACATTTTTTACAATGCACTTAGACATTTGCCAAAATAGACCAGAGCAAATCTTAACAAATTGCAAAGAACTGAAATCATAGAGTATGTTCTCTGACCAAAGTGAAATTAAACTAATGGATAATTAGAAAAGGTAACTAGAAAAATTCTAAAATGTTTGGAAATTAAACAATACACTTCTAAATATCTATGAGGAAGAGAGAAAATTACAAGGGAAATAGAAATAATATAAGTTCTTACAAAGTCACTTTCATAAGTTGATTTGCTTTTGAATCATTCATTTCATAAAACACCTTTTGAAAACCTTAGAGGAAACTTACAGGTTTTTTCCATTCCTTCAATCTAAAATAAACTTCTCTTTTTTCCATCTCTAGTTCCAGCAATTGCCAGACTTATATTTGTAAATAGGTGCTAAGGGTCTGATATTTTACCATACTTACTACCTAATGAGCTAGCCTACTACAGTTTGTAGGTGCTAGCCCAAGACACCAGACTCATGGACCAGAGCCAAAGGACTTTATTACTTATAGCACAGTGGCAGTATGATCAAGTTTGTACTGGTTCCCTGTTTCCCAAATCCCATGGGGATGATGTGGAACATCTCAGGTGTACACAGCTCACAAGAGTGACTGGTGTCACAAGAGTCACTGGTGTGCCCAAAACTGAAGGGTTTCTGATATTCAGGACTTGCAGTAATAATCAGAAAAATCTCAGGCAAACTAGCACAAGTTGGTCACCTGTGTTGGTCACACAGGATTTTACATCACAGCTGTGATTCCCTGAGCCTAGGAAACACCAGACTTTTAAAGGAGACTGCCGACAAATTTGTCCAACCTTTGCTCTAGAAAAAGACATTATCTTTATTATCCTAGATAGCAAACAAATCTGCCCTTTGCCTCAGAAAGAGACACTGTCTTTATCTTCCAAAGCTGTTTGCCATACAAACACACTTGAAGAGATATTCGAGAACCAGAACTGTCAATCTATCTGCCTAAGAGACATGCAGAAATGCAAGAAATACATGGGGGATTGTCTCCCAGTAAAATTCTTATAAAATTACAGTACAATCATACTACAGTCATCTGTGTACTAATCTGTATCTTGGCTGTGAAAATGAAGTCTCCCATTTGTAGGGTGATCAAGTTCCCTTTGTTAAGAACCCAATACATCCTACAACTATCTGGTCAATTAGTCTTTGACAAAGCAGGAAAGAATATCCAATGGAAAAAAGACAGTCTCTCCAACCAACGGTGTTGGGAAAATTGGACAGCAATATGCAGAAGAATGAAACTGGACCACTTTCTTACACCATACACAAAAATAAATTCAAAATTGATGAAACACCTAAATGTGAGACAGGAAACCATTGAAATCCCAGAGGGGAACACAGGCAGTAACCTCTTTGACATCAGCCATAGCAACTTCCTTCTAGATATGTCTACTGAGGCAAGGAAACAAAAGCAAAAATAAACTATTGGGACTTCACCAAAATAAAAAGCTTCTGCATAGTGAAGGAAACAATCAATAAAACTAAGG
This sequence comes from Nasua narica, assembly GCA_028533885.1. Classification (NCBI taxonomy): domain Eukaryota; kingdom Metazoa; phylum Chordata; class Mammalia; order Carnivora; family Procyonidae; genus Nasua; species Nasua narica. The sequence continues at coordinate 148,013,439 of CM052799.1, forward strand.
CAGGCACCTGGGTGGCTCAGTTGGTCATGATCCTGGAGTCCTGGGATAGAGTCCCGCATCAGGCTCCCAGTGCAGGGAGTCTGCTTCTCCCCCGACACTCTCCCCTCTCATGATCTCTCTCACTCTCTCTCTCTCAAATAAATAAATCTTTAAATAAATAAATAAATAAATAGAAATAAAACTAAGAGGCAATCTGCACAAGGGAGAGAAGATATTTGCAAATGACATATCTGATAAAGGGTTAGTCTCCAAAATATATAAGGAACTTATAAAAATCAACACCCAAAAAACAAATAATTCCATTAAAATATGGGCAGAGACATAAATAGACATTTTGCCAGAGAAGACATCCAGATGGCCAACAGACACATGAAAAGATTCTCAACATCACTCATCATCAGGGAAATATAAATCAAAACCACAATGAGATACCACCTCACACCTGTCAGAATGGCTAAGATTAACAACACAGGAAACAAGTGTTGGTGAGGATGTGGAGAAACAGGAACCCTCTTATGCTGTTAGTAGGATTGCAAACTGGTGCAGCCACTTTGGAAAACAGTATGGAGGTTCCTCAAAAAAGTTAAAAATAGAACTTTCTTACACTTCAGCAATTGCACTACTAGGTTATCTACCCAAAGAATAAAAAAATACTAATGCAAAGGGATACATGCACCTCAAGGTTTATAGCAGCAATGTCCACAATAGCAAAACTATGGAAACAGCCCAAATGTCTATCAACTGATGAATGGATAAAGAAGATGTGGCATACACACACACACACACACACACACACACACACACGATGGAATATTATTCAGCCATCAAAAAGAATGAAATTTTGCCATTTACAATCATGTGGATTATGAGTGTATTATGCTAAGCAAATAAGTCAGTCAAAGACAAATACCATATGATTTCACTCATATGTGGTAAGAAACAAAATAAACAAGCAAAGGGAAAAAAAGAGGGAGAGGCAAACCAAGAAACAGACTCTTAACTGTAGAGAAAGAACTAATGATTACCAGAGGGCGGGGGGAAGGGGTTGGGTGAGATAGGTGATGAGGATTAAGGAGGGCACTTGTGTTGAGCACAGGGTGATGTACAGAAGTGTTAAATTATTATATCGTACATCTGAAACTAATATAACACTGTATGTTAATTAACCGGAATTGAAATAAAAACCTAAAAGAACTCAATACAAAATGTTTGCTCACTATTAGTTTTTAATAGGAGGTTTGTGATAAAGGCGTCTAAATATACTGAAAATGATGACCTATCTCTCTATTTTATCTCAGTCATAAAGATTTAATAATAAATACAAATATATATTTATTTCTACTGTTTTCATTATTCAACGATATACTTACTAAACAGGTCTCTGGGCAGCTACCAAAAGATATCAGGGCCCAAGAAAAAGGCAAAGGAATTTAGGAGTGGGGAGAAGTAAATCAGAAATAAACAAATAAAAACTAAACAATAACAACAACAACAAAAACTGGGTCCCTTTTGTTGAATGAAGTGTATGTTATGAAACTGAACTAAACTGGTTGGACTTCATGAAAATGTGTGCAGTTAATTTCCCAGACTTCATCAGCCTGTAGTTCTGGTGACTCATGTTAACCTTAACAATTTCAATTTCACTAGTTGTTTCCTCCATCCAGGAGAATTTCTGGGAGTTCCCAGGGCAGGTTTTATAAGCCCTCACCAAGTCTTTTCCCCCCACGCTTCACCATCTACCCACCAGCATCCACTGTCTACCACCAGCTGAGGCCTGGGTCCCACAACATACAAAGTCTCAGCAATTCGGTCACTGCGTTAGTCTTCTATTGCTGCCTAGCAGATTACCATGAACACAGTCACCTAACACAAAGGAATTCTCTCACACTTCTCTAGGTCAGAAGTCTGCCATGGCTTAAGTGGGTTCTCAGCTTAGGGTCTTCCAAGGCTGAAATCAAGGTATCTCTGCGCTGGGCTTATAGCTAGAAGCTGTAGGAAAGAATCCACTTCCAAATTCATTCAGATTTTTGACCAAATATGGAATGAGGTCTCTTTGCTAGCTGTCAAAAAGGGGCCGCTCTTAAACTACAGAAAGCTACCTATATTCCTTGGCATGATGCCACCTTCATATTCAACCCAGCAACAGTACATCAAATCCCACCTTGGTGCTTTGAATTTCTAACTTCCTTTTCTGCTCCGACCTACAGAAAACTCTCTGCCTTAAAAGGGCTCATCTGATAGGATCAGGCCTACCTGGATAATCTCCATTCTTTAAGGTCATCTAACTTGGGACTTCAATCTACAGAATCTCCTCAAAGACGTACCTAGATTACTGATTGAATGAGTAACCATGAGATAAAAATCTTAGCAAGGGTGAAGGGAAAGCATCTCTAGAATCCCATCTACCACAGCTACCTGTGGGGAGGAACTCTCACCTCTGCATCTGCTTTAGAGAGCTCCAGAGAAAGCATTGCTTATGCATCTATATTTGAGAATTTTTTAGAAAATCAGGTCTTTGGGGGTTTCAGTACAGATCTAATGCTCTCCTCGAGACTTAAACCTGAATCAGTAGGGTCAAATGAAAGTGAACATTTGGGTGCTGTATTCAAAATCACCCCTCTTCCCAGACAACTAAGATGTCACTACAGGATCATACTCTCTTAAGACAGATACATTCTCTGAAATCTTGGCCCATCAGAAAAAGAAATCTTTCGGAGAGATGGCTTTGCAGTATACCAGGCTTGTCCAGACATGTCTGAGGTCTAGTTGAGTCTGCCGTCTGTTTTTGTGCTACATTTACACATTATTGATATGGGATCTCTGAGCTTCCTGTGGGTCAGCCCCCTGAGCACACGGAGCTCCTGCTGTCCGTGGAACAGAGTAGCTTGTGTACTTGCTAAGCAGCTAAGTGTAAGACCTGTAGTTGGAGATAAACAGATTTCTGCTTCCCTAGTTCATGTGCCTCCTCAAAGGACAAGCCACAGGATTTTTGTGCTTGGAAAGGGTCAGGGCAAAGCAACAATTAACCAAACACATTTCTTCTACAAAGCATAGGTAGAGAAACAAGGCTGTTTTTGCAAGAAAGTCTACAGGGCCAGAATCAAGCAAAAAAGCTTTGTTTTCTGAGTATAGGGTAGAGAATAGCAAAAGCAAAGGAAGATAGAGTTAGCATTATAGGAAGGAATGGTTGTGTCCTCTCTCTTCACCTTTTTCCATCCAGTTTGCTCTAAACACACAGAGAGCCCAAATGTGGACTCTGAATTGTAAAGGAGGCAGGCACAAATGTAAGGGGAACAGTTAAAGGCCACCAACAATCTTTAGTTTTTTGTTTTTGGGGTTTGTTTTTTTTTTTTTTGCTTGTTAACTGGTGTCAAGTAAGATCTTCCTTGGCAGAAACTAATTCTAAATGTAGGAAAGACCACTACAACTCAAGCTTTATAATATGCGTCTCATTGTATTTTTTTAAGCCTAAGGTCCACATAATTACATTCAGATCCACATAATTACATCTGTTCATGAAAAAAAAAATGTTATATGTCCTGACTTCTAAAAAAATATGGAAAAACAGCAAAATGGATTGTTCAACTTGTTATATGTTTTCAGGGAATTGTTCTATTAAACCAACCAGTAAACAAAAAGTTGATAAAATGAACCAACAAAAGCAATGGGGAATTTAATTGCAGAATTTTATTTTGCTTTTATGAGTCTCAAGATTATTTACGTGAGAGAGAATGATGCATACAGAGACAGACACCTTCCAAGTTTATATTATACCCACCCCCAAAACTAATGAAAAGCTCTGAGCAAGAACTAGGTTATGCTCAACCCAGAAAAAAATGATAAAATCTCCTATGAGATTTTGTTTCGAACTCGATGGTCCCAGTCAGAAAAAAATAAAATAAATACATAGAAAAAAGGAAAAGCTCTCTTCTGTCTGTGTGTAATTAAGGTATTAAATGGATTTTCACAAGAAAGTTTAAATCAAATCTGAATTATTGATAGACAAGTATATATAAATCTTTTTGGTTGTTGTTGGGGGGGCGGTGAGCAGCAGGGGGAAAGGGAGAGAGAGACGCTTAAGCTCTTTTTTTTTTTTTTTAAAGATTTTATTTATTTATTAGGAAAGAGAGAGAGAGAGAAGGTCAGAGTGAGAAGCGGACTCCCCATGGAGCTGGGAGCCCGATGTGGGACTCGATCCCGGGACTCCGGGATCATGGCCTGATCCCGGAGCATTTTAAGGCAGTCGCTCAACCAACTGCGCCACCCAGGGGCCCGAGACGCTTAAGCTCTTAAGCAAGCTCCACACCCAGTGTGGAATCTGATGCAGGGCTGGATCTCACGACCCTGAGATCATGCCCTGAGCTGAAATCAAGATTCAGGCTCATAACCAACTGAGCCACCCAGGCATCCGTAAATCATTTTGATATTTACATTCAGTCATGACTTCCAAAAAATGTATGCAAGTAATATAATCCAGGTAATATTAGAAATAATAACCTAAATCACTTAAATCCTAGCTTCTGTTAACCACAAAGATACATATGGTGCTATAAAGTGTGATTTCTGCAAATTACAAAGAAAGCTTTGGGATATACTACTACATGCTGGAACATGAAGTCAAATGGACTCAGATTTGATGCTTAATTCTTCCCCTTTTTGACTGTGTAGCCACAAATAGTTTTCTCAGTTCCTCTGAGCCTCATTTCTTTATCTGTAATGTGTAAATAACACCTTTCTTGCTTTTGTACTGCATATATCTTACATGTGTTCTCTTCATTCATTCTAACATAGCGTGACAGACACTGACTAGATGTTTCTCAAACCCATTTCCTATTTCTGGGCCAGCAGTGAAACTACATTTCCCAGCAGCCATGAATCCTGGTGGTTCATGTGACCTTCTCTCCAATGGAACATGAGAAGTGCTGTGGCTCATCCAGTCCAAGGCAGTTTCTTTTCCCCTTGCAATTCACGTGCTTTAATCAGTGTCTTTGCTTTCCAATATCACATCACAGGTATTTTTCCAAATAATGCACTTTTTAGTGTAATTTTTTTTATTTAAAATTGCCTCTAATGTTCTTAAAGTTGTATTTTATGACTGATAAAATTCAAATTGTTAAAATTTTCATTGAAAAAAAATGAAAAGATAGCAAATCCTGAGCCACATGGGACATAGGGATAGCAGTGTGAACCAGGACTTTTCTGGGCAAACCAGAAAAATATATACAATCAAACTAGAGAACCAGAGAAAGAAAGAGATGGAGAGATAAATAGATATTGATTTCCTA